>MU225798.1:1886723-1915712 GCA_018584345.1 Thuja plicata | reverse complement strand
GGTTTTTTGGCATGAATCGCCTGAATCGGCAATTCATGCCAAAAAACCGCCGATCTGATTCACCGGCTCCCAAAAAATTGGGGAGGGTGAATCGAATCGCGATGCACGCGATTCACGCGCGATTCTCGTTACACTGCTTAGAACCAACAAAAGATCTATGTTGACCGAAATTGCATAGAAAGGACATTTGAAGTTGGAGATCTAGTGTTTTTACGGTTACAACCGTATAAACAATCTTCAATTAAGAGAAGTGGAGCTGAAAAACGTAAGCCTCGATTCTATGGGCCATATAAGGTATTGAGGAGGATTGGTGAAGTAGCTTACAAGCTAGAATTACCCGAGAATAGTAGGATTCTCAATGTATTCCATGTTTCTAGACTCAAAAAAGGTTCTTGGACAACAAGTAGTGTCATGTGCAGATTTACCACCCCTTGATGACGAAACACAACTTGTTTTGAAGCCATAAATTATCCTAAACACTCGAGAGAAGTGAAGAAATAGAATCATTACGGAGTTCCTAATCAAGTGGAAATGGCTGCCAGAGGAAGACACCACGCGGGAGAAAGATGAAGTCATTAAAATGCTTGAGGACAAGCGAATTCGGGATGGGCGGATTGTGATGACCCTCGGTTAAAGGTAGTAAGATCATGTATTAATGTAATTATCAGCATAACAAATGGATATGATCCTAATCATGTAAAACAATTACAAATGATTTCATCATTAATATTATCGTAATCATATATGCATTCCCATAACCATAAATCCAAACATTTAGGTACCCATTCAATGAATAGATATAAATTTATAATATAATACATATTAATATAATATATTAAATGATAATATATCAAATATATTGTAATATATATTAATATATAATATATATCGTATAATATAATATTTACCAAATATTAAATATAATATAACTCAAAATAATATCCAAATACAATGCTAAACTGATGGCTCAATAAGGTGCGATTAATTAACCAAACAAGGTTCAAGGGTCTCGACCGTTTGAAGGAAATACGCCACCCAGTGAAGAGACACCTCCACACAGGTACAAGTAGGAGGTCTCTATCAAGGGAAAAGGATCATTCAATCAGAGGACAAGCAATTATCCAATCAGCATTCAGTATTAGACAGTCAGCGCATCAAGCAATATTGAAAAAGAGAAGATACGTGTATACAGTCAGCAAATCAAACAATAAACTCAGCAAGCAATTATTAAATACTTTGGTTGATTGAGATAAGAACTTGGCAGTGAATCCATTAAGGAAGTTGCATCAAGACATACTGCAGATCTAACCAAGGAAATATACATAATACATAGCTGAGATATACTATCATATGCAGCAACTGAATTCATTCACCAGCAATCAAATATAGCTTCAAGTTGGGGCTGAGGGACTGCCCTTAGTGGATCCATTCCCTTTAGAGAAGCTATCTAATTTGATACCTCTTCCCATAAGAGGATAATCACAAAAACAGAGATTGCAGATCAGGCTTAGTCTGACAACTAAGTGAAGGTATAATCATTTGTATTTATGTTTATAAATTATGAACACGATCCAAGCTCTACTTGGTGGAGGGCATTTTTAGTCAATGTCATGATTCCATGTTGGAATCCAGAGAGAGATTTTGATAATCTCTTAGAAACCGTATATACTGGTAGTGGAAAGATACATATGCATATGTGAAAGAGGGATACACCTTGGTGGGTATCCATAAGGCTTGGGAAGAGATGCAATCTCTTCCCAAGACTTATAATGATGGATATACCGATGTTGGTTATCCTGGAGGCCTTAGAGGAGAAGAAGAAAATTGAGATGGTGAATAGTTGAGGACCATTCTAGATTGGCCATAAGGCAACTAGAGCCCTTGGAGGTCCTTACTAGTGATCTAGGAACTTGATACTGAATTCTCCCTAAGGATTTAGTGGGAATTAATAGGGGATTAGGATATAGTTTCTTTCATTTATGTTTATATATCAATTTTTGTATGAAATCTACTAATACTTAATGCAGGTTCATCCACCAGGGAATCAAATAATACTCAATCTAGGAGGTGGGAACATTACATTTGTACTTTGTGAACTAATCCTTCCTGTGAGCAATATGTTGAGATGCTTTTGAGGATCAATGTACAACATAGAAGACTGCCTGATTTGCTGGTCGTTTGGCCATGAAAGCATAGAAGATAGACTCCTTCTGGTCAAAATGTTCTGTAACATGAGCCTTTTATGGAGGCGCACCCTGGTTGAATTTCTGATTAGTAAATCTCTTCTTGCAGTGCTTTTTCATATGACCAAGTTTACTACAATAGTGACATGATATTTTTACATTCTTCGACGTATCATCAAAATTCCCTTGACCTTTCTTTTGAGGCCACATGCTATTGCCCTTGTCTTTGGTTGCAAGGGTGTGTTCTGCACTTGATATATCACTGTTGCTACCAAATTGCTTCTTCTATTTGTCTGTTGCAAGAGTTTGTTGCATAAATTGTGTAACTTCAGTTCAACATTAGTAGATGAGGTGTTGAATTTTTCAAAGAAATGTCATATGACCGTGGCAAGATTTTCAGCTAAATAGCCACCATATATGTTTCCATCATGCGACCTATATTGTTATAGTGGGAGGATTAGCCTATCAGTGACCCTCGTAAGCTAATGAGAGGTATAGAGGGTCTCGGTTGGCAAAGCTAGAGGCAAATTCCCACTCTAGAGGTCAGGGATGTTCAGGATTGCTCTTCGTTTGGGTCAGATTGGCACACTTACTATTTATAGTAAGTGTCTATTTCAGGAAAGTCAGAGTTTCTATCTTTAATAGGGCACTTGAACAATTTGGTAGCAGTATGGAGTTGTGGTGACAGTGACAGAGCTTTCATTTTGAGACTAACTATTTTTAGTAAGTCAATTTTAGCTAGTTGGTATTTTTGGTAGGACATTTAGGCGTCAGACTTGGGCAATGAGTATTTGGATTTTGAATTGTTCATGTGGAGGAATTAATAAGCTATTGATTTAATTAATGATTATTAATTATGTTATACTTGATTAATATATTATTAAGCTGAGCTTATTATAAAGTACCAAGTTCATTAAATGATTATTTAGTAAAGTGTGTTTTGGCGCCTAAGTCTTGGAGGGAAATATAATGATATTATATTTCAAAACATCAAAAGCAAATATATTAAAAAGCTAAGTTATGTTTTAAGTTATGCGCATTGCGAAGAGTGAGATTGAAGCTACCTGGTCGATTTTCTCTTGGGAATTATAAAAGCTATCATGTGAGAAATCGATTCATATCTTGTGCATTTGATAAACTTGTTTTGTGTGGAGAGAAGATTGAAACAAGGGTTTTGTAACTACAACTTGAGGAATTGTAAATTCTTCAGAGTCTGCAGCACTTTGAGTTGGTGCAACATTCCAATGAATTGTGGAACCAGCGATGACTTTATACAGAAGTCATGATTCAGCTAATTGGTGGTGAGAGTGGAGATTTGGATCCATAGATATTTCAGAGATTGTTAGCAGACGTAGAAATCAGTCAGCATTACTATTTTTCCCAGCCATTAAAGTCAGCGTATGAGACTAATAAGGCAGCCGCAGGTCACATAGAAGCCACGTGAGACAAGTAAGGTTATCGTAGGTGATTGCTAGGGCTGCATTTGGAAGCATTGAGGCCCGTTTTGACTAGAAAGTACCTCCATTCCTTGTTTGCATGCATTGGTGTCAGATTGCAGTCATTTTCTGAGAGTTGTGATTCATCGTTGGGCTCCCTGCGATATCATTCCAGGTTCTCTAGTCTGCAATAAAATCGTCCCTTAAGGCATAGATGTTCATTGTATTTAGTTCTTTACTTGAATTGAATTTAGAAGAGATTATTGTGTATAGTTTGATTCAGCAATTTGTATTTCATGCATTGTAAGGTTTTACATAGATTGAAGAAAAACAAAAAAAAGCATAAACTCTGAAAAAAACACAAAAAACTTCAAATTTGGAAAAACAATATCCATCAGAGACAGTTGAACAGGGGTAGAACCAATGGGGTTCTTACAGAAATCTACTAATACTTAATGCAGGTTCATTCATCTGGGAATCAAATAATACTAAATCTAGGAGGTGGGGACATTACACGTGTACTTTGTGAACCGATCCTTTCTGTGAGTAAAATGTCGAGATGCTTTTGAGGATCAATGTACAACACAAAAGACTTTGCCTGATTTGCTGGTCGTTTGGCCATGAAAGCATAAAAGACAGAGTCCTGCCCAAAATGTTATGTAACATGAGCCTTTTATGGAGGCCCGCCCTGGTTGAATTTCTGATTAGTAAATCTCTTCCTGCAGTACTTCAAATGGCTAAGTTTACTACAATAGTGACATATGATATTTTTTACATTCTTCGACGTATCATCAAAATTCCCTTGACCTTTCTTTTGAGGCCACATGCTATTGCCCTTGTCTTTGGTTGCAAGGGTGTGTTCTGCACTTGATATATCACCGTTGCTACCAAATTGCTTCTTCTATTTGTCTGTTGCATAAATCGTGCAACTTCAGGTCAACATTAGTAGATGAGATGTTGAGTTTTTTAATGAAATGTTAATATGACCATGGCAAGCTTTTCAGCTTAATAGCCACCATATCTGTTTCCATCATGTGACCTATAGCTTGCAATTGATCGCGAATGTCTGTGATCTTCCTTAAATGATCTTTCAAATACATCTTGTTAATCATGATTGGGAATAACAAATTTTTCAGAAGAATTTCCTGCCTTTAGCTGACATCTCATGCAAATCTGTAGGTGCTTTTTTGACTGACGGAACCTCTAGAAGTATTTCATCTGTTACTGATAACTTGATCATCATGATGGCTTTATGATTATGCTCATCAAATTTGTCCTTGTCTTTACCTGCAACTGTTGGCCAATGTCAGTCCTGTGGATGATCTTATCGAGGCATCCATAGTCAAATATCATGAGCATTGCTGTTTCCAAGTGTTATAATTCTTGCCAGTGAAGGGCTGGTTGGCTTTCAACATGATGTAGGGTAATGGCACTATCCATGCTGCAATCCTAAATCATGGAAAATAAAAGATACAGTTGCTGCCATGAAAGAATATCCTAGAAAATTTTAAGATTTTTTTTCAAAACCCCAGGCAGCACACAACACCCATGATTGTAGTAGAAAATCACCAAAAACTTGAAAATAAAATTCTGAAAATTCAGTGAAAATCCTAGCCACAGAAAAATCCATGATTTTATCAAAAAAATTGCCAAAAAGTAGCACAAACCCATTGCCAAACCTTAGCCATCGCTGAACAATGCAATAAACCCATGATTTTCAAAAAAATTGTCATAAAATCTGGTAAAAACCTATTGCGTTTCAAGAACAACCCAAAAAATGTTGTTAAAAAAATGCCAGACAATGTGTTAGACGTGAGTTGATCACATTTTCACACAAAGAAACCTAGATGACGTGATAAAAAAATATGCTGTGATTTCTGTAAAAGACTATAAAATGTTCAGACAAACACAGAACACAATTTTTGTGAAAAACTAGCCATGATTTGCCACATCATAAAATCATGATTTGCCATAGAATAATATCGCGATTTTTGAACAGGAAAAAAGACCATGAGTTTTGTTTAAAAGTCTGCCAAAAACCCCTTCCCAAATTCATACAATGTCCTTTTGATAAATTTTGCATTACATGCGTGCAATTTGTTACTGCCACAGTCTGTAGAATTCACAATGCTCATTGATCCTGAGGTGTCACTGTGCTCTGATACCATATTACGAAAAGTAAAAACACAGAATGATTTCCAAGATTCAATATTTACTAAAGAGCAAAATTCTCTTTAAATAATAGTTACAAAGATCTATCCGATAAGGATAAGATTGATAACAAAGAACGCAGATGGGGGGATCATCTTGTGGTGTAATGATCAAGTGATTGTATTGTTAATGGTGCAACCACGGTTCAAATCCCCACTTGGCCCAAATGGGGGGATCATCTTGTGGTGTAATGATCAAGTGATTGCATTGTTAATGGTGCAACCACGGTTCAAATCCCCTCTTGGCCCAAATAAACGGTGTTAATGCTGGTTTGGGCCCACCTTCGCTGGGCTGGTGTGCTTGCGGGCTCTATGCCCCTGCATGGGTTACCATGCTCACAGGTTAATATCACCGATAAAAAAAACAGAAAGCAGATGATAAGAACTTAACTAAAAGAATAAATGAATATTCCCAAAGTCTATTGTAAAGTTTTAGTTAGCCATTATAAACTAAATATTACAGTATTATTTTAATAGTTTGTCATGAGAAAATGATTGAAAAACATGATGAGTTTATTGCTATCTCAGCCCAAAGCTGGCTACTCACTGTTCATGCATTACTAGATGTATTTTCACTGATTTCCACATAGATATTTCAAGTTTAGACAATTCCTCTTGCAAAGAGGAATTAAAGGAATTCATGTTGAGCATATCTCATTTCTTGCAGATGACAACTATGCTAATCTACTGAGATGTCAACATATCCATGTAAAATTAGAAGGCTAATATGCCTTTAATTCTAGTAACATGCATAACTTATATGTGCAAATTTAAAATACTTTGGTTACGAATGAGTTTTTGTTGTGCTTGTAAACTTCTGAAATGCAACCATAGTTAACTGGCTGAAATTCACTGTTTTTGTGGTTGGGGACGAGTTTAGAATTGGTGGGAATGTAGATCAATAGTTTTCTTTGAGACTGTTGTGTTATGACCTTTATCTTTGATCTCATATGGCATGTGATGTACTTGGAATTATTTAACTTCTAATTTACCTGACCATATTCTTTAGAAATCACAAGAAAATTGTGATGTTTAGCCTTTGTAGTGACCTGGTTTTTTCTGCAGGCTAAGGATGCTAACCTGTTAATACAACTAGCAGAGACAGAACGAGTAAATTCATGGTTCCTTGATGAGGCCTTTAAGATTGTTGGAGACTTAAATATGTCTCTGGTTCGTTATGAGCTATCTAAGCAGCTTTCAGGCCCGTATGATAAGGAAGGTGCTTGCCTTACTATTACTGCTGGAGATATAGGCAATGATGCTCAGGTATGCTTTTGACAGGATGATTTCCTCAATATGCAATAATGTTGTGGATTAAAACATTGTAAACAAACGTGTAAAGTTATTTTGAATCTAAAACAGAGTAGCTATCATCTTAGAATTTAGAATAATAGCTATCAGACAAAATCTTGAAAATCTTGTTCAAGGCAAAATTTTAAAGATCTGTAGCTGATAGCCTGGAAGTGGAGGTAAATGGCACTGTAAATAAGAGTTTGTGTTAATGGCCTATGGTTCCATTGCTTGAAGATTCTCCTGCACCAAAAAAGTTGGTGTTATATAAATTTTGGAAAATAGGCAATCACAGGCAAATCATGTAGGGGTAAAGTTTTAATATTTCCATAGGTCAACACTCTGAATGGTATATCTAGATTAAACTATGTCTTATCCTCAGTTACTTCCAGATGTTCTTTAATGGAAGTTTTTATATGGTATCTTCAAAATTTTCCCCATATTTCTTAGTTTAAGGAGGCATATGTGCTGGTAGTCACAAGATTCATTCTATGGAACTGAACTACTAGGTATAGGACTCTAGGTGTTCAGAGATGAAATCATCCACAGGGAGGGAGTGTCCCAGGCTAATGTCCAATATTTCCATTATTTTCAAAATTTAGCTCTTTATTTTGTTGTCTATGATTTGTAAACTAGAGACAACTATGCCATACACTAGTCATTGACATACAGATTTTTAAAATAAAGGATGAACTGCAAATTCTAAAGAAAACTAATATTAAAGAAGGGAAATTGAGAAAGTGATCACAACGGATTAGAAGATTCATGTTATCACCCTTTCCACTCTCTACTATTGTCAAAGTGGAATTCAATCATAGGCTTCTCTGGCACACAATAAGCCTGAAATCAACTTGTTTCAGTCCCTGAGAGCTCTACAGCATCTCTCCGATAAACTCTGTTGTGTCCTTTTGCCTATGACACTGTTGCTTGAACCTATAAATTGTAATTAGAATTCAATTAATTCCACTTAAATCCTTCCCTATTACCTTTGTGGACATTTACGCTTGTAATACAGAGTAGAACAGTTGTGTTAGGAATCTAAGAAGCATCCAATAACCAACTGAAAGTGAAATTTGAAGCGTTCTTACACATGTTCTGCTGTTTTTGTTGCTTGATGAAACTGCTTCATCTGTGCAAAATTGGCTGATAATTATGAAACCATCACTTGCTTAAAACTGTTGGTTTTGCACAGAAGCCTGAAATACTTCATTTCTCTCCAAATTTCCAACTTTAAATACCGGAAACTTGCTTCATGTGTGTTTTGAGTTGTGTTCCACTATTCGAGTGAAGTCAATTGGTCATTTTATTGATTACACCTCCGCAATGTGGAAGTCTTTTGGTCTCCAAAAGCTATAAAAACTCAGAACAAGAGGGATGATCCTCTCAATGGATGACCTGGTTGCTATTGTGCTTTATGCCATTCTAGCCAAGATCTAGAAAACCTTTGTTTGCAATTGTCTGAATGTCTTAGAAGATCAAAAGTACTTAAAGTTGTTAAAAGAAATGAACATTTTTTTTTCTCTCAAACAAGAGGAATGATCTGGGTGCTTGCACTTTTTATTCTACTTGCTTTAAGATTCATGACCATATGCTGCTCCTTCTTGCCCTTTTAAGCATTCAACATGAAGTACTATCCACCTTATCACAAATGGTACTTGTTTCTGCATTCAGCAGTACTCAATTTTGCAGTCATACAGGCTACCAAACACAACTCCATATACATCCATAGCCACAACATCAAACACCTCTTCATCAACAAAATTTAGGACTAACAATAAACTTCAATCTACCTTGCCTATTAATGAGCCAGTCAACACTGTTTTGATCCAACCCAAAGCATAAGGTTTGGGGTGTCGATATATTTCAATACCAAGTTTTCCAGCCAAAGCTTGAGAAATTATGTTGGCTTGTGAACAAGAATTAAAAAATGCATCAATTTTAACACTTCATTTGAAATTTGATGCTAAACATCTTTGGATGTTATTTTTCTTCTTCTGTTAAGCTATTAAAATTAACCCTTTTTGTACTGCAAGACTATTTTGAATAAAATTTTAAACTATGTTGCTTGTGTTTGCATGAGTATTACTTATAGTTATAACATGCTTACTTTTGGGTTAAAATTGAATAATTATTTAACGCGATATAATATTTTGTTTTATACACTTCTAAAAGAAATAGCATTTGATTAAATATGTAAGTCAACATTTAGAATATGAAATTCAATATTAGAAATAACAATGGAAGTTTATATTCATTATAATCAATTTTGAAAATTTGTATCCAAATTAAATTGAAAGTAATACTTATTGGCGACAATTTTAGAAACAGCTATTCTCATTCTAGGAAGATCTTCGCCGTTTAGGCCCTCTTAGCTATGGTACACTCTAAAGGAATGTGTAATCAAATACATCATGCCACACACTGGTGCTTATTCATCACAACCTTGCCCATGCATCACAACCTTTCCAAGACAAACTTGAGTGTACACTAGACCCTGAGTTGAATGCACAGTGCACGCCTCTTCTCTTATACCCATAGCACACCAAACCACCTTCCTTGAGTGATCTTATGTCATTTCTATCTCACATTATTATTTTAATATAATATATTGTAATGAGCCTGTCCAACTCTTTCTCAATTTTCTAACAATTTCAAAGTCGTTGCCAAATTTACGAAGTTCTTCAATTTAAATGTTTCCCAACATGGCTCTTTCTTAATTTTTCTAATAAATCCAACGTTTTTGCCAAAGGAAGAAATAACGTGGCTTTGAATTTAAATTTCAACAATCATGCTATTATCATATGCATTGAAAAGTAAATGCTTGATCACATGTTAAAAACAATTTGCTCCAATCGATGTTTATTATTTGATTTTTAAAGAAATGCAAAGGAAACATTAATAAAAACCTGGGTCATGCGGCTGGCACCTCACGTGCCTCTGGAAGTGATTGTCGATGCACTGCATAGGTCAGTAGACACCCGCGTGCAGCAGTAGCGTGTCCAACAGTCACCTTACGTGCTGAACTGTGGTTGCTAAGTCATTAATGACTTCACCCACGCCTTTGTTTCTCACGCCACACCATTCATAAAGGCCCCGCGGTTTGACTGTAAGAATTGACGCCAGCATATAGAACCCGTGGTTGTTTGCAGAATTGACGCCACTTATTGGCCCACCTGTCTACCCGCAGCTATGGAAGGAAAGGCTTCATCCACTAGCCGTAGCTAAGGAGAATCTGCCCAGTGCTAACCTCCTTCGCTGGAATGAATAACGACCTCTTGTGCAGGTCTCAGTTCAAGAACTTTAGAATTTCAAAATGTCTTTCTTTCCTTCAGCCACAGATGAATAGTTCGAAGGAAGAGGAATTGATTATACAACAACAATCAATTGCAGATTAGCTTCAGAAGAATCAATCTTCTAGAAACCAATTTGACCCTTATACTTCAGCAAGGGCACAAATTTCAGAATTACTAGGAACAATTCCCAAGACCAATTTTAATATAAAATATTCGATGCCTTGCTTCACAAATGAGCCTGTATTTATAATTCCTTGGTTGCCACAGTTTCCAAAAACCATCATCAGTTAACTGCTCTTTATAATATAAACTTCTAAATCATTATAATAATAAAGTATTATTATTATAATAATATAGCCTTATTATTAAGTAATAACATATCGTTATTGATTAACACAATTAATTATCAAATATGATTCTGATGATTATTCCTACATCACCTGCTATAATGACTGATCAACATGGTCCTCAACTGCACTGCCAAAAATGGCAACTGCCAAAAATAGACTTACTATAAATAGTAAGTCCCCAGCCCAAGAAACTGCACACTGAATACTGGTGTGAAGCACTGACCATTGTCCATACCGCCCTGCCAGTAATAGAAACTGACCAATTGACTTACTAAAAATAGTAAGTCCAGACTTACTAAAAATAGCAAGTTTGCCAACTGGGACCCTCAAAACCCGACATCAACTCATGAGGGTCGCGATGATGAGCTAACCAGGCCACTGCCAATACCTGCTAAAAATGGGGTCATCACAGTCCTCCCTCCCCAAGATTGCTTGTCGCCAAGCAATCACCGGAACAAGAAACATCGCAATACACCTGGATCCCACGGAAAACTGTAAGCCATGCCCCTAGTGCAAAGTGCAGGCTCCTGTAGCATCCCCTGAAAAACAAATGGGATGACTGTAAAAAGATCCATAACAACAACTCACCCACACTCCCGTATTGAATTTGTCTCTGCTTGGATCTCAAGAGAAATAGATCTCAGGACCATCAAAAACCAAGATGTATGGGTGACTCAGAATACATACACACTGAACTCCTCCTGTGCACCCAACTAACCTGTACTGAGTGTGTAGACCATTTGCACAACCGTGATGAATACCCCTGAACAAAGCTGTACCAGGACTCGGATATCCACACATTGTATACTCTCTGTAGTCGCCATAACTCTCCAAGTCACCTGCTATTGACTTGCAGCCAAAACTCCCATCAACTGTTGATGGCAAGAACCCATCCCATAACGCATGATAAGGACTAGGAGCCAACCCACATCTGTGTGCCATCAACTCATCAACATGTGGGTCAAAGGAAAAATAATGAGCACTCCTCACTGTGTAACGATGATAAAATGCTCTGCTCTCTATCAGAGGCTCATCATCCCCCAGTCGTGAACCCAAAGATGACTCCAATCTCGAACTCTGCAAAACCGGTTGGACAGGGTCCCGGGTGACCCTCTCAGCAAGCCCAACCTCAAAAACTCTGTTAGGGAGCATCGTAGTCAAGGTACCTACAATCTCTCTCACCAAACGCCGGATCGCACCAGTACCCCAGATGAGAACACCCTAAGAAGCTCGGTAAGATCCCTCACAAAATTCTGAACTCTCAAGAAGGTGATCCAAGAATGACTCTGTGCAGTAAAATTTGTAAGTGTTCGCATCCATCTGCTCCCCTCGGATCCATAACTGGTCATCGCGTAACTGTGACGTAGCCAGCTGCCTATCATCACCAACTATGCGATCACTAACAACCAACTCAGGTGATACCATGCCTCCCTGTTGAGTAATCGAAGGAGTAGTGTCATGAACAGGAACACTAAATGCTGACGGGTCCACTACACCACCTACAACGTCCTGTACCGTGTCACCTGACGCAATGCTACCAACTTGAGTATCCATCCCAACTGGAATATCCACCCCAAAGTCAGGCACACTACAAGCCTTTACTGCAGTGCCTAACTCAACTTCACAAGTATCCGATGGAAGTGAACCTGTACCTCCAACGCTAGAATCAGGGGTGGATGTATCCCCAACACCGTCACATCCAACAACCTCAACTGTGGACATCATCAGATCACCAGACACCACAATATGTAACTGCACTGGATTTGGTGCTAGTGTAGACTGAAGCTGCTCCAGTTCCACAGTCACCTCTGCTAACTGAGCCTATGACTCCTGGAGAGCCAACTGAGTGCTCTCTAAAACCTCAGAAGTCGTCATGAGCTCTCGAGTAAGCTCACTCACCTCATCCTCTCTATCCAAGAGTGCCTCATATGCTGTAGTCCCCCACTCAACTAGGTGATCTCGGTCAACTACCAACTGAAAATAATCTTGTCTCAAAATCCTGACAGCCTCCCGTAAGGAATGAATCTCTGTAAGGGACAAGTAACAACTACCATGCTCATCATCCATAGGAGATCCCCATCTGTGAACAGCTAGCAGCTACCGAGCAACATCAAAATGCTCAAATGCGGTAACAATATCATGCTCACTGACTCTCAACTGATTAGTCATATGATGACTTTGAATAGTCGGCCTCCTATGCAACGCCTCTGGCATACTGTCCACACTGCAAATAGAAGTGGTACCCAACGTACTCCTCTCCGAAACACTATTCCCCTGTGTGCTGCCAACTGAGCTCTATGAACTGACAACTGAACTCATGTCCTCAAACGGAGTACTACCATCTGACACGTCTCTGTCAAACTCCTCTGTACATGAGGAAGCTGCTATAGAATCTACCCCCTCAACACTCTCAACTATCTCGTCCTCTGTAGCCTCTGAATATTCCAGCTCCTGGGACCGATCTGCACTCTCCAACAACTCGGAGTCCTTTCCCACGGTTTGATACAGACATGGCCCACTACTGGTGGAGTCATCCTCAGGAGTCACATAGGAAGTATCTGAAGCAACCCAAGATGCTAGCAAAGGCTCTATCTCCTCAGGTGTCCTGGACTGAACCTCATCTGACTCTATACTAACCAATGAATCTGGATCATGCTGGCATGAGTCTGTGTCTACTGTCTCGAACTCAACACTAGTATCATCAGACCCAGACTCCATGCTCAAATCCTCAATACAGGAGAATACTGGCATCTCCTGTACTAACCCCATCTTGGGACTGCCGCTATCCAGATCTGTACGATTTGACTCCATCTCCTCAAGGCAGTTCTCAAAAGTGGTATCCTCCTCTAGCGATCCAGAGTCCACTGTCATATCCTCCAACACTACAACACTCCCACTATCAGTAACTCCCTCAACATCGACCAAAGAACTATCCTCCTAGCAATCTGAACTGGAGTCACTGTTTGACTCGATAATACAATGTGGTGTGGTTCTGACATCTACTGCAGTCATCGTCTCCTGTTGTATCACCGGATCATCAACACCACAACAAGGTAGCTCCATTCTCTCGCCTATCCCACCTGAGAGGGGTGCTGCCTCTCGCTCCGGAGCTACACTACGACAGCTGACATATAAATCTCCGATAACAAGTCCATCCTCGAGAGAATCTAGAACATCAGAGGCAACTACTGTATCAACTGTATCTGCACCAATTGCAACAACTACTCAGAAAGCCTCATCCTGCTGAAGCTTAGTACTGCAGTCTACCAGTGGTACTGACACGTCCACTTATCTATGTGTGGAGTGTCTATCATCAGATCCATGAGTAGGTGTCGTATTACATACTGGTGGATCTACATCTCGGACACCTGTCAGGAAAAACTCAAGCCTCCTAACCTGCGATCTTGATGCCGGTCTACTGAAGGCATAAACCATATATCTTGCTGCCCTATCTACTGTCTCTGGATCTAACAGTATTGCCGCCATCCTCTGCTGATGAAGCCTAAGTCTCTCCATACTCTCCATTAATGTATTTATTTTATTAGTATTCCTCGCACTGCTGCGCCGGCTCTCAGAGCTAAGCCGCATGTATCTATCCATAATTGAATTCCCAAATAATAAAAATAATGAACCCGATTTCCCTGCAGGCTGGCAGGAAACCGCTCTGATACCACTGTAATGAGCCTGTCCAACTCTTTCTCAATTTTCTAACAATTTCAAAGTCTTTGCCAAATTTATGAAGTTCTTGAATTTAACATCTCTTGAATTTAAATGTTTCCCAACTTGGCTCTTTCTTAATTTTTCTAATAAATCCAACGTTTTTGCCAAAGGAAGAAATAACGTGGCTTTGAATTTAAATTTCAACAATCATGCTATTATCATATGCATTGAAAAGTAAATGCTTGATCACATATTACAAACAATCTGCTCCAATCGATGTTTATTATTTGATTTTTAAAGAAATGGAAAGGAAACATTAATAAAAACCTAGGTCACGCGGTTGGTACCTCACGTGCCTCTGGAAGTGAGTGCCGATGCATTGCATAGGTCAGTAGACACCCGCGTGCAGCAGTAGTGTGTCCAACAGTCACCTTACGTGCTGAATTGTGGTTGCTAAGTCATTAATGACTTCACTCACGCCTTCGTTTCTCACGCCACACCATTCATAAAGGCCCCGCGGTTTGACTGTAAGAATTGATGCCAACATATAGAACCCACGACTTGTCTGCAGAATTGATGCCACTTATTGGCCCAGCTGTCTACCCGTAGCTATGGAAGGAAAGGCTTCATCCACTAGCCGTAGCTAAGGAGAATCTGCCCAATGCTAACCTCCTTCGCTGGAATGAATAACGACTTCTTGTGCAGGTCTCAGTTCAAGAACTTCAGAATTTCAGAATGTCTTTCTTTCCTTCAGCCACAGATGAACAGTTCGAAGGAAGAGGAATTGATTATACAACAACAATCAATTGCAGATTAGCTTAAGAAGAATTAGTCTTCTAGAAACCAATTTGACCCTTATACTTCAGCAAGGGCACAGATTTCAGAATTACTAGGAACAATTCCCAAGACCAATTTTAATATAAAATATTCGATGCCTTGCTTCACAAATGAGCCTGTATTTATAATTCCTTGTTTGCCACAGTTTCCAAAAACCATCATCAGTTAATTGCTCTTCATAATATAAACTTCTAAATCATTATAATAATAAAGTATTATTATTATAATAATATAGCCTTATTATTAATTAATAACATATCGTTATTAATTAACACAATTAATTAACAAATATGATTCTGATGATT
The DNA here is from genome assembly GCA_018584345.1 of Thuja plicata. Taxonomy (NCBI): domain Eukaryota; kingdom Viridiplantae; phylum Streptophyta; class Pinopsida; order Cupressales; family Cupressaceae; genus Thuja; species Thuja plicata. The sequence goes on along the minus strand of MU225798.1, from coordinate 1,900,148 downwards.
ATTCCTGCATCACCTGCTATAATGACTGATCAACATGGTCCTCAACTGCACTGCCAAAAATGGCAACTACCAAAAATAGACTTACTATAAATAGTAAGTCCCCAGCCCAAGAAACTGCACACTGAATACTGGTGTGAAGCATTGACCATTGTCCATACCGCCCTGCCAGTAATAGAAACTGACCAATTGACTTACTAAAAATAGTAAGTCCAGACTTACTAAAAATAGCAAGTCTGCCAACTGGGACCCTCAAAACCCGACATCAACTCACGAGGGTCGCAATGATGAGCTGACCATGCCACTGCCAATACCTGCTAAAAATGGGGTCATCACATATATTAAGGTCCCTTTCATAAAGAGTTTACATTAATTCTTTTGCGTTATTTTCTCATGGGAGTACTCACTATTTATTCTTCACTTGTTAGTATTTTACTCTCCAAATCTCTTCCAAAGGTTATTGAACATTTTCCTTTTACCCCTTTTAACTGTAATTACATATACTTTTGCTTTGTCTTACTTCATCTCCATTTTAATCGAATGAAGATAATTTACTTTAATCTCCCATTTTCACCAAAGTGTCATAATAATTATTTTCTCTTTTCAGAGTCGCATAGCATTTCTCCCCCGGTAATTAGCTGCTATCTGCAATAGCACAAGGCGCATTTGTATCACAACTCGCAAGACAATTGATTAATTTTATTGCATTGTTTTCTCGTGGGAGTATTGACTATTTATTCTCCACTTGATAATTATTTACTTTCCAAATCTCTTTGTAATGTCCCTTGTTTGGATGATTTGGAAGTCAGGGACAACTACTAGAAATCCTTATTCCTATACAAAATTACAATCTTGATTCCATTATAAACTTGTGACTTGATAGCCTAAAATCAATGTTAAGTCAAATGACTAACAATCAAAGTCGTTTACTATCTCCGGTTTATACCTTTAGATGCAAACTTGATGAGATGATCTTGTGGATGAATTATACTTATTACACTGGCCCCTGTGATCTGCTTCTTACAACTATACTCCCTTACTCTATGTAATCCTTAAATATATGCCGCCAGGGTATGATATTGCTTAGACTGATGGGATTGTTACATCTGAAATGAAAATTTGTTCTTGTAGCTGTGATGCAGTCTTAGAGGGATGATCAATTGCTTATAAGATGTAAATTCTTGTAATGGTGATTCCCTATACATATCACTGCTTCTGACACTGAGTCTTAATATTCCTATAATGATGTGATCGCTTTTCCAAATGGCTTCTTTATGAATATTTGCTTTGACTTACTCTCACTAGCAACCAACTCCCTTGAAATTGTAGAACTAAAATACTTGAATAGTGAATCCAATTCCTCAGACCATAAGGTCTATCTGAATATGAATGAAATGGAATGTCTTATGATGTTTTGGATAAGGAGATCTCATTCACTCCTAGCAGACGTATGAAGGTTGTCTTTTATCTAACTATCAATCAATATGTAAGTACGAGGGAAATCCATATAGTGATCAATTATAAGATTATACTGATTCCAAGATATATATATATATATATATATATATATATATATATATATATATATATGTCACTATTGTTAATGTATTACATGATGTGGATCTGGTAGACACCATACGAATCTGAATTGTAAGCTATTTCTTTGATGTCCATAAGCAATGATGTACTCCCCATCTCACACGACAATCACAATTGGTGACTTTGGTAGAGGTGTTGTTGCGGTACCAATATTCCTGCTATGGCTCCTTGAGGAATGCACAAGAATTAGAAATGTAGTGCCGTTTCATAACTCTGCAAAATAAAGCCTCTTATCATTGAGGGATTTCCAATATGGTGGAATCGATGTCATAGCTATTGATCCATTTGATGGGTCATCGATGGATAATTGTTTGCTAAGTGTATACTTCTAGTGATTTTCTCCTTAATATGATGATTCGAGAGAGAAATCAATACCATAGTTGTAAGGAAGCATCTTTGTATCACACCCGACATTAGACTCTCGTGGGTCTATGAATCCATTCATTGTACTCTCTGTTATTAATATTGTTACTTGTAGCTTCGAGTATGCTTATCAACATATATAATTCCAAACATCACTTCTTCGATACTTGGTTTAGTAGATTCGTCATTGAGAACTCGAAATGATATGTGATGCCTACTGTATTCGACTCTTTTGCCGACTCTAAGTTTTTGTCTGTCCTCCCTATCCTTTCCCTCTCGTTTGTGAGCGCTCCCTTATACATTGCGCTTGGGATGATAGGACACATTGATAGAACATGGCTAATCGTCTCTCTCGATAACACTGAATAAGTATAACCAAACATTTTTATTAACAATGAATAAGTATAGCTGCGGGTTGCCCTCCATCGTATCCTGATCCAATGTTTTCTATTATGGCCCGTTAATACTCCAATGGATGCCCGACCCTTACTTGTCGGCTATAGTCGACTATATGAGAGTCGATTTTAATAATAGCTATTTAATAATAATATAATTATTTATTATTGTATTATTAATACTATTATACATTTCATTAATATATTTATATATTGTTAATAATATATTATTCTTAACTATATTGTTAATTATTATTATAATAATAATACATTATATCATTCTAATAATATATTATTATATTAATAATTATATTTATATATTATATTAATAATATATTATTATAGTAAGGATAGATTATATTTTTATTTATTGAATATTTCTTTTATTATTATTCTTTATCAAATAAAACTCCATTGTTTAGTTATTATTTACAATTAAATCCTATTTCAAAACGGGGACATAACACTCTTCCAAAGGCTATTAAACATTTTCCTTTTACCCCTCTTTTCACTGTGATTACATATACTTTTTCTTTGTCTCATTTTTACTTCATCTCGCTTTTAATCAAATGAAGATATTTTACTTTATCTCCCATTTTCGCCAAAGGGTCATTATAATTATTTTCACTTGGAGAGTCGCATAGCATTTCTCCCCCTGTAATTAGCTGCTATCCTCAATAGCACAAGGCACATTTGTATCACAACTCGCAAGACAATCGATGAATGAAGATATTGGCTATGCATATTTTTGTTCTTTTTTCATGTAGCAATATCAGCATTACAATGACTCCATCTTGCTTTTGCCCCATTTATGATTCTATTTCTTAAAGTTTTAGATCTTTCTGTTGATGTTTATAGCTTCATTCAGATAAAAGTTTTACCCAGAGCCACTTTAAGTTGAAACAGGATTTTTTACCGTCTTTTATGAAATGATGAATCTAATGGATCAATGATGTTGCAAACTTTTCAGCCTCCAATTGTTTAGTGGTCCCTTTATATTTGACGTGGCTATCTTGCTGGTAAAAACATCCTTCTTCAGAAATAGGGATTTATAATTATTAATATATTAAGTATTATACCTACCCTCCTAAAATGAAAGTGCCAAGGTAAGCATGATCAATCTTTTCACTGTACAATTGTTATGCTTTGCCATATTGTCATAAATCCAGAGAAATTGGAGTTTTTTTGCAGTTTATGCACTCATGAAATTATACTAATATCAAATTTGGAATAGTACTTGCTATTAAGATTGTTCCAATCTACCAGATAATAAAAACTCTTAGAAACTTAGATTTCTCGGAATTCTATATATGACCTAATTTTATAAAATAAAAGATTGATCTTATTTAGAAAATGAAACTACATGTAATAGAGTTTAGCAGATATGTTAAGACTGCAGACTTGAACAACAGTTTTCATTGTCCTAAGTAAATTTTTCTGAAATTACTTTGCTTTGAATTTTGTCAATGGTAGAGATGCAATTTCCCTCAACAATATTTATGATGAATCTAAGAAAAATGGGAAGGTTGGGACTACATGTCTTAAAGGATAAGAAGTACAGGCATTTATGTTAGAAAAAACAATAGCAACTTTAATTGAAGTGAGAGAGTGCTTTTTCTGTGTTGATATCGTGTCATCATCAACTTGTGTGGATCCTAAACTATAATTTTTTGTTGTATTCTGAACATTTGTCATTTCCAGCGCAGGAGTGGGTTGACATGCTTCTGAGAATGTACTTGCAATGGGCTAAGAAACAAGGCTATAAAACAAGAGTTTTGGAAAAATATTCTGGGGCTGTGGTAGGCATCAAGTCATCTATAGAATTTGAATGGCGCTTTGCTTATGGCTTACTGTCTGGAGAGAAGGGGACTCATCAGATTGTCAGGCAACCTTCTTCTAATAAAAAGATTCTTAAAAAGGTACTGTATCTCTGCTTTCCTTTTCTACTTTATCAACCTGAGATGTATTTTCATAGATGGAAGAAGTGTATATCCTATTGTTATATACATCATTTAAATATAAGCATGTTCAAAGGGTTACTGCGTGTTTCATACTATGAATGAGAAACATTATTGAAATTGATTTTCAACATAGTTAACTTTGAGATATTGATCTGGAAAAATAACCTCTTATTCCACCCATGTGATTTGGCATTTTGAGTAGAAAGTGAGTCCTGATGGAATTTTTCAAGCACATGTATTCACATAGTATAGCAAAAAAAGGGCAATGAACAAATCCCGTGTGAAGGATTTATTATACTTCTTGGTAACTTAAATAGGAAAGGATATAAATGAATTTGATAAACAAGGAATATTGGTTTTTTAAGTGCCAGAATCTTGAGATGAAACAATTAAATTTGCATTTTTTAGATGCTAGTATAGAAAAGGATCAAATGAAAACAATATGTTTCTCTATGTCTCTATTTTGTAGATCTACAGTTCAATATATCTTCAAACCATATAATCAGCTATTACTAATTATCAGCAGCCACCAGAACTCTTTCAATTCCAATACTAAGATTTGTATCCATACTAAGATTTGTATCCACCAAAATAATTGATCTAAAATTGGGAAATGTTGATGTGTCTTTTGATTAACCAACTTGGGGAACAAATTGATGCTCACTTGAAAGGGATTTTACTTCCTCAAGGCCTGAGATTTGTTCTTAGAGGTTTGGTTTGTTCCTAGAATCTCTTAATTCACCACTGCACAAGAGGCTGGTAGTTAAATTTGGGCCTATATGGACAAGCAAATATCTTACCTGCATTACTCCTTTAGACTGCCACCCTCAATTAATTTTTTTGAAATAGGATTAGAGCTTTTTTCGAAGAAAACAGAAAACTATAACAGTGCTGTTGGATGAATTTCCAAGAAGCTCAAAACGATATTGAAAAGAAACTTTTATTTCAAGTGTACTCTAATTTTAATCCAACTAGCGTTCAAACTTCAAAAGAAAAGTCAAAGCTAGAGAAGTGTAATACCCCAAGCTCTCGCCTAAGATATTAATGGACAAAAATTGGATGTACAATTTTTTTGTGAAAAATGCAACTCTGCACACCTACATGCTCAAGGTGTTGCAAGAATGCAGTAGTCCTATGAGATGATTTTCAACGAAGCTCAAAATGACATTGAGAAAGAAACTCTTAGTCCAAGCGTGCTCTAATTCTAATCCAACTAATCTTCTAAAGAAAAGTCAAAAGTAGAGGAAGTGTAATGACCCAAGCTCTCACCTAAGATATCCATGGACAAAAATTGGACAAACAGAAGAGTTGCAGTTTGGACTTTAGGCTCATAAATGTAGTTCTCAACATGCACATTTCAATGCTAAGTCTGAATTCTATTCATCTTTTAATTTGGACCTTTGGATCCAAACTGATTTCGCAACCATGCACGAGGATTACAACTTAGGAACAGCTAACTCTACTTTTACAATTTTTGGGGCATGGTTTCCATGTTTTATGTGTTATATGGAAACAGTTTGGGCCAATTACTTAGGCACACATAAGGCCTTTACTGACCAAATAAGATGTTCTCAAGTTAATTAAACCTAAGATCAATTCCCCTAATCACGTGAAACTACCCAAGGAAGTGACGAGGCACTCAAGAGAAGGCCATGCACTAGTGGTGAAGTTTTTATGTGTCTAGGCCATGCACTCAAGAACATACCTGGGTCCATAATTGACTAAACAAGATATCCACAAGGCCCCAAAAAGTAATTAAATCCAAGATCAATTCCCCTAACCACATGAAATTTCTCATGCTAAGGAAGTGACAAGACACTCACGAGAAGGCAACCACTAATGATGATATAAATATTTTTAACACAATGATAACGATCATATAAAATAACTAACTAGATTTTGACTGTGCCACTACATGATTATTACCTGGAGAGTTTAACATTATGTTTATCAACCATTATTTGTAAATTTAGCTATCATGGAAAAACCATTACAGCAGCTATTCACATCTGACTTTAAGGTCGGGTAGTTTTACAATGATTAATAGAATTTACATCAGCTACGACTGTGGATTTCAATGCAAATTACTTGTCCATTATAAATTATTCAAGATACGTTGAAGGACATCAAGGGTTCTGAATTATTCATTTTTCCACAAAAGTACAAAATGACAAACACCAACTCTACAGCATAATGAAATCCTTGAACACTTTCCACTCTACTCCAAGTAATCCACAAACCCTAATAGAGTTTCCATGTCACCCAACCACGTGATCCCATAAGCATACCCCACTAAACTAGGAAGCAATTGATTGGGTAGTTCAACAAGAACACACACCAAACATGGGGGTTGAACATACACATAGCACCACATCATATTCAAAGTGATTCCAACCAAGTATACACGAGAGATATATAGTCACCAGTCAATGGATACACAAGTAAGCACACATGGTGGTGTAACAAATACCATAAATGTATACACATGGAATGTCAACACATAATACAAGATACATCTGCATACAAGATTGGAAAACACACACAATTCAGACATGTTATGAAATCACAAGCACTCATTGGGTATGCAATCCAATGTACAAAATGGAAGATTACCAACCACTTTTTTTTTGTGCCCTTTCCACTCACTGTAATTTTGTCAAACAGTTTGCTTGCAAGCTGATTACTGTGTTTTCGTGTTTCGTCACTGTAATGGTCTGCCTGATAGTGTTTTTTTTGTTTTTGTAGTTAAGGAATAAACCAAAGACTTAACCAACAGAGATGCCTATATTGCTGCTATGATATTGCCAACAGCAAATAAGCAGATGTGAATAACAAATACAACTTATACACCAACTGAAACATGATATCTTCTAGTTCTTATAAAAATATGGGTCCAAATACATTCATGTCAACATACATAAAGCCTCTAGTCTATCACTGCTATCACTAGGAGTTTTTATCAGCACATAGACACTTGGTTTTCACAAGGAATAATAATATTATCAGACATTTGCATACCAGATTGCTGTAACATACATAATACTGTCTTCTAATACACCAACAACAATATTCATACCATCATTCCTCAGCCGCATCAATCTATATGACTTCAGATCTCTGCTGCAACCCTGTACGGCTTCCAATACGCTGTCCCAAACTTGTATGACATCCCTGTAGGTGATGTACAGCGCGCAGCAGTTGGTACGACATTCATATGTGTAATGTCTCCTTTTTGGGACATTAGAAAAGTCACTTAAATAATTAAATTTTAAGTTGTCAATTTATAACAAATTTAATGACGACTTAATTTAATTATTTAATAAAGCAATTAAGTGACTTTCATGTCAACAAGGAATTATAAAATAAAAAGTCACTTTATAATTATTTCCCTCCAAGTTCAAATAAAAATTAAAAAGAGGGAAAAATGAAAGGACAAGAAAAGGGAATTTCAAGACACTTCCAGAATCTTCACCGAAGGATTATAAAAAAGCAACTCAGGCTTCATTTTGGATCATGCTTGGTTTATTCATTTCTTTTGGCAGGGCTCTAAGAGCTTCTTGTTTCAGTTCTAGTTTCCTGAGGACGGAAACCCTTGGGATTCTTTCAGCAGGTTTGAGGACGGAAACCCTCGAGCTTGAAGGCAGTGGACGGAAACCCATCGTCTATTAGAGATATCACTCGGGTGTCTCACTTTGAGCTTTAGATCCTGACTTCTGGTTATCCAATCTGACTGTAAGTATTGTGGCTACAATTGGATATTTTATTGTTGCTCTATTGAAGATTTAAATGCAATATTCATCTTTCATTCCAGAATCTCTATTCCAATGTGATATTTATGATTTTTCAGTATAATGTGTTAGTTAAATTGAAATCAATTGCATGCAAGTATTTGTTTAAATTTTTGTGGTTAAATCTGGAATAAATATCCTGGAGGAATATAACAATGGTATCAGAGCTAGTTTTCTTGCCAGCCTATGAGATTTCATGAATAACAGAAATCAAGGTTAAACACCAATTGAAGAATGTATTGAAAGGCAAGCACAATATACACATTTGCTATTAAAGTTTATTACAAGAAGTTGCAGTGAGCTTAATACAACGGGCCGAAATATTTCAAAGAGGCTATAGGTGGACAGATAAATAGTAAATATCCACTTGTGATTTTATATGTATTGTGCAATTTTCTAACCTTTCCAAGAATATTAATGTTTGTGATCTATGTGGAACCCATCTCTAATATGGACTTTGGCTCAAGTCCGAGAATTTCCTTGAAGTTTCCTTTCAGTGGAGATAATAAATATTTAAGTTGTTGGGCTATAGTTTAAGGCTCCATAAATTTATATATATTTGGGAAAAAATTGTTGTAGCCTAATATTTGCCAAAAACTATTAATCTTTCTTGGGTATTTTATCAGATCTATTTTTTATAGAGGATTCAGACTATAGTTGGGAGGAATATTTGCGTGTGGAAGCTTGCCTTTCGATGCCATCAATCATCTTGAACACAGGGATTTCGGATTTCCTAGGTTCTTCAGCTAAGGCATTGCAGATTGACACAATTTTCAGATGCAAGAATATTGGTGACGATTAATGGAGGAAAGGAAATGAAATTTTGAATTCGCACTGTAATCTGGAGCGAATATTGATGCCGTGTGAGGAAGTTTACTTGGGTTCTGATTGTTTAGTTATCAGAACAATAATTTATATCCCGCGGGAGGGTTAAAGATTGAAATGGCTTCATACCTGTACAACATACAAAGCATAGCATTTGGTGATTCATATTCTTATAGCGAAGCTTCACTTGCCTGAGCTTGTCGTAACTGAGAGGCATCAAATGTAAAGAATATTGTGGAGTTTAAGCTAGAGAGGCATCGTGTTCTCACCTTGCCATTAGCATTGCAGAGACGCAGGGTTCAGTTTAATATATAAGACAAGCAATTTTCTATTGGCTGCAGAACATGAGATTCAGTATTTAGTTGCGTTTGTTGGTACTTATTAGAATAATATTTTATTATTTTTAGTATTAATGCTTAATATTGTAACTTGCTGTAAATATCTTGTTAAAGATCTTCTTTGATCTTTCTAGCAGTTTCTATTTTAGAAATTTGCCTCTTTGTAGAATCTGTATAGCTATTTATTGAGCTTTGCTCTTGTTAATAAACATTCATATTTTTACCAATTACTCATCGTAATATGGTATCAGAGCGAAATTTCATTTTTTCGAAATTTTTTATAATTTCACTTCTTTGAAATTATCTGCTCATAAATTTTTTCGAATTCTTTTCTGAGAGACTTATGCTCCTTGTTCTTGGAACTCGGCTAGGGTTTTTTCGTGGAGTTTTCTACGAAAATTGCGAGTTTCTTGGCCGTTTTTTGCAGGAATTTGTTCTTAAAACCCGAATAGGTTTTTCTTCCTGCAACTTGTGGTTTTCTCTAGTTGTTTTTTGCAACGATGACTGCAGTATCGACTCCAGCAAGCCGTTTCCGAACCCCGCCTCTTGCAGTGTTGGCGCGGCTTCCTCTGCTGCCCGCGTGACCTCTTTAACTCCCATTTTTTCTTCAAAGCATTGCCCATACTCTACGTTTTTCTGTGTTCAGAGTTCGTTTTTGGGCTTCCTCTTAAAAAACGATCCCATCCATGGTTGTTTTCTGAAAACACAACTGTGTTTTCTTCAGATCTCTGCAAAAACAATCCATTTTTTGAAGTTTTCTCCAGCACCTAGGGTTCTGTTCGAAAACCCTACTTTTTGGGCTCGAAATTTTTTTCAATCCCAGATTCTTGGTGGGTTTTTTAAGAGCTCAACTGGGTTGTCTTCCAAATTTTCCAGGTACATCGTTTTTCGTGCCTTAAAATTTGTGCCAGCGGATTTCAAATTCCTTCTGGGTTTTTCTAGACTTCCTCTGGGTCTTTGTTGGATTTTTTTGGGTCTGCCAAATTTTTTTCTTGAAATCCGTGCACACTATTCTTCATCAAATTCTTGAAGTCTGTACCTGTTTCAGCCTCTGTTGTCTGCATTGGGATTCGTGTTTTCAAACCTGTGTTTGCACCTCCTCTTTATTTCTCATTTTTTCTACATTGGGAAGCGTGCAAGATGGCGTCACTCACAAATTTAATGTTGGAAGGTAATCAATGATTCAACGGCCGCAATTATAACACCTGGAAGCATCGCATGTTGACCATCTTCGAGTACCGTCGTCTGGATGCACTTGTTCTAGGCACAGAGACTCGTCCGACCTTTGTCCTTGCAGATCAGGACAAGTTTGACGATCAAAATCGAGAAGCTGTTATGCTTCTCAAGTTCTCTGTCATCGATGATTAGCTGCCTCAGATTCCCTCTGGAAAATTTGCTGCCGACATCTGGAAGTATCTAAAGGAGTTGCATGAGACATCCGACAAAAGTCGCACATTCTTTCTGAAGAACCAGTTGTTCTCCATCATGATGGATGATCGCATGTCCTTACAGGAGCATCTCGCGAAGATTAAGGACATTCGTGATCAGCTTGAAGCTATCGGTCGAAAGATGGAGGAAGAAGATATGGTAGTCATTACTCTAAAAAGTCTGCCATCCTCTTATGAGCACTTCATAGAAACTCTCAACATTACTTCGACTAATGTGGATCTTAAATTCCCAGAGTTGTGCACCAAACTTCTGCAGCAGGATCATTGGAAACAACAGTTTGGTAGTAGTGCCACCTCATCCTCCTCAGAGCAGGCCTTTGCAGTCCAATCCTTTCACAAAGATCAGGGAAAATTTCAGTCATATCAGTCCTTTCAGCAGAAGGGCCCTTCTCAATCTCAGGATAGCTCTACGAAAAAGGTGCAGTGCAATTACTGTCACAAATTTGGTCATCTGATCAAAGATTGCCATACAAGACTAGCTTCCGAACAGCGGAAGCAGGGAGGGTTTCAGCCCCAAGCAAATGTTGTTGAACACATAGAGCAACAAGAATCTGCCTTTTATGCCTTCATGGCTAAAAGACCTGCAGACCATGTGAAGTCTTTTGCCTGGTACATTGATTCTAGTGCTTCCCGTCATTTCACTCACAGACGTGATTGGTTTGTTGAGTTCTCTCCCTACACGGACTCAGTTATCTTTGGAGGTGGTGAAGAGTACTCTAATGTCGGTAAGGGCAACATTCAGATTGAGTCTGGGGGACGACATCTCCTCTTCCTCAATGTGCACTATGTTCCTGGTATGGAACTTAATCTCCTTTCAGTCAGTCAGATTATGCGGCATTCTCCTCACGTGGATGTTATTTTCAGTGCCCATAAGTGCTTGATTGTTGATCGTGCTTCTAGCGTCACTCTCGCTGTTGGCATTGAGGATCATGGTCTCTATCGACTTGTGGACACTGGCGATTCTCTTGAGCATGCCTTTACAGCCCACTCTTCCTCTCTCACCAGTCTCTAGCATCAGTGATATGGTCACCTGAATATTCAGTATCTTGCACAACTTGTTCGGGACGACTTAGTACATGGCCTCCTTGATATTTAGACTCAGCATCATCGAGTTTGTGAAGCTTGCCAGGATGGGAAGCAACATTGGACACCATTCAAGGATGGTGACTCATGGCGAGCCTCTAAGGTATTGCAATTGGTCCACGCTGATGTATGTGGTCCTATGAATACTACTTCTGTTACTGGGTACATGTATTTCTTACTTTTTGTTGATGATTTCAGTCGTAAAATGTGGGTGTATTTCCTAAAGCAAAAATCAGATGTGTTTACTGTCTTTCAGAAATTTAAAGCTTTAGTAGAAAAAGAGTCTGGTTCTTTTGTTATTACTCTTAGGTCTGATAATGGGGGGAGTTTTGTTCTTCTGCCTTCTCCACTTTTTGTGATACCCATGGCATAAAATGTCAGTTAACGACATTGTAGAACGTCGCAACCACACCATTACAGAGATGGCTAGGTCTATGATGGAGCATCGAAACGTTCCTAAGAAATATTGGGCAGAAGCAGTATTCACCGCAGTTTATCTTCTTAATAGGTCACCTACTCATGTTGTTAAAAATAAGACTCCTGAAGAAGCCTGGTCTGGTCGCAAACCTAGGATCAACCACTTGAAAGTTTTTGGCTCCCTATCTTATGTATGGATTCCTGATGCTAAGCACACTAAGTTGGATTCCAAGAGTTAGAAGCTCATGTTTACAGGGTACAGTGACAACCATAAGGCTTACCGCCTGATTGATATTGACACTGATCGTGTTCTTTTCAGTCGTGATGTTTTTGATGAAGACCGAGGCCCTTTTCCTCAGCACAATTTTGAGGATCAACCTTTGAAGGCATCTGACTTGGGTAGTGATCTTCCTCTTGGTTCACCTGATGGGAGGGATGATGCCAACTCTATATTCAACAATGCAACACCCGAGTTTCCTCCGGTCGATGAGCAACTTCCTGATCCTGATCCTAATCCGCTTCCTCTTCTAGTTATTCCTCCCGCTCCTGATGTTGGCACACCTACTCTTCGACCCAAATGGTGGGCTAAGACCATCAGTGATCTTCGTCCTGATGAGCTCATCGAGGGTAGAACTTCCAGAAATAAGGGCATCCAGCATAACACAGTCAATTTTGCTCTTATGGCTAACATCCACAGTATCTATGAGCCTCAGACATATGCTGAGGCCTAAGGAATTCCAGAATGGGAACAAGCAATGAATGCTGAATTCCAAAGCCTTCAAAAGAATCACACCTGGGTGCTTTCAGATCTTCCTCATGGGAAGAAACCCATTAGCTGTAAATGGGTCTATAAGGTCAAGTATCATGCCGATGGTACCTTAGATAAATATAAGGCCAGATTAGTTGCTCGAGGATTCACCTAGCGAGAAGGCATTGACTATGAGGAGACCTTTGCTCTTACTGCTAAGATGAGTACTATTCGTCTTCTTCTCGCCATTGCAGCTCAGTATGGTTGGAAAGTCCATCAGATGGACGTGAAGAGTGCCTTCCTCAATGGTGAATTGCAGGAAGAAGTCTTCATGACGCAGCCTCCTGGTTTCAAGGTTGCCGGTTCAGAACCCAAAGTGTGTAGACTCCAGAAAGCACTCTATGGCCTTAAACAGGCTCCTCGGGCATGGTACATAAAAATTGATCAGTACTTGGTTACTCGT
>MU225798.1:1836775-1886673 GCA_018584345.1 Thuja plicata | reverse complement strand
CAGAACCCAAAGTGTGTAGACTCCAGAAAGCACTCTATGGCCTTAAACAGGCTCCTCGGGCATGGTACATAAAAATTGATCAGTACTTGGTTACTCGTGGCTTTCAGCGTAGTCCTTCAGATAGTAATCTGTATATCAAACACTCTGGTGATGATATTCTCTTTCTTGTTGTCTATGTGGATGACTTGATCATTACTGGGAATTCAACACAATTGATCTCTGACATCAAACAGGATTTGTGCAACACTTTTGATATGACAGATCTAGGACTTCTTCATTATTGCTTGGGTGTTGAGGTTTGGCAGACTGGCAGCAATATCTTCCTTTCTTAGTCTAAGTATGCCAGAAGCTTGCTTGACAGGTTTCGAATGCAGGATTGCAAACCTGCTTCCACTCCTATGGAGACTGGACTGAAATTGTCAGCTACGTCTGATTCTCCTCCTATAGATGAAACCCAATTCAGGCAACTAGTGGGTAGTCTCATCTATCTCACTGCCACTAGACCTGACCTCTGTTTTGCAGTGAGCTACATATCACGCTTCATGACAGCCCCCAGGGTTGATCATTGGGTAGCCGCGAAGCGGGTCTTGCGCTTTGTAAAGGGCACCTTGGATTATGGCCTTCTTTACACTAGGTGTGCTGATCCTAGACTCAGTGGGTTCACAGATTCAGATTGGGCAGGCTCCGTTGATGGTCGGAAATCAACTTCTTGATATGTGTTCAGTTTGGGATCTGGTGCCGTCACTTGGACTAGTAAGAAGCAGCAGGCAGTGGCTCTCTCTTCAAATGAAGCAGAGTATAAAGGAGCTGTTAAGGCAGCTTGTGAGGCAGTTTGCCTTTGTCGGGTGCTTGCAGATATGCAAATATCTCAAACCGGTCCGACTCCTTTGTTTTCAGACAATCAGGGAGTGCTCAAACTTGCCAAGAATCCAGTCTTCCATGTACGAACCAAACACATAGAACTTCACTGTCACTACATTCGGTAGTTGGTTGAAGACGGATCCATTCAGTTACTGTATGTTCCTACCTCGAAGCAGCCAACAAATATTTTCACCAAGCCCCTCAGTTCAGATAAGTTTGTAAAATTTAGGGGGTCTATTGGTGTCATTGATAGTTTGAGCATTAAGGGAGGGTATTAGAATAATATTTTATTATTTTTAGTATTAATGCTCAATATTGTAACTTGCTGTAAATATCTTGTTAAAGATCTTCTTTGGTCTTTCTGGCAGTTTCTATTTTAGAAACTTGCCTCTTTGTAGAATCTGTATAACTATTTATTGAGCTTCGCTCTTGTTAATAAACATTCATATTTTTACCAATTACTCATCGTAATAGTACTTACATCCACAAAAGACAATTATTGACATTAGTGGTCCGTATTTGTCCTGAGCTTCCAATGATTATCATTCATGGGAGCAAAGGGAACTATAGCTTGAGGAGATTGTGTTGGTTTGCAAGTCATGCCCGTCTATTTACGAGTATCTTGGAAAGCACAACAATCGATTATTTTACTACCATGAATGTTGTATAAATCAAAGGAAGTGGCCATTGAAGGGGAAGCAAATAGTATCCGTACATGAATAAAGCACTATGAATGAGTTATGACAAGAGACTGGATACTAAACTCAAGCTTTGATCATTAAATTGATCCGTGTTCACAAGTCCTCAATAGATGTGCCAGTTCAATGCATCTTCGAATCCTGGGAGTGTTGAAGAAATATATGTATACATAAGTAATTTTAATGGTGCTGTAAACGGGTTGTTGGATGGTGTTTAGTAGTTCCTCAAGACTTGTTCCATGAGCAGGTCCAATTAATCAAATATCATAGGCTACTCTCATGTATTGCATTTGGTGATTCACGGGAAATAACAACTTCATGAACTGATACAAATTATTGCTGCTGTCACTGAGTATTTGTTAAAGGAAATGGATCATTCTTTCCTCTCTATGCAATCACGATGAACGAAACTCATATGAAGAGGATTCACTTATTGTATGCTGAAACACTGTTACAAGAGGCATAACTATGATTGAGTACATACCAACTATTTGACAAAAAACCAAAGTAACGAGAATTGGAATCAGATCAGAATTGGCAAGGCCGAATCGAATCGTGACTCGGCCATGAATCAGCCACGAATCGACAAATTTAAAAAAACCCTTGAAATTTGGAGATTTTAACAATTTAAAACTTATTTCATGCACCCTTTATTGAATATAACTTAAACACACTACAACATCATCAAATAGAAGCTAACATACATAAACAAGGAACATAAATGATAAATCCATCACATACGTTACACCTAAAATGTAAATTGTAGCTGAAGTAAATAGAAATCATAGGATCATAATGAGTCAAATCATAGAATGTATGTAAGATGAAGATCCAGAAGACATCAAATCATAAATGTATGTAAGATGAAGATCCATGAAACGTATGTCTATCAATATCTGTAAACAAAATGAAAAAACAAGGCTGTAGTTCAAGCCTCATCATCATCGTCAAGCTCGGCCGCAGCCTGAGCCTCAACCTCTGAGTATCCTGTCTCTCGGTGCCCTCTACAAAGGCGTCTAAGGTAGGTCCTAGAGGACTGTTGAGCCATAGCCCCCACATGTAAGATGGGCTCACGAACAACATCACTAGGGCCTGTGTTGGTGCGTGCACGTGTGAGTCTGCCAATGCCTGAACGTGTTCTAGCCGCCTCCTCTGACATGGCCACAACCTTAGCCTCTCTATCTACCTATTCAACCCACTCATGGTCTGCCTCAGTGAAAACCGGATCCACAGCCTCAGTGGCTCCCGGATCCACAGCCTCAGTGAGCCACTTTGATTTTGGATCAATCTCCGCCAGAATGATCGGAGAGGAGTCAACACCCAAAATCTGTCTGATCCTAAGACGGAGGTTGTAATGAACAAAGACAAGATCATTCAACCTCTGCACAAACAACCTTTTTCTCCTCTTCGAGTGGATATACTCGAACATGGACCAACTGCGCTCACATCCAGAAGCGCTGCTTGGTTGACTTAGAATACAGATGGCAATTTTCTAAAGTTTTGGGGTTGTGGGCCCAAACATTTGCCACCATCTATCTGAAATAAGGGAAATCAAAAACTAGTCTCATTTACAACTTTAAAATTACAAAATCAAAAATTAAAATGCACAACTTCTAAGCCATAAACTTAAGATTCAAGAATATATTATTTTTACCTAGCTGTATTGTTGTCTGAGCATCTATGGCCATCCTGCCAGAGAAAATTGGCCCTTCTTTATTATTGAATTTTTCTAGCTCAATGGTTGCAGCTGCGCTATCCTCATCACTACTCAACCTCTGAATCACTGTATATAGGCCGGTGAGAACCTCCTCATCCGCCTTGAAGTCAGTTAGGAAACAAAATGCTGGATTCAGATAATAAGCTACTGCATGGATGGGTCGGTGGAGCTGATTCTGCTATCTCCTATCAATGATCTCCCAAATAGGGGCATACTTCTCCTGCACTCCTGCATACTGGGCTCTAATGGCCTCCTTGGCCCTATCCATGCCCTTATATATGTAGCCCATAGAGGGCTTCTCCCCATCAACAGTTCGTAGGAGAGATACGAGGGGTTCAGTGACCTGCATATAAACTAAAATAAACATTTGAGTCAAAACTTAAATATAAAACTAAAAGTAAAACTAAATCATTAAACAATTAAATAATAAATACTAAATGTTAAATTGTAAGAAATTTACCTCAAGGATTTCTTTAGCAGGTTTCCAAAAACCATCCTCATCAAAGATGCAATTCGCCACATCTACCTCTGCAGTGGTCGTAGCATAGGAAGATGTAGTCCACTCCCGCCCAACAAACATGCTCCTCAATTCTGCCCTTGATGTCAACAAGGACTGCAGTGTGATGAAATTCGATGCAAACCTCGTGATGCCTGGACGAGCTAACGCCCTACCTCCTGTGTAGTCCCTCATTGTGCTAAGGACAAATGCATGATTGTAGATAAACTTGCATATATTTTTGGCCTTTTTTACGCATGATTTGATCCACTCAAGGTTGCCAATTTCCTCCAACATGAGGTCAAGGCAATGTGCCACACAAGGAGACCAAAATATGATGGGGTGCCTCTCCATCAAAAGTTTGCCTACAACAATTTTAATTAATTAGAAATTTAAACATGTTAGGAAACTTAGAATTAGAAAAGTTCAAATAAATTTATTTTCAAAACTTGAAAAGTTAAAAGTTTACTTGCAGCAACATAACTTGCTGCATTATCCGTCACCACCTGCACCACATTTTCTTGCCCGACCTCTGCTATGACTTCCTCAATAACCTCACATAAGTATGTGGCGTTTTTGATATGAGCGGAAGCATCAATAGATTTGAGGAATATGGTATATCCTACAAAACAATGAATTATCAGGGATCATCAACAAATCAAAATTTAAATTATTCAATCACGATTCACAATTCACAATGCATGTAGGAAAGTAGAATGATCAATCACCTCCACTGGAAACAAGAAAATTGAGGAGTGTTCTATTCCTCCTATACGTCCAACCATCAGTCATGATGGTGCAACCCTTTTCGGTCCACTCCTTTCGGTGGTCCTCAAACTCAACCTTCATATCCTCTACCATTTCATCTAAGAGGTATCCACTCAACTCAGCCTCAGTTGGGGCTTTAAACCCCAGACCACAAATAACAACCACATCTATCATGTTTTGCCAATAAGGAGCCCTGTCACAAATAGATTATGATTAATTTAGATGACAAATCATTATGTAAAGTGAATCTATGATGAAACAAGTAGATATAATTAAAATTTAACTTCAAACTTAAAGAAAACAAATAAAAAAGAATCAATTACCTGGCTGCAATAAATGGAATGTTGCCAAAGTACCAAAATTTGCAAATTTCTTTTCTGACAGCATCATGAATCTCCTTGTTCAAACCCATGCCCTCAAGCGTGGGTTGTGAGCCAGGAGTAATGCAGGGCACAAAGTGACTATCCAATCTGTTCTTCCGCACTCTAGGCTGCAATAGGATGGACTCAATCTAGTATAAGAACGACTAGCACTAGGACGAAAAGGAGACCTGGAAGAACCCTCTCCAACAACCTACGGATGCGGATGCGGATGCAGATGCGGCTGCGGGAGCATGGGAGCCAATAGCCCTTAACCCTTCAAGTTGCCTTTTCTTATTTAATTTCTCTTGTTCAAATTTTTCTAATGCCACTATACAAGTGCATTTTGCCTCAGCAGTTTGTTTAGTGCAATTGTAACATCATGTCCAGGAAGGGAAGCAATGTGGTATTTGAATCTATAAATGCCACTAGAAGTTTTATCTTTACAAAACATACATTTTATTTGAAATTTTGTTCTTCCAAGAAAGTCTTCGGTAAATTTCCAACATTCATCTTTTTTACCCATTGTGGAAAATGAAAGTTAAGGCTGCTGCAATAAGAAAATTCAAGTAAAACCTCGAAGTTTCAAACTAATAAACAAAACAACAGAGCCTACTTTGCAATTTAGTAAAACTAAAAGACATTCAAGATTTGCAAATGAAAACTAAAAACATTTAACAAAAAATGAATAATACACTAACATACAAAAAAAAACTCAACACTTACCTCTTGCAAATGAGTTGAAGAGTGTTGCATTGACTCCTTAATGCTCCCAATGCAATCTTATGGCCTCCTTAAATGGATTTTTGATCTCTTTGGTGCTCTTCCTTCTTGTTGGTTGCAAACTTGTTGTTTTTCTTTTATCTTTTTCTCTCTCACTTTTCCTCTCTTCTACTCATGCTAAGCAATTAGAAGGCCATTTAGGGTTAAAACAAAAAGGAAAGACACAAAAAAACATAAAAAAATATGTTTTTTTATAAATTTAACTTGACTTTACTTGAAGCCGCGTGGCCGATTTCTGTCGATTCATGATGGTGATTTAGGCGATTTTTTGCACGAATCGCTGAATCGGCGATTCATGCCCATAAAATCGGCGATCTGATTCACCGGTTTAAAAAAAATCGGCTAGGCTGAATCGAATTGCCAAACCGGTGATTCCGACGATTCAATGGCGATTCTCGTTACTCTGCAAAAAACCTTCATTTTTTGTGAAGCTGGTGAATGTGCTCGTTAATTTTTATTGCTTCAATGTGTTCCTGATGGAGGCCTAGAGTGTTTCAGTCTGGGGGTGTGGCAGGACCTGAGTGTAGGAGAATGTAATCGCACCAATATCACAACCTTCTGTTGTTCTGGAGGATTAAATTGAGAAGAGTCATACTGACAAATCAGAAAGAAAGGCTAAAAATTGGGTCAAAATAGGGGCAGTACCCTACAATGATTATTACAGCTACTTGCAGCATAACTAGGCAGGAGCTAAGATAAATAAATGATTGGGAACAGATTCAAGGTAGTTGGTTGATTTTCCTTACACAATAAGAAGAAAGTTTGTATTCTGCTGATCTGACTACAAAACCTTTGGTAGAGAAAGGGAAAGAGGCAAAATTTTGGTACAAACAGGGGCACCATACTAGCAAAATGAAGACAATGGCAGATCTGAAAAGTAATTTCTTCTCAAAGAAATTTTTATGATACCTTTATTGGTGAACAACTAAGAGACTTGTAGAAAGAAAAGGAAATAGGAAATTGGCTATATCTGATTGGATTATAGTTAGTCAATGAATTTTCTAGATGGTGTTCTCTCTAAGCTAGAGGAATTAGATTCATATTTGTCTAAAGTTGACCAGTCTGATTGGAGGCTTCTGAATTGGGCTTTGCAGCCCTCAACGCTTGTTTTGGTCTAGCACAGGTTTATAGAGCAACCTTGTGAAGAGTTCAGACTTGCAGTTGCTACTTGTTTCAGTGAGATCATAAGAATAACAACTCCTGTAGCACCCTATAATGATGACATATTGAAGAAGATTCTACAGCTGATTGTGGAGAGCCTACATGGGTTGCATGATGTCAAAGCCCCTACTTTTGGTAAGAGGACTAAGATTTTAGAGATTATGACAAGAGTTAGGCCATTTATCATTATGTTGGATCTCAAATGTGATAAGTTGATTCTACAATGTTTCAATGTTTTTTAACCAAAATTGGGAAACGACATTCAAATAATGTGAGGGCTTGTATGCAAACCATTATATCCCTAATCTTAGATGAGGATGATGAAATATGCAAGCAATTGCAATTAGACGTGTTGGCCATTTGGAAGAAGGAATAGGCTGTATCACCTATTGGTTATGAGTTCTCCAAAAGATTGGTTGAGCATAAAATTGAAAGGTTCAAGGAGCAACTGACTGAAAATGAACTAATCTCAATGGGCTTACAGGTTGCAGGGTCTCCTAAAAAATGTAAGAACCAAATGAGAAGAGAGCAGATTTGTTTCACATGTCAGAAGGCTTGGACTTTCGAGCACGATTGTGGGGTTAGTAAGGAAGACAAATAAGCAAAAAAAGATGGGCCAACTAAGAAAGAGAATGAAGAACAAACTGCTTCAGATGAAAAGTAGTCTAAGCTTTTCGTTGGTGATCTCGAGATCGATATAGATACATCTTGTAAAGAGATGAGTTCTCCTGATGAATCTTGGCGTGAGCATAATTTGATTCCTCCATTTCTTTATGAAGAATGCATCGAAACTTCTTGTGAAATTGCTGATAAAGAACATGCATCTTCTTATGACAAAGAATCCCTTGAACATGATGTCAAACAACAACTTTAACCATGCAATCAGACCAACCCAATAATATAGAAACATACAAGGCATCCACTCAAGAGATGTTCACGAGTCCCATTGGCATAGAGCATGCTAGTTTTAAGACTTGATAATGATGAATCACAAGAAGATGAAAACAACACAAATGTTTTATTGTGTGGCAGCCCAAGTCACTTTGATGAGTTTGATCAAGATCTTTAGCATGACATGATCTCGAGGACAAATAAGAAAATTCATTACATGAGGCTGATTTTGGTGATAGGCCACTTGAATTACGTAATTTGAAGAGCCAGTTGGAAGTTACTGATGATATGGTTGTTGCAGCCTTAGTATGTTATGATGACACTCACATGATTAGTGAAGATCTCTACAGGAAAGCTAGGTGCAAAAGAGTCAAATGGGTATGGAAGGAGATGCTTATGTTGCCGACTTGTAGATGATCAAAGTGGTTCTTGAATTATTGAAATCTGATTATTTGACTTTACTGTCAGATAGGGATCATTGTTTTAAAGGTTGCTGAAATATATGTTGATAAATTGAAGGAAAAGGAAGATGAGGTTAATAAGCTCATCAGGGAGCTTAACGATACACAGGAGACATTGGAGAGTACGCAGATTGCTCTTCAAGAAGCAAAAGATCAGATTTTGGTCACTAATCAGTATGGGGAGCAAGAGAACAGAGGAAGGACTGAGTTTTTCAGGGAAGTGATTAAGGAGCTTGACAACATACAACATACTTATGACTTGGATAGCTGTCCCAAAAGGTCTAGTAATAAATTTTTGGACCAGCCAAAAATTCAGTATGAGTTGGGAGTAAAGGACAATATTCAAGTTGTAGACAATTTACTATTTGAGGTGGATGCTGATTGGATAATTGATAATCTACTTTTTGAGCTGGATGAGGAAGATCTTGCTGATTTCACTGATAAGATGGGATTGATAGTTGGATTTGGAACCCAAGTGCAGTTTCTAGTGATGGGTTTTGGTCACGAGATTGGAGTAGTGGTTCGATTGCTAGGGTTAGTACTGCTGCCCGTTCTTCAATCAGCTTACACATGGGTTCAAATTTTGATTTGCATATAAGCTTGGTGGATTCTTTGGTTAGCAGATGAGTAGTTCCTGGTTGAGGGTGGATGATAGTTCTATGCTTGTGCAGACTTCAGTGCAACTAGTTGGGGCATATTATTTGGGCACCATTCAGTCATTCTTCACTTGGAGGTTAATTGTTGATGACATGGTTTTAGTTGTTGACAACAAGAGTACTACTGAGCTGGCTATCTCCAGGTTTGGTTTTGTTTAGAGGCGTTTACCTACAACAACTGGTTGGGAGAGTTGGAGACATTTGGACTGTCTCCTCCTTGATAGAGGCTGGCATAATGATGAGCTCCCATCATCATCTGGCGTTTGAGGTATATATGGCTTCAGCTGGAGAGAGGTTCTCAGTTCGATTGAGGATGTTCTCATTCATGATGGTAGCACATTGTAGGTTGACTTGACTGATTATGCAAGTGGGGTAATTTGGGATCCTGGCATTGGCATGTTTAGTGCATTACTTCAGTGGGTTTTTGATGAGTGGCTTCACAATTCCGGGCATGTTGTTGTTTATATCAGGGTAGTGCAACGGACTGTAATAGCAACACTCTTGAGATTGATATGGGATCCAGGCATTTGGTTCCAACATGCAGGTGCAGATTACTTGAGGACAAGCAATCTCTGGGAAGGGAGGACTGTAATGTCCCCTTTTGGGACATTAGAAAAGTCACTTAAATAATTAAATTTTAAGTTGTCAATTTATATCAAATTTAATGACGACTTAATTTAATCATTTAATAAAGTAATTAAGTGGCTTTCATGTCAACAAGGAATTATAAAATAAAAAGTCACTTTATAATTATTTCCAAGTTCAAATAAAAATTAAAAAGAGGGAAAAATGAAAGGACAAGAAAAGAGAATTTCAAGAGATTTCTGGAATCTTCACTGGAGGATTATAAAAAAACAGCTCGGGCTTCATTTTGGATCATGCTTGGTTTATTCATTTCTTTTGGTAGAGCTTTGAGAGCTTCTTGTTTCAGTTGTAGTTTCCTGAGGACAGAAACCCTTGGGATTCTTTCAGCAGGTTTGAGGATGGAAACCCTTGCGCTTGGAGGCAGTGGACGAAAACCCATTGTCTGTTAGACATATCATTGAGGTGTTTTACTTTGAGCTTCAGATTCAAATGTCTGGTTATCCAATCTGACTATAAGTTTTGTGGCTAGGATTGGATATTTTGTTGTTGCTCTATTGAAGATTTAAATGCAACATTCATCTTTCATTCTAGAATCTCTATTCGAGTGTGATATTTATGATTTTTCAGTATAATGTGCTTTTTAAATTGAAATCAATTGCAAGCAAGTATTTGTTTAAATTTCTGTGGTTAAATCTGGAATAAATATCCTGGGGGGATATTACAATATGGCACTACTCCAGCCAGTATGACACTTTCAATACATTTGCAAACTAGTTCAACACCCTTTCTTAGTGATCATAGACCTGTATAGCAATTCTGGAGAAGTTGGTGGGCATGTACGAAACTTCCTTTAGACTTATATAGCTCAACGGATACTTATTTGCAGACTTCCAATAGTCGGCCAGGTGATTAAGTGTTTCAACATAAACTTGAACTTGAACCCCAACTCTAGACTCGCAAATCAATCCCAATAAAATTGAAAACTCACATTCAAATGAAAGTAGCAAATGATCTGATTTTACCTTAAAATGAATAGCCAAAGATCCTCCTGACTGTGTCTTTCAACAATGAAAAGAATGTCAATAGTGAAGGATTTCGTTCTCACAAACCTTTGAAGAACTTTTCAATATTTTATAAGTTTCTTATTTCTCCAGCCTGCTTGAAAGAGAGCTCTCGAAAATCTTTTATAATGCTCTCATAAGAGCTCATTCACTCATCTTACTAACGTAAGATAAAACAAATCATCTTTTTGGTCTCCCAAATATTAAAGGCCTCATTCTTTTAAAAAATATTAATTTTCTCCTCTTACTTAGGATGTTAAATGGCACCTTTTTAAAAACAATGTTGTATTACTAGGCCTAGGGGTACAAGTCGCTTAAGTCATAAAGTGTCAATATAAGAGACTTAGGTAACTAAAAATCAAAATATCTGTCTTTTAACACAATTAAACTTCACCCAATGTCTAAGAATGACATTTTTCATAGTTGGGAAAATAGAGGCCGACCGTACTGCTAAAAATAGACACTAAAAATGGCAATTGCTAAAAATAGTGTCCAAACACCAACTTGGCCAAATATGCAATACCCTGAAACTTACTCTAAATAGTAATTGCTAAAAATGACCACTGCTAAAAATAGAAAGTCTCGAACAAGTTCGAAATCAATCTAGAAGGTGTCGTTCATCTCCATTAATTCATTTGAACTCATTGGTGCATCAGAAACCTCCCAAAAGCCAACACCAACTGCACTACAAGAGAACCATGAAACTGGGGACATTACAGTCCGCCTTTCCCAAATATTGCTTGTCCTCAAGCAATGTCAGAGCAACGCCATAATCATCAAACTGATCAAGAATTGAGCCAAGAATGATCCCAAGGATCCAAGTTAACCCTGGAGATTTGTAGTACCATATTCAAAAAACACTGTCCTGCAAAGTACTTGAACAAGTGATCTCTTGAAAACCTCTTGAAAGAAGAGCAATCAAATACTGCACCAACTCTATTAACTTCGCAGGTAATTGCTCTCTAAAAGAACCAAACTGGTAAACCATAGAAATAAACTCCACAAGTCAACATTGGCTTCCTCATCCTCAACTACTAAACTGCAAACCCAAGTGATCCCAAGGTTCCATATTAATCTCATAAATAAATTGCCATTCTAACACTACGCCACTTTGATCACAACTAGCAAACCAACATGCTCAAACTACACTCTGTCGTGTAACCCAAAAAAGTAATCATCATCAACACCCATACTGGAAAACCTGAGGGTTGAAACCAATGCCATGTAATATATCCTGCCAAGGTAACTCAAAAAAGACCACATCAACAAACTCATTGCCAATCACGATCCTGGGTAACAGAAAGAATAATCGACTCATCCAAAAAGTAAAAACACCTCCCCTCATGAAGTCCCAAACAAGAAATTGATCTATCAATGTTGAGGAGCTGGAATAGAAGTCAGCATAATCAACCTTGAAATCAACTAACCAAGTATTACCTCTATGGTCAACCACTAAAAACATGACATTTGCAGTTAGCCTCCAAGTGCTAGTGTAGGAAAATCGAGTATTCTAACAAACCCAACTCATTGCAATCAACCCATCATCATCTGAAAGCACACATACTAATATTATGAAGCGACTGCAGTGACCCAAATTCTCCCAAGTGGAAGCGAAGAATAACTGAGTTGTGCCCAAAGGATGTCCCACAACTAGTTGTACTAAAGTTTGCAAGTGCACAAAATCAAACCGCCCAAAGACTAAGGTCAACACCAACGGTGCGAAGGAACTAGTATAACAACAATTAATCTGAAATAACACTAGATACATAGGAGTCATGAGTATGGAAGTAGCTGAAAATCCATCTCCTATGATCAAATCACATCTCCCATCAATCCTCAACCAAGAACTACACATCTGCTGAACCAAAGAATCCATCCAACTCATCTGTAGATTAAAATCCAAATTCATGTGTAAGTTGATTGGAAAGTGGGCAGTAGTACTAACTCTAGAAATTGATCCCACTACTCCAATCCTGTGACCAAACCTCATCACTAGAAACTGCACCTAGGTCCCAAATCCTGCAATCAATTTCATTCTCATCACTAAAGTCAGAAAGAACTTCCTCATCCAACTTGAAGAGTGGATTATCATTAGACACAACATCTACCTCAAACAAAGAATTGTCAATCAATTGAAGATTCTCCTTTACTCCAAAGAGTCCAAACTCATACCAAGGTTGTTGCTAGTCCAAAATTTTATTACTTGATCTTCTGGGAAAGTTGCCCCAAATCATAAGTTTGTTGTATGTTGTCAAATGCTTTAGTCACCTTCTTGATAAACTCAGTCCTTCCTTTATTCTCCTACTCCCTGAAATGATTAGTGACAATAATCTGACTTTTTGCTTCCTGAAGGGTCATTTGCATATTCTCCAATATCTCTCGAGTATCGTTAAGCTCATCACCTCATCCTCCTTTCCCTTCAATTTATCAGCAAACACTTCAACAATTTTTAAGGTGTGATCTCTATTTGAACTTAAATGCAAATAATCTGATTTTAATGATCCAAGAGCTTTTTTGACAACTTGCAAATTGGCAAGATAAGATTCACCCTTCATCCCCATTTGTTTCCTCTTACTCTGGACCTTCCAATAGAGGTCTTCAATGTTTTTATGGGTATCATCAAAACGCACTAAGGCTGCAACAACCATATCCTCTTGTCCTTAAGCTTATCTTTCAAATTATATGTTCCAAAATCTTCATCTACAAATAAAATTTCTGATTGGTCCTTCAAATCAGTTTTTTTAATGTCATCTTCTTGGTATTTTTTTAGACTCACAAGTTAGGACAGCCCCTTGGTCAATAGGCAATTCACCATCTGCTGCAACAATTTCAGATTTGTAAGGTAGACCACCTTCTAACAACATGTTGATCGTATTCTTTTCAAAATTTACCAAATGGGCATCCTCAATTACATTTACTCTCACCCAATTCGGGACCTTTCAAGTTATTAGTTTTGTCATCCAAAACACTATCATGCATAAGTGAACTGCTACTATAAAGAACACATGATTTATCATACCTTTCAAGGGTGTTGTCAATCTCATCATAGGCCTTAAACTCCTTGTTTGATTGATCTGCATGAAAAGTCAAGGTTGCTGTTATGTCATCATTTTCAAGCAATTTCTCATCATTTGAAGATTTATTTTCTTCCTTGGAAACATCTTGAGACTCAAACATTCTCTCTCCTTGAGTAAGACCATCATCATCAAAATGTTTGTCAATAACAACTTCCAAGTCACCAATATAGAGGTTTGTATATTCCTTACCTACAACAACAACTGAATCCATCTCCTCACAAGCATTTGTGTTATTTTGTTGGAACAAAATTGTGGGATTCCTATCTTCTTCATTGCTGGTCCAAACTTCTTTGGCTGACTTATCTTCTTTACTAATCGCACAATTGTGATCAAGTGTCCAAGTCTCCTGACATGTGAAACTAATATGCTCCCTTCTCATTTGGTTCTTACTCTTTTTGGGAGACCCTGCAACCTGTAAGCCATTGAGATTAGTTCATTTTCCGTGCAACCTGTAAGCCATTGAGATTAGTTCATTTTCAGTCATCTGTTTCTTGAACTTTTCAATCTTTTGTTGAGTCAACCCTTTTGAGAACTCAAAAGCCATAGGTGAGATAGTATGCTCCCTTCTCCAAATGGCTAATAAATCTAATTGCAATTGCCTATATATATCATCATCTTCATCTAAGATTTAGGACATAATAGTCTGCATACAAGCTCTCACATTGTCTATATGTAGTTTTTTGATTTTGGTTAAAAAACATTGAAACATTTGTAGAATCAATTTATCACATTTGAGATCCAACACAATGATAAATGATCTGGCTCTTGCCATAATTTCTAAAATCTTATCCCTCTAACCAAAAGTAGGGGTTTTGATATCATGTAACTTATGTAGGCTCTTCACAATCAACTGTAGAACCTTCTTCAATATGCTATCATTATAGGGTGTGCTACAGGAGTTGTTATTCTTATGATCTCACTATGACAAGAAATAACAAGTTGTACCTCTTCTTAAGGATGTTTCATAAACTTGTGTTGGACCAAAGCAAGCATTGAGGGCTGCAAAGCCCAATTCAGAAGCCTCCAATTTGACCGGTCTACTTTGGACAAATATGAGTCTAATTCCTCCAACTTAGAGAGAACATCATTAGGAAATTTCATGGACTTCAATTGTAATTCAATTACATAGAGCCAATTGCCTACTTCCTTTTCTTTCTGCAAGTCCCTTAGCTGATCACCATTAAATGTGTCATTAAATTCTCTTTGGAAAAAATTACTTTTCTGATCTACCCTTATCTTTATCTTTCTTATTGGAGCCTTCAGGATGGTAGGATACACCTGCTCTGATACCACTGTAAGTTGCCCCCTTGCTAACCACTTTTTTTTTGTGCCCTGTCTACTCATTGTAATTTTGTCAAACAGTTTGTTTGCAAGCTGATTACTGAGTTTTCCTGATTCGTCACTGTAATTGTCTGCCTGTTAATGTTTTTTGTATTTGGAGTTATGGAATAAACACATATTCAACCAACAAAGATGCCTCTATTGCTACTATGATATTGCCAATGGCGAATAAGCAGATGCGAATAACAAATACAACTTACACTGTTATACGCCAACTGAAACATGATATCTTCTTATAACATCGGCAATATGAAAACTAATACATTCATGTCAACATATGTAAAGCCTCTAGTCTATCACTGCTATCGTTAGGAGTCTTTATAAGCAAATAGACGCTTGATTTTCACAAGGAATAATAATATTATTAGACATTTGCATACTAGATTGCTGTAACATACATAATATTGTCTTCTAATGCACCTACAACAATATTCATATCCTCATTCCTTAGCCGCATTAATGTTTATGATTTCAGATCTCTGCTACAACCCTGTACGGTTTCCAATATGCTGTTCCAGACTTGTACAACGTCCTTGTAGGTGATGTACAACACCCAACAGTTGCTATGACATTCATATGGCACTGCTCCAGCCAGTATGGTACTCTCAATACATTTGCAGACTAGTTCAGCACCCTTTCTCAGTGATCACAAACCTGTATGGCAGTTCTGGAGAAGTTGCTGGGCATATACGACACTTCCTTTAAACTTATATAGCTCAACGGATATTTATTTGCAGAATTACAATAGTCGGCCAACTGATGTAAGTGTTTCAACTGTAACTTGAACTCAAACCCCAACTTTAGACTCAAATCGATTCCAATAAAACTGAAAACTCACTTTCAAATGAAAGTAGCAAATGATTTGATTTTTACCTTGAAATGAATACTCAAAGATCCTCCTGACTGTGTCTTTCAACAACGAAGAGAATGTCATTCATGAGGGATTTTGTCCTCATAAACTCTTGAAGAACTCTCCAATATTTCATAATTTTTTATTGTCAGTTAGCCTGCCTGAAAGGGATCTCTGGGAAATCTTTTGTAATGCTCTCATAAGAACTCATTCACTCATCTTACTAATGTGGGATAAAACAAATCATCCTTTTGGTCTCCCAAATATTAAAGGCCTCGTTCTTTTAAAAAAATATTAATTTTTTTCTCTTAATTAGGATGTCAAATGACCCCTTTTTAAAAGCAACGTTGTGTACCAGGCCAAGGGGTACAAGTCGCTTAAGTCATAAAGTGACAATATAAGAGACTCAGGTAACTAAAAATCAAAATATATTTCTTTTAACACAATTAAACTTCACCCAACGTCCAAGAATGATGTAACGTCCCCTTTATGTAACATTTGAAATTAATTAAATAATTAATAATTTAAGTTGTCAAAATATAATGACAACTTAATTAATTATTCAAGAGAGCAATTAAAGTGACTTTTTATGTCAACCAGAATTACAAAATGAAAGTCACTTTATTTTCAAATTAAAAGACAGAGAAACAAAATGCCAAGAGACAAGATGATGGAAGGTCAAGAGTTTTTTAGAGATCAAGGGAAGAATTATTCAGGCATGTTCAGATATTTTTTTGATTTGAAGAATTTCTCTGATGCATTTTGCATTAGCTGGATTTTCTGAAGACGAAAACCTTCAAGAATTGACAGAAGGGCTGGAGGGAAACTTGGTTCTTCAATGAAGTAGATTTGCAACGGAGTCTACATTTGGGTAAAATTGAGTAAGAAAAATACTTTTAGATTGGTATTTTACCTCTGTATCAGATTTGGTAAATAGAGTTCATTTTATTCTGTATTGGTGAAAATTTGATTTATCTACGACATAAAATTTGTTCCCTGAAGATGTGTTATCAAAGTGGATTTATATAGACTCATGGCAGAAAGGGTCCACTAATATTTTATAAAGTCTAAAGTTTGTGATAGCGTTGGAGCCATTCCTTGGGGATAAATTATATTGAAGCTTATAATAAGCTATAGTTTCAGATTAATGTGGGGCCGAATTATTAGTGGTGTGAGCATGATATCGCTAAGATTTAATATTCGCTCAAGAATTTATATTATTAATAAACATTTGATTGCCGAAGCCTAAATATTTCATTTGAGATGCTTATCCTGGACCAAGGATACATTTCCAGGTGAGTCCTTTGTAGTGGGGCCCGAGAAATATAAAGCAAATAAAATATAGGGTCTGCTCTATAGTTTGCGGAAATATTTATGAAGTTTGATAAACTTTGGGGGAAATAATTGAGAAACCCGTTTCTATTGGTTCTACATTTGTCGTGAGTTTGGTGCCGTGGGAGTATGTTGGAATCCACTGTCGACTCCTTAGTTGCCATTCCAATGATTCCTCTTGCTGTTGGAGAACTGTAATGGTTGACAGCAGAGTGCAGAAGCAGGAAAAAGAGAACAGAAGTTTGAAGCGATTACAATATGCGAGACGTATGTCTGGGCAATTTATGTATGCATTGTTGAGCAATTTGCCTTACATATCTATCATTCAAGATACCTTGGTTTCTATTTTGTGAGTGAGTGGAGCTGCAGGTTCATTCTCAGACATTGACATTCATTGCTTTGCGTTACTATTGAAAGGGGAAAAATTGTGCATCCTACTTGCTGGTGGGGCATCTCATTTCCCGGAGACTATAGTTGGCATTTAAAATATCTAAGATTGCCGTGAGAAGAAATTATATGGGGAGTTTACCGCACTTCTACTTGAGCATGCTAAATTGATTTATGTAATACAAGTCTGGTATTCGATAGCTTCAGGAAGGAAGGTGTCTGAAATCTGAAACTGAATTTGGTAGTGATTGTTTAATGAAAGCAAGTTATGTCTGATCATAGCATGAGGACTGATAGAGTTCTGAGAGCTGCTAACCGACTGTTCCAGGCTGAAAGAAGGGTGCAGTTAAAGTCATTGCTGAAATGATTCGCTAATCTATATCTTGACTCTCTCGAGACGGGCAGATAAAACTCATGTTGAATGAAAGGTCTGAAGGTGTCCTCTGTATTTACAATATATCAATGCAATTTCATTGAGAGGTCAGAATTATATTCTTTTCTAACTTTAATTGAGTTCAATGTTATTCATTTTCTTGTTATGAATGCCAATTGTATGTGTGCACATTATATGAAAATCTTGCATCCAAACATTGAAACACCAAACAAGAGCAAGGACACGCCAACTGTTAGACATAATTCCTGAACAATTAAGTAGAAGGGAGAAGAGCAGAAAATTTGCAGCGAATGGGTGAGTCCTCTTATCAAAATTTTGGATAATATCCTAGGGGATATTACAAATGACATATTTCATTGCTGGGGAAATAGAGGCCGACCCAACTGCTAAAATTAGAGACTTGCTAAAAATAGTGTCCAAACACCAAACTGACCCAATCTGAGATACACTGAAACTTACTATAAATAGTAAGTCCTAAAAATGGTCACTGCTAAAAATAGAAAGTCTTTGACAAGTTAACCGAAATCACTCCAAAAGGTGTTGTTCATCTCTATTAATCCATCTGAACTCACAAGTGCATTAGAAACCCCCCAAAATCCGACACCAAATGCACTAAGAGAGAACTATGAAAATGGGGTAATTACAGAAGATAGGGTTGTTATAGTTACTAGTAATAAAGTGTCATCATGACTATCAACCATGTAAAAGTTGAGGAGCATGCACCCATCCCCATGGATGTCCTCAATAATATTGACATTGGATTGTAAGCCCATCCCAATATCCACAATCTTGGAATTGTTAGATTGTCTTGCCTATTGTTTGTAGTCCTTTCCATTTATCTTCTTGGGAATATGAAATTGTCTTTTGTTATCCTTTGTTGATGTCTAAAATGTGTAAACCGCATTCACTTTTAGTAATGTCTTAAGCTCTCATTGCATCAACTTCCCTTAACATACAAGCAGATGGGTGTGAGAGTCTATTCCATTCCAGCTTAGAGCCGTCACATCTAAGGGTAACATAGTCAAATACACATAAAGGTATGACATGGAAAACATGACACCCACATAGGTCCAAAAGGTTATAATCATAGTTCCCAGACTCAGACTCGGCTCGGACTCGGCAAGGCCGACTCGACTCGTGACTCGGTAATGGCTTGACTCGTGACTCGGTAATGACTCGACAAAGTGAAAAAACCCTTGAAATTTATAGATTTTTAAGGATTTAAAATTTGTTTCATGCACCCATTATTGAATAAAGCTTAAAGACACTATAACATCATCAAATAGAAGCTAATTTGATCACATACATAAATATATATCGATCACCTAAGTACAAACACAAATGAATACTTTGACGACAATTAATACATTGACAGATAACCAATATTATCAAATAGAACAATAGGCATTTTGTGCCGACTACACCATCCCCCCCAAAAGAAAAAGTTGTCCTCCAGATGACAAGTATACATCAAGTAATATCCAGGAAGACTAATGACAAGAGTGTAGATAATGAGTTGTACTGCGCAAACTCAAAGTTGTAGTGTACTTCAAAAATAAAATGGGGGTTTGGGGGCAGCGCCCCTAGTAGGGTCAAGGGGTAGCGCCCCTCGCAGGGTTCGGGGGCAGCGCCCTAGGTGCGCTCCCTGTCGTGGTACAAGGCGGGGTCAAGGGGCAGTGCCCTTGCCGCCAAGACCAAATTAGCACCTTCAAAACCACATAAAACTCCATAGCATGCATCATTTTCTTGAATTTTTAAGATGCCAAAAATAGTACAGATAAAGCCCAAAAATGCAATTTCCAAATCTCTTCCTGCCAAATCTCTTACTTGTCAAACAAAGCACAAGAACTCAAGGAATTGCAGCTTCCGTAGGGAAGGGTGGCGTTCATGTAGCTTCTATTTGATGATGTTGAAACTCAGTGACCCACTTGGATTCTAGACGTGACTTTTGCATCTCAAATTGAATTTTTTTAGGGCTGCAAGGAAGAAATAAGTAAAAAAAACTAAAGTTTTTTATGTTTTTTAAATGTCCAACTTTACATTGATGCCGACTGAGTCAACTGGCTTCGACTTGGCGAGTCAGGCTATGAATCGTGACTCGGCGAGTCACAAGCCTGACTTGCCTGAGTCCGAGTCAGAGTTATTCTAACTCGACAGGCCTAACTCGACCCACGACTCGCCACAAGTATGGGAACTCTGGATCTATTATAAGTTATAATAGATCTTGATTCCCGCAAAATACAATGCATCCATGAATGCAGAATTTCGAGTTCTAGTTTTCATCAACATGCGTGATTTACAATCTTCAACAAAGCAATGGAGGAAGCTCAAAACCCTCCCAAATTCAAAAAAATCTGAAAATTCTGTGCATAACTTTTTGAAGCTTGGAGCATGGAAAACACTTTTTTCCAATCCCATAAATATTTTGGGAAAAATTTGGCACGGTATTGGCACAAAATGCAAAATTCTCAAAATAACACAATGGGGATTGTTAAATTAACAACCCTCACATGTAATCTTTCATATAAAATACCAAATACAACCCCTAAGGGTGCGCATGACAAAAGCATAAGATTTTAAGTGCAAAATATGAAGTAAACAAAGGAAAGATAGCTCCACAACAAAGTCTCACAAAAGGGTGAGTTTCTTGCTGCTGTTCTACTACAGCTCTTCCTTCTTCAAGACAATCCCAAACAACAAAACCAGCTGCTCCAAGTCCGTATGCCTAGCCAGAGGGGAGAAGAGTGGAAAAAAGGGGGCCAATATGCTCTAAGATTTCCAACACCCAAACATATGCAGTCCTTCCAATTTTCCTATGCTCCCTTATCCTTTCTTTTCTTTCCTTTTTTTAGCAAAATTACTTTTCCCAAAAGCTGCTTTCTCCTTTTCATTCCCAAACCAAATAAAATACATGATATTTCATAAAAGCGAACATTTTGCATTCCTTTAACAATATACACATGCTTAAATTTCTTTTCACAATCTGGCAAGATAAGAAAAAATATATTTTTTGTGTGAAAGAATAGTACTAATTTCTGTTTAAAACATATGTTCAATTATTTCACATGATGATATTAAATATATTGTAAAACACATAAAACCATAATTTTATCCATCACAAGCATAAAATTCATTTCGTTAGCACACAACAATATTATGAAAAATGAGTAAATAAAATTAATCATAAGAGTCAAACAAACATAGAATGTGCAAGTATATTTTATGGGTTTTCTATATGACTTTGGAATCCAGAATCAATAAATTTAGATTTAAGCTCATAGAATCACATCGGACACATTTTGTAGCTCAAACTTGAGCAAGACGAGCAATAAATTACAACACTTTTACCCAAGCAATCACAATACCAAACTCAATAACAATATAAAGAATCACATATTTTAGCAAACTAAAATGCTACAGAGCCCAAGCGTAAAGCAAACCACACATAAGAAGCTAATTACAATAATCTACGACAATCCACAAAAACATCACTGGCAAGTATAGTAGTACCAAAATATAATGCGAGTCCAAACACATGCAAATCCACACATAAATAAAAATAAAAAGTACATGGTCCATATACCTCGATGACAATACAAGGTAACATCATTGACAACTACGATATAGTAATTTATCCTCAATTCCAAAACACTTAATAATATCCATAGGCCACAATTCAGTTTCAATCACTAAATTACGATTTAAAGCCACAAAGTTCACTTTTTTGCATTTAATTTTATGGAAAAATATAAATTAACATAAACATCCAAACACTTGTTATTGGTCCTATGCATGGGGATTAGTATTTCTGGAGTATTACAGATCATGGTATCTGGGGTGTAACATTGAACATAATAATGGGAAATTTGTACTTGAACCAAGTACGATGGGTAAGGTAGAGTGGATGTGGCCAGTGCGGTATTTGGTATCTCCTCATGACCACTGTTAGGGTCTACTCATACTTGTGGAGCCAGGTGAAGTCAATACCCTGTATCTGTAACTATTTAACACACATCAAGCGTAGCTTCTCAATATAAACAATAATAGGCGAAGCATTGAATAATTACCTAATGGATCTTATCCACAATCTCATTACATTTAAATGATACAATCATGATAGCTCTTGGCTACAACATCAAAATCTAAGCACTTGTTCATGAACATTGATATATTAATAAAGTTTGGTCAAGGTCCTGACACATACACATTTCACAAAATATCTCCATGACAAATCACATCTAACAATAGCATCAGATTGCGATCATCTAACATCACAGTCATACATTTAGTATCGGCACATCATATATTTCAAGCTAGGGATAGGTAGCCATTGCATGAGCTATTGTTTCATAATTGACTTTTAATTAGTCATAGAGAAAGTAATTGTATTTGTCCACATGTGACCAAAGAAGGTTAATGGGACTTGAAAGTACATATTGTTACAACTTACAATATGAATGTGCTAGGGTGGAAAAAAACAACAGGAGTCAATGCAGTGGCTAAAACTAAAATTAAACCCACTAAATTTTTGGAAGCATAACAGGCTGGCTTTGTTTGCAATTTACTGTAATTCTAAGCATGTGTTTTATGTGTTGCCCTGAACAGTTGACCACTCAGTCACGTTTGGACATGCATGTATTTTTATTCTTTATTTTAATGTTATCAATTCAAATTTACCAGAACATTACTACCACTTGATTACCATTGTGGCCAATTCGCCTCTCACTGAGAATATTATTTCAAAGATACACTCCATAGTATGAAATTGCTTAAGGAGATTGATGTGATTTGTTATTATGGGTCTTAGCTATTTATGTGCACAATTATAGCAGTGCTGCAGATTGTCATAACTAGTTGCCTAACTGTTGAGATTGATTGTTTCCATGAAATCTAAGTTACCGATCCTGGTTCTATTACAGGTTTGGGTTTGGGTATGCGTGTTCGGCAAACAATCTTTTTGCTTGGGTTCTGGTTCCACACACACACACACACACACACACACAAATTATAAATTTATATATACATCATAGATTCATACATGTGTATGTTCAATGTTCATTCATCATTGGTTCAAAACTTCAAACATATAATAATAATAAGTTAGAAGTGTGATACTCATAAATCCATAATTGCCAATAAAATTATAAATAAATTATCTCATATATCATATTCATAATTTGCAAAAGTCTCAAAATGTCATTATACAATGAGAATTAAAATTACAAGCCATATTTCTTAATATTCAAATTCATCTTCATCATGATCATAGGAATCAAGGTCAGCATTTGGTTCAACTTCATTTGAACCACAAGCCGTGCCACTTGCTTTGGAGGTCAAAATTAGGGTTTTCCATCACTTTTTAGGTTTAAAATAATAAAAAATGGCATGTGGGGTCTATTTTTGGACGCCCACAGCCTTGGGTTCTGCCCGGGTTCCTCCCCATAGGACCCACAGGGAACCTGGCTGCCGGGGAGGGACCTGGGCAGAATCTAGGCAGGACCGGTACTAAAACTGAACCGGGACCAGTTTCTGAGGCTAAACAGATGGACGCGGTATCTTAGCATGAAATTAATGAAAAAAAAAATCTGCCCTGAGAAGATCGTTACCCCTCTTTTGGCCTCAACATTTAATTTGCATTTCTGGCACGATCTAGGAGCCTCCTACCGTAGCAGATGATTTGTTTTACAAATCCTGGTTGTACAGGTGTATGCTTCTTGTGGATGGTAACTCTTTAATATTTAGTTAGCAATTTGTGATATTGCTATTGCTCAAATTTGTTTACATCATCTGGGCATTGAGATATTTTAGTTTATGCGTACATATTGAGTTGGTTGCCAAAGTCCTTGTTCAATGTATGCGTGTCAATTGTTCTGGGGCATTTTGGTTGAAATCATCTTGAGCAACTCCATTTAGGACATTTATTGATTTAATTATAGATTTGAATTTGTGTGAATTTTATCCAAGCTGAAAATTTGAGTTTCATTATACTTTTCAATGCTAAGATTACTTCATGCAGACTTGCAATGCAGGTGTAGATGTGGTACCTCTTTTTATCGAAAATTGTGTGGACTTTAAACTGCCTGATGAAGATCTTGAGATACGTTACACAAGTTTGAGTGGAAGCAGCAGCCAAAGTCTTAACAAAGCTGAAATGGCAGTTCATATTATTCATATTCCAACTGGTATCTCTGTTGACTGCACAGGTTCTAATTTCATATACCTCTAATATTTATTGAGTATTTTGATCTTCAAGATGATATCTTTCTTTTCATTTCTGATAGAAAACATGACAGATATTTCATATACATTGAATATGATGAAATTATGGGACTTCAAACTGAAGAGTGGGTCCTGTTCAATCTCTGGAATTTCTATATCATTCCTTCTATTGCTTTTATCCGGTTTCAGTGGAACTGGAAATGATAATATGCTATCATCAGATGGCATACTTTACAAGACATTAAAAAAAAATGAATGGCCTGGAAGATGATAATTACATAGTTTCTTCACCTTATTCTGCACCGAAAAACATAGTGATAGAAGAAAATAGATGAAATACACAGAACATATTGTTTAGATGAGGGAAAGCAACAAACCTTATAAAGTATCAAGTGTCATTCATTAGTGAGGAAAATTTACAGTAAGTTTGTACAAATACAGACATAACAAGTGTAAGAGCTAGTGAGCTCTAATACACAATCTCCATATGACCTCCCGAACTTTGTTCTGAAAGAGTACAAGGACACTCAATGTGTGCAATGGCGCTATAGACCAATCAATTCCAAAATATGTTCCTTTTTAGCTTTCCAAACAAATTTCTTGCAAGGAGTACTTGATTGAGGAATAAGACCATACAAATGTGGCAAAAGATGAAGCCAATGAAGATGTTTCAAGATACCATCCCTCCATTGCTTATAGTTTCCCCTTTTCAAGATGATCAGAGAAGAATGAAATGAAAAATTCATAATGAACTAATATAGATCTCCAAATCATGTAGACAACAACCTTCAATAGACATTAGAATCTCCCCAATATAATCAATATTGAAAATGAAGCCCTTCCAAAAAAGATAGCACTTCTCCAGCTGTCAAGATGCCTGAGTTATCAATCAGAATATAATGGCTGCATCATCATCCATGACCTATCTTATATGCCAATGCAGGATTTTCCATGATGTTGGAATTAGTGATGCATGCTCTTCTGAGCCATAGATTAATTTTTTTAGTTTGAGATTTGTTTCATAATCCATGAGATTTCTATACATTTGACAATATTTACAATTTACAATTTTATATATCTATGTTTGTCTCCTTCAGCTAAAAATTACAATTCATTTTTAATTTCATTCTTGTGTGATCAATGCGTATTTGTTTATACGATCAAAGTAGCTTTAATTTGATTAGTTTATTGTGTTTTTAAGGTTTAATTATTAGAGGGTGCATTAAACACATTTTCAATCCTTAAAAAGCTCTATATTTAATGATTTTTTCCTAAGTTGCTGGTTTGGGTTCAAGTTCGGGTTCGAAGAATCGGTTCGCCGGTACTACAAAATTTTGAAATGGGGTTTGGGTCCGTTAGTACAAAAACATGATATATATATATATATATATATAGCCTAAAAGCATGAATTAAGATTAGAATGTCACATAGTATCATAAAAACAACAAAAACACCATAAACTTATAAGCATAGCATCATATCAACATCAAAATATTAAAATTATAATATTGAGTTCAAATATCATTGTTTTGACTTTCAACAATTGGAACTTTATACTAAATTTCAATCATCTAATGGATTATCTAAATCTTCTTCTACTTCATCATCAAAGGCATTAGTTGATTCAAAAACAATGCCAATGCCAATGGGATCAGCTGCACGAATAACATTCTTGCTTTTCAAGTCCTCAAATGCTTATTACTTTTTCACTGTACAGAGAGCTTGTTTGTTTCTAATTAACATCCTACTTGAAAAATGTTAAAAAAGTAGCTTGCAACTCCCTTCACCTATTGTAGATATTGGTTAATGTTTAAAATATGATTTTCACTATAGAGAGCTTCCAATTAATCGGACAGGTCATTATCAACAATTGGATATTAAAATTTCATTGGAAGAAATCTTGAGGGCTAGTTTAATTTGATGTAATAAATATCTGAACTTCAGCAAATTTTGTTTTGTAATGTTAAAAATCTTATTCAAATTCTGTAACAATTGTTTTCCACACTAAACTATAGAATGTTTCTTAGTGGAAATGTACCTGGTTCGCACTTGGTCTACCTGGGTCTGCCCTGGATCGACCTGGGTTTGGCCCGGATGAACCAGCCTGCCTGGGTTCAAACCTTGGCCGAACCCACAGGCGAACCGAACCACAACCAAGAATCGGTTTGAACCCAACCCTGGTTCGGCCCTAAAACAGCTGAACCTGGTAACATAGGTTTTTTCTGTTTTGTAAGTCTTTGTTGAGTCTGGGTGTCTTATGTTTTTGAAGTACACGTTAAAGGTGCATAATGTAGAAGTGTTGGAATGGGAAAGGAATGGATAAAGAGGGATAGAAGGCTTGCAAAATTTGAAGGGAAGTTTTTTTAAGCTGTTTGAAGCAAAATTTATACAAGTCTAAAAGATCATTCTTAGTAATTTTACAAGGTGATAAGTAAGATCAGGCTATGTAGAAGTTGATGAACAAAATATTGGTAGGTTTATAAAGTGTCCATCCCTTTCCACACAAGATAACTCTAGTATTGTTTTGTTGTATTCCATGGAAGAAAGATTCTAGTGTGCAAGGTAGAGGAGATGTTGTCTAGGAGACAACAGAAGTCAAGGGAAGAGTTAGAGGATGAGAAAGGAAAAATTATTGAAGACAAACATACAGGGAGAAAGTACTAGCTCCATAACTATAGGGGAAGAAGATACAATGGAAGAAGCCATGGGTTGAGGTAGAGACTTCAATTGCATGTTTTTAAAATGTAACTAATATGTTTATAGAGCATTTAAATGTTAAGATGCAATAAAGAGAATTGGAGAAGTGAGTAAAGAGTGTAGGTATCCTAAACTGAAGGAGAAGAACTTGAAGAGATGGCTAATGTTGGATTTGGAGGATGGGAATATCTGTTGCTGTAAAGAAGAAGATGGAGCATGGTAAAGATAGGTCATACAAAATCAAGTTCAAGGTTGGAGGTAAGTGTTGTAATTTGCAATTTGATCATATAATCATAGCACAAATAATTTGGTTTCTACAAAAATGGTGTGAAAAGTGGGGTGAAAAGATACAACTTATCCAAACCCATACAAAGTCTTTTGGTTATACAAGGGCAATTAAGTAACTATTTTTGATTAAGAGAAAAATAGGTTTTGAAGGGTACTTGAAATCCTTTACAAAATGCTACAAATCAGGAATAAAAATGCTAAACACCTGCAACCAGAAAGCCTACAGCAAGCCACCAAACACCAACAAGGAATGGGACCAAAAGGAACAAGCCTTAAAACAAGAAAGGCCCCATCGAAACCACACAGCTGAACAACAACAAACAACCTCACAAAGGTTCAAAATTGAGCCCAACCAAGGAGTTCTAAAACATCGAAGAATCAAACTCATCCATAGTTTTATCCTAAACAGGGGCTCCCCTCAGGGCCTCAATAGAATCTTTAACAATCATTTTATCACCCGATTCATCAACTTCATGAACTAAAGCTTCTTGCTTGTCCCTTAAGGGAGACACCTTAGAGTTATATGTGAGACTAACACCACTGTAGTCCAAATCATTCCCTTCAAAATTGGTAGGGAGGGAGTCTTTGAAAGCATGGCATGATTGGGAGTAATGTCCAACTCTATGGTAGTAAAAGCACACCGTAGAGGAAGAATCAAAGTGAATAACCTATTCCTAAACACCCAACTTGGAATTTAACTTAATAGAGTTTGGAAGAATCTTGCCAAACTCAAAACCAACACAAAATCGAGAAAAAACAATGCATCTCCTATCTTTCATAACTTTATCTAAGGTTAAGAAAGAGCCAAGAGCATTAGCAATACCTTTAAAATCCTCTTCATGCCGGTATTCCAAAGAAAGCTTTGGGAGCCTTACCCAAAAAGGGATCCAGTTAAACTTTTCCTTGTGTGCATCTAAACCAATGGACCATCTTCTCAAAAGACGAAAGAAGTTCCAAAGAACCAAGGTCCACCAAACAACTTCCTTGCTCTCTTTTGAGTTTTAGAAGAAGAAAAGGAAGAACCCATTAGCCATAACAACCACCTGTAGCCAACCAACAACTCCATTGCTTCAACACCCAACAATGAGCATAGTCAATATTCAGTCGTGATCCAAAGAACCTCCAAATGAGAGCACTCTTCATAGAAGCAGTGATCTTGTTGACCAAGGCATTAGGTATATGAATCGAGATAGCTACATTAGTCTCGACAGAGGGAAAACCGTCCTTAGGATCAGCCAAAGGATCCTTGAGAAACCCATCTAACCAAGAAACATCAACATCTTGCTACAAAGGTAAAGGAGGAGCATAGGGATCCTCTGTAGAGGCATCATCCACCCTAGCAATAGGAGGAGAAACATCCTCATAGAACAACTAATCAGAGATAGGTCTCCTACCCCAAGCAAAAACCACAGGTTCACATCTGATAAGATGCTCCACCACATTACCAACCCAACTAGCCCCTATACCTCCAACAACCAAAACAGGGGAACAGGGGGGAACACCCACATGATCCTTAGTAGGAAACAATAGAGGGGACATGAGAAAGCCCCTCTTGAGAGCATGATGCATGCTACCAAATATACCACACTCAGTCGAAGACACAACAAGAGAATCAACCTTCCCAATGTCCCTATCCTAGCACATTCAAACGAAACTCCAAAAGAATGTCTAAAAGCATTTCATCCTCCTCTTCTGGCAAGTCATTCTCCTAGGTGACCAGATCAACAACATCAGAGTTGACCCCAACAACAATCTTCTCACCTAAAACATCCAAGTTGTTCCTAGGAAGAAAGCCAGGACACCGGGACAAGGAAGGAAAACAGGTTGCAGTAGAGAGAAAGCCTCTATGCAATCAAATATTTGAACACCCAATATGAGTGGCAGAGACCTCCTGCTCCTTACGCAAAAGACTTTGTGCCTCTAGTAGAGATCCCACAAGCAAACTTCACTACTATTTCAGCTTGCACCACAAAACCACTCATCAACTTTTCTATCCTTTGCTTCTTCATTTGAATCAATGTCACCTTCATCAGCGCCATTGCTAGAGAAGCTCCTGCGTGATGCCGAAAGCCCAATGCACCTGCTCTCGCTCCCACTTGACACCATTTCTATTAAATTTTGCAATCAATCAACTGTTAGTGGCCAGTGCAAGGTTGAATTTTGTATTGAAAGCAATCATGGTGAAGTATGGTGTGATATGATATCTATGGATGCATGCTATGTGTTTTTGGGTAGACCTTGGCATTATGATAGAAGTCAGTACTAAGGATTGCTTTGAAATCAGTAAGGATGGGAAAAACATTGAGGCACTGTCTGTAAGAGGTGTTGTTATAGCGTCGGGATGTTTCTTTCTTCAATTACTCATTGTTGTTGATTCACCTAAAAGAAAGTTGTCTATTTGTTTCATCTTCTATTTTGTAACGACTGCCTCTTTGTATTGGCACCTTTTGGAAATCCTGAATAACTCTTCAGCTGACTTGACATGAAGGGTCAAGTTGAGAATAAATATGTCAAGGAGGACTTACTATGGTGATCAAATTGAATGGCCGTGTGTTAGGCAAAATTGTAATTCAGACTTTTGTATTTGAATAATAAAAGTGATGTTATTCTGCGGCTGGGTTTTTCCCCTCAAGTTGGAGGGTTTTCCTAGGATAAATGCTGTCTTATTGTTTCTTATTTTGATCTTTTTTTGATTATCTTAATTCCTGATATAAAAATTAACATGGTATCAGAGCAGGGTTGGATAACATCAAATAAGGGTAGGCGACATGGCATGCACAACCTTCAAGGATCGTTGTAATTGACAAGACACCCCAGTGCTGTAGGGACTCATTTAAAGTAGAAGGCCCTGAAGGAAGGAACAATAGTCAGGTAGCTAGTGAGTTGGCTGTCGTGTTGGAATACTAGGACCACTGAGAGGGGGGTGAATCACTGATCTATAAAACAAGATCATTAGCCATTCAAAACTTTAACTTTAAGTCATTAGCATATGCAACAAACTCGTGATAACATCAACAATATTAGATGTATGTGCAATTGATACAAGAAATTATAGACAACAAAGCATGTGCGCACAATTAGACACTTGACATAATGATTTATAGTGGAAAACCCCTAAGGGTAAAAAACCACTCCCAAATTGTCTTTTATTGAATAAAATATTTAGAGAACCCACTCTAGGAGCACTAACCCCTTACAATTTTAGGAACACCCATTCCAAGGAGCACCAACACCTTACTCATTTTAGGAACACCCATTCCAAGGAGCACCAACACCTTATTCATTTTAGGAACATGCATAACAAGGAGCACCAACACCTTAATGACTTTAGAAGCACCCACTTCAAGGAACACCAATCCCTGACAATCTCGAAGCACCCACTTTAGTTTAGATACAAAGAAGTTTAAATTAGAGGGACACTCTGTTACAATACATAGCACTTGATACACGTCAACACTTCAGAGGTCTTGTCAACAATAATAAACATAAAAACTTTAATCTCTGACTGCAACACTAAAAATATAATGTCAGCACTCTTTCTTGCACCTGTATCAACCAATGACAACCATGCCAATTTACCATCTCACAAATATGCATGCATATACAATCTACCATATATCTGTTGGTTTACCCTACTAAAGATGGTTTACTGAGAGGGGGGGGGTGAATCAAAAATTATTGAACTCTAATACTTTAACTTAAACCTCTGATTCAACTGGGTGAATCAAACAATCAGCAGTAATTGAAACTTGTAAACTCTTCACAAACTTGATAAAAGCATATAACATAAGCAAATAACATTCACAGTTATCAAGCATCATATGCAACTCAAGATTTTAACGAGAAAACCCAATTTGGGAAAAACATCCGTGGGAATTGTCACCCACAAAAAGAAACTCCTCTGAAGTATGCTGGGTTAAGAGCCAATCCTGTTAAAGATTACAAACACATTTGCTAGATGTGACCCTATTAGGGGATTTACCTTAGACCTGTTAAGATCTTCATCCTGTTAGGAGTGGCCTGTTTAGTGGGCTTAAACATTCATCCTAGAATGTTACCTTTCTCAAGGGTTAACAAAAAGACTTGTTAGGTCTACTCGGTTAAGAGATTTTCTATTACAAATGTTAGTAAGCAACAATGTACTAATGTGACCTGTGATTCTGCAACTATACTTTGCTTGATCAGATCCTTTGTTTGCTCTCTGAAACTTACTGGCACCAGCAACTCATCAACTCATCAGTCTCTCCTCTAGACTGGTTATCCAACTCTTTCACTATGCTCGGTAGCTCTTCAACATTATCATTTTGCCAACAACTCTGTATAAACATACAGACTCATCAATATATAGGCCTTTGTTTTGCCTTTTAATCCTATTGATTAGGTTTTCCCTCAATTGCGCTCAGCCATCCGTTCTCAAATGAACTGATTGAATGTATTTACCACTCGGTTAAGCTGTTAACCGTGCCTCGTGACTTGCACTTTTTCTTGGA
This sequence comes from Thuja plicata, assembly GCA_018584345.1. Lineage (NCBI taxonomy): Eukaryota > Viridiplantae > Streptophyta > Pinopsida > Cupressales > Cupressaceae > Thuja > Thuja plicata. The sequence goes on along the minus strand of MU225798.1, from coordinate 1,855,101 downwards.
ACTCACAACTTTCTTTTACCGCTTAATCTACATCATTGATTTTGAACTTTACTTTTCATGACCGTAGATCTTGTAAGAGACTTCGTCTTCGTGCTTGGCAACTTCTTGATCTGCGTGCTTTCGCATTAAATTCGTTGTGCTCCTTGTATTCAATCTCTGTTCATGCTCTGTTCTGTGCTCGGTGATTTTGGTGAATATCTTCACTCGGTATCTGACTTTGCTCGGTTACCAACCTTGCTTGGTTGTCAACTTCGCTCGGTGACTGTCTTTGCATTGCTCGACCGAAAAACACTTCCTTGCTCGGTAACTAGGTTGTTCCCTTTACCAATTTGACCTTTTTGCTTTACCGACTTAACAACATCAAATGTTGAGTAAAAACAATTATACCAATAGTTCCTTATCATTGTCTGATCTTTATTATCTGCCCAATTAAGTTCCTCTCTGATTGATATGGCAACTTAATATAAACCAGAAAGCAATTGCTTGACATCAATGACAAACTAACAACTAATCTAATCATTCTACTTGCTTGTATTCTTCTGAAACTCGGTCTTCATCACCATTACCATCAGTTGGTTAACAATCTCCCTCTTTGGCATTGATGGCAACACTATCAATTGATGATGGTATACTCTGATCTCTCTGTACTATCTCTGCTCCCTCTTAGCTTGTTCTTCCTCTTTGCCTTTTGTTACATTCTCCCTCTTACATGTAGTCTCCTTTACTTGTATTCCTCACTTGCTTCTTCCTTGTACTTACTTCTCCCTTGTGGAGTCATCAATTACATACTATACCGATTACTTCTCTTGTGTATTTGCTTTTCCCTTGTGCTGATTACTTATCATCAATTACATACTTCTCCCTCTTTGACAACAATGCCAAAGATCCATACTCCCGAAATCTTGTTCATGTAGTGAATCATACCTTGCATGTACTGGTTTCTCTTTGCATACATAAGTCCGTTTACAACTTTAGGCATCACCTAAAGTGTGACCAATCAACATCAACTCAAAATTCAGGTATTCTAGTGTGTTCTAGAATTGATGCAACATGCCTTTTGCATTTAATGAATGTTGGATAGGGGTAGGACACCTAATTTACCTTTGAGATACTCAAAAGCATCCTTCGGTAGTGGCTTGGTGAATATGTCAGCAAGCTGTTATTTTGAATTCACGTACTCCAACATTACAAGCTTGTCTTGTACTTGCTCTCTCAAGTAATGATACTTGATAGATATGTGCTTGGTCTTTGAGTGCATTACCGGATTCTTTGATATGTTTATAGCACTTGTATTGTCACAATAGATAGTGACTGGGTCAGTGATCTCTTCTTGCATACCTTCTAGTAGTTGTTTGATCCACATAATATTTGCACAATTCATAGCTGCAGCAACATACTCAACCTCGACAGTAGACTGTGATATACAACTTTGCTTCTTCCTTAGCCATGTAACTAGTCTTTCTCGTAAAAAGAAAGCTCCTCCGCTTGTACTCTTTCTGTCTTAATGTTTCCAGCCCCATCAACATTAGTATCGACTTTCAAGTCAAAGTCTCCTCCTTTATTGTATAGTAGGCCGATATCTTCAGTGCCTTTCATATATCTAAAAATTATTCTTTACTGCAGACATGTGTTTCCTTCGGATCAGAAGAAAACCTTGCAACAATCCCTACTGCATGAGAATTATCGGGTCTGATGTGCACTACATATTGCAACTTACCAATCATGGATCGGTAGAGTGTCTCATTGACTTCTTGTGACTCATCCTCTTTAGATAATTTGCAGCCAGTGACCATCAGTGTTCCAACCGGTTTTGAGTCATCCATACCAAAGGTTTTTAGGATCTTCTTAATATATTTTGCTTGTGTAATATAGATCCTATCCTTTACCTGTTGAATTTGAAGTCCAAGAAAGAACTTAATCTGTCCAATCATAGACATTTCAAACTCCTTTCTCATCTCCTCAACAAAAGATCTGCACAATGTGTCATTGCCTCCAAAGATAATGTCATCAACAAATATCTCAGCAATTAAAATTTTGTTATTACTATCAAATTTCATATACACGTTGTTGTCACTAGTTCTCTGAAATCCTATTTTGATTAGATATGAATGCTATCTCTCATACCATGCTCGGGGTGCTTGTTTCAAGCCATACAGTGCTTTGTGCAATTTGCATACCATGTCTCAGTTAGTATTCTCAGCAAATCCTTCAGCTTGTTCAATGTATACTTCCTCTTCAAGAATACTGTTGAGAAATGCAGACTTAACATCCATTTGATAAACTTTGGATCCCTTATAAGCCCATATGCTAGTAGAATCCTTACTCCTAATCTAGCAACAGGTGCAAAAGTTTCACCGTAGTCAATTCCTTCTTCTTGTGCATACCCCTTGCAAACTAATTTTGCTTTGTTTCTGATTAAATTACCATGCTCATTCAACTTCTTTTTGAAAATCCACTTAGTACCGATTACATTCTTATCTTTTGGTCTTGGTACCAAAGTCCATGTATTATTCTTTTGAATTTGATCTATCTCTTTCTTCATTGCTTTCATCCAATCTTTACTTTCTAAAGCATCTTTTCTTTTTCTTGGTTCAAGTTCAGATATTAGACACGTGTTTTCTCTTACCTTGCTTCTTGTTTGAACTCCACCAGTCTTGTCTCCAATGATTTTACTCGGTGAGTGGTGTCTCTTTACATATTTTGCCAACACATCCTCAGTATCCGTTGGTATCTCTTCATTTCTTTCATTCGGTGGAAGCTCTCTCTGCTCATCTTCTTCCTCGGTTTGTTCTTTTGGTATGGTGTCAGGAATATCGGTTTGTACATAAACAAATCTTTGATAATCCTCGGGTTCCTTCTTGCTGTCTTCATCATTCTTCTCTGCAAATTCATCAATTCTCACATTTGCACTTTCTACAATTTTGTTAGTATACTTATTCAAACATTTGTAGGCTTTGCTCTTGTAGAATATCCCAAAAATAGTCCTTCATCTCCTTTAGAGTCAAATTTACCATCTCTTGTATCTTTAAGAATATAACACCTTTTTCCAAATATTTTGAAGTAACTTACATTCAGTTTGTATCCATACCAGATCTCATAAGGTGTTTTGTTAGTTCCCTTCTTCAGTTGGATTCGGTTAAGTGTATAAGCAGCAGTGCTGACTGCTTCTCTAGAAGGTTTGAGAAATCCCATTCTCAATCATCAGTGTTCTTGCACAATCCACAATGGATCTGTTTCTCCTTTCAGCTATACCGTTTTGTTGTGGTGTTCTCGGTGCAGACATCCGCCTCTTTATACCATGTTCATTGCAGAAGAGTGTAAATTCATCAGATGTAAACTCTCCGCCTCTGTCAAATCTTAGACATTTCATCTGTCTCCCTGTTTCTTTTTCAACTCTAGCCTTGTACGACTTAAACATTTGAAATGCATCAGATTTTTCTTTTAAAAACATAACCGACATCATTCTAGAATAATCATCATCAAACAATATGAAGTATCTATCTCCATAGTAGCTTTGTGTTCTCATGGGACCACATAGGTCGGTGTGTACCAATTCCAATATACCTTGTGTAGTATAGGTTTTGCTTGTAAAATTCGATTTAGTCATCTTACCAACTTGACATCCTTCACACATTACATTCTCAGGTTTGTCCGAACTCGGTAGACCTCTTACTCTATTCTTTTTACTTACTTTGATTAAGTTGTCAAAATTAACATGACATAGCCTTTTGTGCCATAGTCATACATCTTCAGTCTTAGCAAACAAACAACTCTTTATGGATGTATCAAAGTAGAATAAGTTATCTTTAGATTGACCTGTAGTAGCAGTCAGACTTCCCTTCTGATCAAATACCTTAACCTTCTTGTTTTGAAATTCCAGTCGGTGACCAGTATTGTTTATCTGTGCCACACTCAACAAAATGTATTTTAGGCCGTCAACCCAATAAACATCATCACACTTAGTATTGTTCAGTAGAATTATAGAACCTTTTCCTTTCACATGATATGGGGCATCATTTCCAAATCTAACATTACCACCATTATGCTCTTTTAAAGTAATAAACTTATTAGTATCAACAGTCATGTGGTATGAGCAACCGCTGTCTATAATCCATGTATTTAACCTTCTTGTTTTGAAATTCTAGTCGGTGACCAGTATTGTTTAACTGTGCCACACTCAACAAATTGTATTTTAGGCCGTCAACCCAATAAACATCATCACACTTAGTATTGTTTAGTAGAATTATAGAACCTTTTCCTTTCACAGGATATGGGGCATCATTTCCAAATCTAACATTACCACCATTATGCTCTTTCAAAGTAATAAACTTATTAGTATCAACAGTCATGTGGTATGAGCAAACGCTGTCTATAATCCTTGTATCATTTTTACTTGTGATATTAGGGCCTTTTCTTCAACGTACCTTTCTTCATCTTCATCGGTGTCATCATTAGATGAACCTCCAACAATGTAACATGCTTTCTTTCCTTTGTTCTTGAAATCTCTGAATCTTCTAAATCTGTTCTCAATCTTGTTTTTGTCTCTGTTATCTTTCTTCTCATTATTGTCAGGACAATTAGAAGCTATGTGACCAATCTTGTTGCATGAAAAACATTTCAAAGGTAGCTTACCTTTGTACTTTCCTTTACCTCTCGGTAGTCTCCTAGCCAATAATGCTTCAAATTCAGCTTCATTCTTTTCATCTTCAGCATATAAATCTTCAAGCTCACTCTTACAACTACGAAACCTTTCACTAGCACTACTTGCATATCCATCACTAGATCTAGAATCTCTAGACTTTCCAATATTCAAGGATGATTTGAATGCATATTCAATCTTAGAAGTAGCAGGCAAACTATTATCAAAATCATTTAGCTCAAAAGCAGTTAGCTTACCGATTGTAGCATCCAAAGTAACAACCATCTGCGGAATGGAGCTCAGCTCTTGAATAGCAGACACACAGATGGCATAGATAGGTAGTTGTGTTCTAAGCATCTTGCTTGTAACATCTTCTTCATTAATGGTTCCACCAACACCTCTAATTGCAATAGCAATCTCCTTTAGTCTTGTGTTGTATGCAGTAATGTTTTCTCCTTTCATTTTCATTGATTCAAACATTCCTCTTAAGCTTTCAGCCTTAGCTTTCTGAACATGTTGATCTCCGCCAAAAACAAGTGTAAGCCTATTTACATCTGCTTAGTAGTAGCACAACCTTCTAAATCATTGAACTCTAGGTCGGAGAGGGTAGAAGTTATCTCTATCATCACTTGTGTATGTTCTTGTCTTTCTCTTATCTGCTCAAGTGTTAGAGGACCAAATAGTGGAGGTGAGCACTCATTGTCAAGATGATATGTGAAGCCTCATTCTATTCTGCCATGTGGAAAAGTTATTCCTATTCAACTTTGGTGCTTCCCTCTGATACATCTTTGAATCTTTAACTCAAGTACCTTTAAACTTATCTTCTCGGAGCACCTGCTTTGATACCAATTGTTGGTTTACCCTACTAAAGATGGTTTACTAAGAGGGGGGGTGAATAAGAAAATATTGAACTCTAATCTTTAACTTAAACCTCTAATTTAACTCGGTGAATCAAACAATCAGCAGTAACCGAAACTTGTAAACTCTTCATAGACTTGATAAAAGCATATAACATAAGCAAATAACATTCACAGTTATCAATCATCATATGTAACACAAGATTTTAATGAGGAAACCCAATTTGGGAAAAACCTCCCTGGGAATTGTCACCCACAAAAAGAAACTCTTCTGAAGTATGCTCGGTTAAGAGCCAATCCTATTAAAGATTACAAACATATTTGCTAGATGTGACCCTGTTAGGGTATTTACCTTAGACCTGTTAAGATCTTCCTCTTGTTAGGAGTGACCTGGTTTGAGGGCTTAAACATTCATCCTAGAATGTTACCTTTCTCAAGGGTTTACAAAAAGACTTGTTAGGTCTACTCGGTAACAAGTCTACTCGGTTAAGAGATTTTCTGTTACAAATGTTAGTAAGCAATAGTGTACTAATGTGACCTATGATTTTGCAACTATACTTTGCTTGATTAGATCCTTTGTTTGCTCTCTGAAACTTATTGGCACCAACAACTTATCAACTCATCAGTCTCTCCTCTGGACTGGTTATCCAACTCTTTCATTACTCTGCTTGGTAGCTCTTCAACTTTATCACTTCGCCAACAACTCTGTATAAACATACAGGCTCATCAATATATAGGCCTTTGTTTTGCCCCTTAATCCTATTGATTAGGTTTTCCGTCAATTGTGCTCAGCGGTCCGATCTTCTCAAATGAATTGATTCAATGTATTTGCAACTTGGTTAAGCAGTTAACCGTGCTTCGTGACTTGCACTTTTTCTTGGAACTCACAACTTTCTTTTGCCGCTTAATCTACATCACTGATTTTGAACATTACTTTTCATGACCGTAGATCTTGTAACAAACTTCGTCTTCGTGCTTGGCAACTTCTTGATCTACGTGCTTTTGCATTAAATTCGTTCTGCTCCTTGTATTCAATCTCTGTTCATGCTCTGTTTTGTAATCGGTGACTTCGGTGAAAATATTCATTTGGTATCTGACTTCACTCGGTTACCAACCTTGGTTGGTTGTCAAGTTCGCTCGATGACTGTCTTTGCTTTGCTTGACCGACAAACACTTCCCTGCTCGGTAACTAGGCTGTTCACTTTACCGATTTGACCTTTCTGCTTTACCGACTTAACAACATCAAATGTTGAATAACAACAATTATACCAATAGTTCCTTATCATTGTCTGATCTTTATTATCTGCCCAATTAAGTTCCTCTCTGATTGATATGGCAACTTAATATAAACCAAAAATCAATTGCTTGACATCAATGACAAACTAACAACTGATCTAATCATTCTACTTGCTTGTATTCTTCTGAAACTCGGTCTTCATCACCATTACCATCAGTTGGTTAATAATATCTGTTGTCTCACTGATAATGGTCTGCACCTGCAATCATACTTCTGTCATAATACTTATGCAAACATTTATTTGTTCATGATCAAGTTATTCAAGTCAACATACAAAACCCTGTCACAATACATGCCAACACAATCTGTCAAGCACATCTGTAAGTAAAACATTAGTATCTTGTTATTCAACTGCAATTTCAATATCAATGATCTGCCTCCTTACACAATTTGGAACAATAATATTGTCGCAATATCTTTACAATCTGATTAGAAGATACCCGTGCAATCGATTAACAAATTCAAACTATGCAATACCATACTGCATTAGAAACCTTTACACACACTTGTTTATGAGTATGGCAAGATTCAAAAACTCATCACTTCAGAATTACATATTCATTAACAATACTAAGGTTTTGCAATACATAGCCTTCAATGACCACTCTCATGTTTCTCAAACCTTTTCCACGTTTATGATAAAATCCTTATTTACAGTCAAATCCACAATCTCAGATACAAGAAGTTAAACCCTCACTCACTATCAAGATTGACAATCTCAAAATATAAGAACTGAAGACATGATTATCAATCATAAACTCTATTCTTTTCATCACTCTATAAATAGAATTGCATTGTTAAACATTGACTGTTACCCCATCAACCGATGCCAGAATACATATGATTTGTTTCTTTCACATACTCTGCACATTTGTATGTTTGAGCATTCTATACATCACACATGTTCTTCATCTTCCACTTTCTTCAGCAATACTTCTCATGAGGCGAACTGTTGTAGTTCAAACTGCAATGTATTCATTGTTTCTTTATATCATTTTCTGCACATTATATCTTCATAATATCTCATCTTTTACATTTATCGTCACACCCCCTTTTTGTCACTTCGAAAGAGAACAATAACTGTAGAAGTAGTCTCATGCAGTTAGGCAAACTGTTAACCAACCAAATCTAGTCATCTTATCATGAACATTCAATACTGATGTGTCTTTCATGAATAGAACTAATAAGTAATAATTGACCTCATAACTGTCATTTTCTTTGATTGTAGATTAGTTGACAAATTAAGAAAAGATAATTATGAACATCCAGTCACATGAATTTCTCGATATGGCATACTATCAAGTCATTGATAAAACAATAGACTTCTTCGATATGTTAATCTTCAATGTACTATAGCTTTTGCCATGTAATTCTACGACGTACTTAAAGTTGCTAGTTGCCAAAGACCATAGTTAATCGATCCTTTCATTCTCTCTGTCGCTGGTTTATGTACTTCCTGACGCATATGTTGTTCTGAAATTCATGTCTTGCTGTCGCCACATACAAATTTTTTGTCGCTGTCCAAAGCCTTTCTTAACGCCATGTTCTATCTCACTTGTTGCTCGAGTGACAGGGACATAATCTTCACCCAAGTCAATTATTGAAACATGTAACTTTACATAGCTATTGTGGAAAATCATAGTGAAGATTGAGCATAATATCATTGACTCCCAAGCTTTATTCTATTAGGAGATCCAATTGCAATTTACACTTATTAAGACTGTTACCTCGATACCCAGATGTATTAATCCTGCACATGTCTTTACCACACCATGAATTTGACCTAGACTACACAAAACATTCATCAGAGTATAATGATCATAAAGACCACAGTTAAGATCAGGATAGATATTATTTAAGAAGAGTTTTTTGTGACTATAATCAATGTAAAAAAACGGGAAGATAACATTCCAATATACTAAGTACTGAATTAATGTAGCTTGACAAACATCTATTGACTGTAACTGAATATTGTCTCATGTTTACATCATTTAATAGGAGACCTCATAGCAGACTATGTAACATTAATCAATCAAACCATCTTTGACAATTCTGATCTTATCAATAGTATCAACTTATGAGCACCATCTGATACCTGTTATTGATACATATAGTCATTACATGTAACCACAAAACCATCTGCATCTGATTCCTCTACTAACTCTTCCTGTCACCATTTGACATCAATGACAAACATGCCAAAGTAAACAAACTCCCCCTTTGGCATTGATGTCAAAGCTCTCTTCTTTCTCCCCCTTTTGACAACATATGACAAAGTGATTATCAACCTCTCAATCAACTCCCCCGCATGTGAGCTTGTAGAAATATCTTCAATATTTGCAAAAACCTGCACACTAATTAACAATGATCAACAATGCTGCTGTTAGAAAAACCATCCTGTCAAATATCTATCATATGATATATCGTCTTCACATTCCTACTCATTCTAGACAAACTATCTTCAAACTCAAGTTCTCTTTCATCTCCATTTGCTGCACTTTCTCACTGTTGTCTTTCACACATTAAGCATCCTTGAATCACATAACTTCCATCATCTATGGTTATTGAACATCATCTCATTTTGGCACTGGATGAACTTGTCTCCTTGTTTCTATGCTTTTCTCTTTGCAGTGTCTTGTGTCTTCACAATAATGAAGTTCTTTGTTCTTCGTGTATCCAACTGTTTATCTACTGTTTTGTCAGATTAGTTGAAGTATTATCTTTCATATGATGATTGCATACTCTGCCATATCTAGACTTGGACTGTATCCATGAGTAGTTAACCTTCTCTGTTTGCATCTTAAGAATCTGTCTCTTGATTACTCCATAAACCTGATCGCTGCTACTCATTTTCCTGTCATGAACCTGCCATGAATCTGTTGAAACATCACCGTTACACTATTTGTTGGCATTGTTAACACTCACTAGTACATCTTTTGTATTATTTGCATAAGTACAATAGTCTCAGCATCTTCTTAAAGCATTACTCTCAAGAGTTCAAGGCTTTGTAAACTCTGGACCATCTTGCACCACACCTCTTGACATGTTTGTCTTATATAACAAATGTGATATCTTCAAAAGATAGTCAATACACATATACATAGAAGAGAAAACCTCATACACAGAGAACAATTTCACTTGTTTTGATGATTAGTGATATCAAATCTTCATGCACTCTTTCAATAAGATCATGTATCCTTTCAAAAGGAAAATAATTGGATTTAACAAGGAATACCACAAATGCTACCATAGTTCATGACTATCATTGCTACCAACAATGCGACTTAATGCCAAAACTTTAAGTCTTGTTGTCATGCACCAATATTAACCATATGATCTTGATGAATCTATCACTGTTTTCAATAATTCATATCAGCAACTTTCCTGTATTCTTACCTCCTTTGAGATGATGAACAATTATTGAAAGCTAAGCCATCAACTCATCAAATTTATGAACTATCACTTCACATCAAAATTGAACTCCTGCAACAAATATATCAGTGGAAACACATATGACACATCATGATAGGAGGATATCCATTAGCTTATGTCTTTCTTGTCTTCTGATTGACATGAATGAAGAACCTTATCAAATCTGCATAAACATCTTCACAACCTGTAACATCAGATTTGTTATGTCACAAAGCAACAATCACTTATATTTGAGATCAATCACCCAATGTAGACAAGTTTACTGTTCACTTCCTTTGTACTCGATAGCATATTTACATCTTCAATACAATTTCATGTCAGTGACTTTCATACACAATGAACCATCTCTAGGAGTTAAGACTTCAAACCATCAAGCTTATTACAAATGAACTAGCACTGAACTTTCAGATTTGTAACTTCCTTCTTTTCTTCATAGGGGTGTATGATGTTACCATAATGGACCCCCCCTGAGTCTTTACTACTTCTCAGGTCCTTGATGACACAACATGTGCAATGAGTGCACATGGAATTTTGTCTTCAGCTTGGGTACATTTTATTTTCCAAATCATAAGAGATCCTTTCTTCTTGTCATCTTTAGAAAACACATTCCTGCAAAAACTTGCTATATGTCCAAGATGATCACAGTTATAACACCTTATATTCTTGTCTTTCACGAACACATTTTCCTTAACAGAATTTGCAAATCTTGCATTAAGCATTCTACAATTTCCAATCTTATGACCAAAATTATGATAGTTATAACATACTTGATTCATTGATTCAGGAGCATCTCGGGGTAGTTGGCAATCCTGTGTCACCAAAAACATGTTTTGGTTTGATTTCTGTTTTAGTAGTAAACTCGGTTGGAGACCTGAGGTGCTCGGTCACTTTGGTGGCAGTTCTCGGTTGGAAGATGTATTGCTTCACCCATGGACTCGATGACCGGACTCGGTGGTGCTCGGTGTTGCTGTTTTCGGTGATATTCTACTTGGGGTACACTGCTTGGTGGTAGTTGCTTGGTGTGTGCAGCTCGGTGGTGTCTTGCTTGGTAGCATATTACTCGGTGGTGTCTGTTCAGTGGAGTTCTGCTCGGTCGTGTCTTTCACCGAGTGGTCTGGGTCTCGTTTTGTTTACCGACTGGATGTTGGAGTTCACCGACTTGTGTTTGTAGATTGGGCGGACATTGGAGATTGCATCCGTGATTTGAGGGGGTCATTGGGATTGTGCTGAGTTCCAAGGCGTGTGGATTTGATGCATGGGATCTTGTGTGGACCTAAATTTGAGTTGGTGTTTTCTTCTATGTATTTGGTGGTTATTTGCAGCCGACTGGTGCATTTAATATCTGTTCATTGTAGATTGTATGGCCGACTGGGTCATTTGATATTTTTTTACAAGCCGACTTGTGGCTGTGTATAAAAGAGAGTCTAGGTTGATGTTTAGAGGGGAGACATGAAAAATATAGATAGAGGATAGCAGAGTAAGCTAATAAGCTGAAAGATTGTAAGTTGATATAGATAGTTGTAAGTGGGTAGACAAATATTGCAGATTGCTTGGTGGCTTGCGAGCACAAGTTTAGATCTGGTTTCTTCCACTTAGCTATAGGGTAGATTGATAAGGTTGGATCCTGTGAGATCTTGTTGAATCTGTTGATATAATTGGCCCTAACCGGGAAGGCCTTACAACCTGACATGTTGCATGTAATTGGAATTCTGAGATAATATAAAGTTGATTTTGGTATATCTTGTGTTGTGTTGCTTCCGTTGTGTGGTTCTTGTTGTTGGCTGCAAGTTTGGACAGTCCTTTATTGGATCCTCCAAGCTTGACTACATCAAGTGGTATCAGAGTTGGTTCGTTTCTTGTAGAGCTTAGGGTTTTCGAAGATCTGGAGAGATGCCTCCGAGAAGATTGGACCCTAGAGTGATAGCAGATCTTTCTGAGGAGGTGGAAGCGAGGATAACAAAAAGATTTAGATTTGAGATGGCGGAAATGAAGAACGAAATCATAGAAGGTATCAAAAATATTGGATTACATAGAGGTCCGAGAACAGATGATGGTTATGAGGAAGCTGCTGAAGACTATGAAGCTGCTGGATCTAGTGGAGATGACAGAGCCGATCAGATAGAGAGATCTGGAGGAGACAGATATGATCGGTTGTAGAGATCTAGAGCTCAGTTGAGTACAAGCTACCGAATGGAGGTGTCCAATATTTCAGGTACATTGAGACCCGAGGACCTGATTGATTGGATCGGTGAGTTAGAAGACTACTCTGAGCTGGAAGATATTGAAGATCCGTTTAGAGTGAGGTTGGCACAGATAAGATGAAAGGACATGCTGCCTTATGGTGGAAAGAGTTGTAGAGGGACCGAGAAGAAGAAGGTGAGATGAAGATCATGTTACCTAATTTTCACCCTACAGGCTCAATCAGGATGATATTCTACAAGAGACATTATTCTACAGGAAGGTGCATTCAATAAGAAATAAAAGTATGCTGCTACAAGAGAGTATGAGAAGACTGGAAATACATGTTGCAGGAGAAATACAAGCTACTACAATAAAGTGTAGCTACAAGAAGTAATAATGGGGAAACAATAAATACATGTTTTAGGGAATATGCAACTTCAAATGACCATTGTCATTAAGAGATTTGAAGTTATATATTGCTGCAGCAAATGTACAGTTTTACTAGTTTTCTGATTTTTTGACTATTACAGCCACTTTGCAGACATGGTACAAACCTGTATGGACACATGAATGTGGTATATCGTACTCAAAGGAAAGATATATGAGTACTCTTTCATTTAAATCAAGTTTGGATTATTTTCATGAGAAAATGGAAAAGTTATGTTCATTTTAGTGACAATACCTTGCCTAGAAATGTTTTCCAGAATGTACAACAAGAAGATAAATTTGGCACAGCTACATATGGACTCGTATGGCCCTATAAATTTGTGAGGAGGAAGATATTGATGTTAGGAACAAACTTTGTTCCTTCCAGAAAAACATATTTTGACATTTATGGTGTCATAAAATTCATTTTTTGAAAACTGTCCTACTGCAACTTGCCCAAAAGTTTTTCCAGAATTTGACATCTTCAAGTGCCCAGATTTTATTTGTTCTCATTTGTTCCCACGCATCATTATTGTAATTTAATAATTATTAATTGGTTGATATTGTAAATCAATTAATAAATTATTAAAGTTTCTTAATAAAATAAAAAAGGAGAGCAATTAGTGTCATTAATTCAAGTGGATAAGATGCATTAATGGGCTAAAAGCCTTCTTCTCAAGAAGTTGAGTTAGTTTGCAGACACGAGGAGAGTATATAGGGGGGTTGGAGAAGACTTAGGTTCGAATTTTACTTTCCCCTAAAGTTTAGAAGGCATTTATAATGAGCTGGAGCATTTTTAGGGGCAGTTTTGGTGAGTCGTTGGGTTTGTTATGACTTGGTTGGACTTTTTCATGCATTGGACTTAATTTTGGAAGAGTGGAGAGGCCTATTTTTGGGGCTATTTTTCTGCGTTCGACCCAAAGAGGTTTGATTGAGCATTGTACTTAATGAGTTTTACAACTCATGATATGGAGTTCTTAGTTATGCATAATTCTGCATTTAGTGATTTTTCTCTATCCTTTGTGTCATTTTCTGCATTTCTATTGTAATTCATTCATTATGATATACAGAGGCTGCCTTGGAGACTATTTTGGACAATGTTTATCACCTTCTTGTTCACTTGCAAAATAGTGTATTTGTGTGATTTGATCGAATTTTAGTGAAAAGTGTCATTTTCCTTCAATTTTGTCTCATTGTTTCATACCTTTTCTGCAATTTATGTAATGTACAGGTTGAAGTTTGTGTCGTGCAGATGTTATAAGCTCTCTAATGTGAAAAAATTCCTTTACCTTTATTGAGCAAATAGGCATTTAGACCTTTCTACAAAATACTTATGTGCATGCATGGTAAAGGCAAGATTGTGAGTTTAAGCATTATGTTGTGGTTTCAAGTGTTAAAGTTTCTTTGGATATCATAAATTCAAAATTTAGGTGCATCGCCATACATTTAGATTTTCTTTTCTGTCATCCTTCTATCCCTTTCCTTTAGAAAGTTTGTGAGTTTTAGTGAAGCATCTTATAGGAACCGGCCTAGAATCTGGAGGTCTCACTTCAGTTGCATGTCCCACGTTGAAGTGATTCCCATGTTATGACATAATTGTTGAACTATTTCCGTTCAGCACAGGGTGCAAATTTTGTAGCTTAACAGATCAATCAGTCAAGATTGATGGTGACAAAGCTAAAGGCTAAGTTCATTCCTGCCGACTATGAACTTGAATTGTTTAAGAAGTTGCAGAATCTGAAACAGAAGGAGATGACTGTGGAAGATTACACCTAGGAGTTCTACAAGTTGACTATTCGGTCTGGGCATAGAGAACTTTCTAAGGAAAAGGTGGCGAGGTATGTTAATGGTCTGAAATTCAATATCCAAGATGAGAATGGTATGTTGAAGATTGACTCGGTCGAAGATGCTTATCAGTATGCACTAAAGACAGAAGATAGGTTGAAGAGAAGACATTATGGTAATTCCCGAGGGAAGGAGAAGCAAGAACAGTCGGTAAAGGATAAACCGAGAGTTGAGGATGAACTGAAACCTTCTGAACCGAGGAGAAAGATAGGTAGAGGTGTATTCAGAGGCACTTGATATAACTGTGGTGAAGAAAGACATCGGTCATTTGAATGTCCCCGTGCAGATAAGAAGGTCGGTAGTCACCGAAATGTTGTGGTGAATGAGGTTACTGAGAAGTAACCTGAGATAGAGGGTGTGACTCTCTTGCTTAGGAGAACTTCGCCGCCCTCGAAGCAAGCTGATTCTTGTCAGAGGAAGAACTTATTCAGGACTATGTGCAAGTCTGGTGTTAAATGTTGTAAGATGATTGTTGATTGAGGGAGTACTGACAACTTAGTTGCTGAGGAGATGGTTCAAAAACTTGGTTTGAAAAGGTTGAGACATCCTTGTCCTTATAGGATAAGTTGGTTACAAGCTGGTCATGTAGTAGAGGTGAAAGAGCAGTGCATGGTGAGTTTTTACATTGATACTTATAGAGATGAAGTATTATGTGACATTGTGGAGATGAGTTCTTGTCATGTTTTACTCGGTACACCTTGGCAGTATGATGGAGAGGCTATTCATGACTGTAAAAGACATTCCTTTACTATACTGAAGGATGGGCAGAAGTCTATTTTGATTCCTTTGAAGGATACAGAGCTCGGTAAGGGGAATCTAAGCATTGGTGGAAGGGTTGAGCTGAAGGAAGTCCAGAAGATTAGAGATCAAAGTGGAAAACAAACCTATAGTGACCTGAGGAGAGATGTGAGGAGGCAAGGCAATAAGTTGCTTGTTACAGGAAGGAGTTTGCAAAAGTGGAGTAAAGGCAAGAGTGTGTCGGTTGAGAACTTGGAAGACATGTATATCAAGAACCAATTTGGGATCTATGTGCTGAATCCCAACAGATGTTCATCCAGCTACTGATAACATCTTTTCGCACCTGGGGTGTCTGATGCAGGAGCATCCTAGAGTAGTTGGCAATCCTATGTCACCAAAAACATGTTTTGGTTTGATTTCTGTTTTAGTAGTACACTCGGTTGGAGACCCGAGGTGCTCAGTCACTTTGGTGGCAGTTCTCGGTTGGAAGATGTATTGCTTCACCCATGGACTCGGTGATTGGACTCGGTGTTGCTGTTTTCGGTGATATTCTACTTGGGGTACACTGCTCGGTGGTAGTTGCTCGGTGTGTGCAGCTTGGTGGTGTCTTGCTCGGTAGCATATTACTCGGTGGAGTTCTGCTCGGTCATCTCTTTCACCGAGTGGTCTGGGTCTTAGTGTTCTGTTTACCGACTGGATGTTGGAGTTCATCGACTTGTGTTTGTGTATTCAGCGGACATTGGAGATTACATCTGTGATTTGAGGGGGTCATTGGGATCGTGCTGAGTTTCGAGGCGTGCGGATTTGATGCATTGGATCTTGTGTGGACCTAAATCTGAGTTGGTGTTTTCTTCTATGTATTTGGTGGTTATTTGCAGCCAACTGGTGCATTGAATATCTGTTCATTGTAGATTGTATGACCAACTGGGTCATTTAATATTTGTTTACAAGCCGACTTGTGGCTGTGTGTATAAAAGAGAGTCTAGGTTGATGTTTAGAGGGGAGACATGAAAAAGATAGAGGATAGTAGAGTAAGCTAATAAGCTGAAAGATTGTAAGTTGATATAGATAGTTGTAAGTGGGTAGATAGAGATTGCACATTGCTTGGTGGCTTGCGAACACAAGTTCAGATCTGGTTTCTTCCACTTGGCTATAGGGTAGATTGATAAGGTTGGATCCTGTGAGATCTTGTTGAATCTGTTGATGTAATTGGCCCTAACCGGGAAGGCCTTACAGCCTGACATGTTGCATGTAATTGAAATTATGAGATAATATAAAGTTGATTTTGGTATATCTTGTGTTGTGTTGTTTCCGCTGTGCGATTCTTGTTGTTGGCTGCAAGTATGGACAGTCCTTTATTGGATCCTTCGAGCTTGACTACATCATTCATGAAAGAATTTATTCTTGATAACCTAAGCCATCTCTCATCAACAAACTTACATGTTGCAACCTTATGACAATAAGCATTACAAACATAATAATATCCTTGAAAAGAATGATTGTACCTGATTGACTGATTATGCCAAGGATTTAAAAATTCGAAAGTACTTCTTTCTCTTTGAATTCCTTTGAATTGTCTTTTTGCAGCAGTGTTATCGTCTTGTTTCATTTTCTCTTCACTCTTGCATGTAGCAGCATGGTGGTTCAAATTAACCTTCTTTGGTGTTTGCTTGACAGTAAATTTCTTTCCATCTGTAGTAGAAAAAACTGTATCATGTTTCAATCCTTTTGAAGAACTTTGTCCAATCTCGTATCCCAATCCTGTAGGATCCTTAGAATGTTTTGCCTGTCCAACATCTTATTCAACAAGTTAGTACTATGATCAAATTTATTGATTTTTCTCTAATTGACTCTTGACACTTTCCAACTCTTTCCTCAATGCAGCTACTTCTCCTTCAAGCCTTAAACATTCAATCCTTTTAACCTCCAGATCAGACCTTACTACATCAGATATCCTCTTGTGTTCTTTAAATTCAGTTTTTAGATTTACAATCATGTTGTCTTTAAGGGTTTGTTCTTTCAACAGGGAATCATTATCGGAATTTTTCTTCAAAGAAGTAATCTCATTTTCTAGTTTATTGCACAATTCATTCTTGTCTTTTAACTTAACTTCCAATTCCTCTTCAGTCCTTTTCCTATCAACCATTTGAACTTTTAGAAATTCAGTAATCTTTTTGGCCTCATTATGGTTTTGAATTACAACTTTAATAACCTCAACACTTTCGTGTAAGCGTACCTTAAGATCTTGATTTTCCTTTCTAAGGCTCTTGATCACATCTAGGGCTGAAAGTAATTCTTCTTCAAGACCAATCACTCCTTTTGTTTCCTGATCCGTATGAGTATCAAATAAATCTGCACTACAATCTTTAGAATTTAGATTGTTAGACAAATCATCAACAACAAGCAAATTAGATTTCTTTTTAGGCAAATCCTTCATCTTCTTGTTCCTACACTTCTTACCCATAGTATTCCTTCCACCAAGACCAACCCAAGTTGATTAAACTTCTAAAAAGGAACCTCTCTGATACCACTTGTTGGAATACTAGGACCACTGAGAGTGGGGGTGAATCAGTGATCTATAAAACAAGGAGATCTTTAGCCATTCAAAACTTTAACTTTAAGTCATTAGCATATGCAACAAACTCATGATAACATCAACAATATTAGATGTATGTGCAACTGATACAAGAAATCAAAGACAACAAAGCATGTGCACACAATTAGACACTTGACACAATGATTTATAGTGGAAAACCCCTAAAGGTAAAAAACCACTCTCAAATTGTCTTTTATTGAATCAAATATTTAGAGCACCCACTCTAGGAGCACTAACCCCTTACAATTTTAGGAACACCCATTCCAAGGAGCACCAACACCTTATTCATTTTAGGAACACCAATCCCTTACAATC
>MU225798.1:1778390-1830504 GCA_018584345.1 Thuja plicata | reverse complement strand
AATTGCCAATTTATTTCTACAACACTATTCTCACAACATCCAACATCCAGTTCATATCCGAGATCTTTGCAACTTGAAACAAAATCATGGGGAATCCTTCTTGACATTTCTCCAAAGATGGAGACAATTTTATACACGATATTTTCGCAAGATACCTGAATCCGAAAAGTTGGACATCTTTCTCGATAATCTTCTCCCCAACTTTGGGTATCAAGTACAGCTGCAAGGTCCTCTAACCTTTGATGACATGATTAAGCAAGCTGTGAGAATCGAGACATTCATAATCAAGAAAGGAGAATTGACCTTATGCAAAGAAAATAAACAAGGGTCTTCCTCCTCAAGCAAAGATAAACTCAAATTTCCCAACAAGAACCAAAATGTTGTGAATGATGGCATTGTAGACAATGTGACTCCCAAGCCTTCCAAGGTTGCCTTTAATCTCACTACCACGATGCAAGCAGCCAAAGCCACTGAACAGGCTGCGGCAGATTCCAAACCGAGTACTTCACGATTTTCTGGACCTAAACCTTGGGCTCCTAGACCCAAGCGTGAGTTCACTCCTTTAGGAGAACCTCTTGAGGCGGTTTACAAGACTCTCTTGGACAACCATTTACTCACTCCACTGGATAATTCACGACCTTATGATCCGCAACCAAGACCCTCTTGGTGGAATGAATCCGCTTATTGTGATTTTCACCAAAACAAAGGTCATAAAACGGCTACTTGTCTTAAATTGCGGCATAAAATCCAGGATCTCATCGATAGTGAGGTTATTGCTGTGGGAGGTCACGACAAAAATTCTGATCACCAAGCTTTCAAAGATCCATTTCCTCCTCATGGAAAAGGTGAATCATCTAAAGGCAAAAATACTGATGCTAAGGTCAACTATACATACACCAATAACGATAATGTCATTAATATGGTTGAACCTGTTGATACTGAATATTGTAATGTCATCATTCTCAAGGGTAGGGAAGATACTCCTAAGTCCAAAACACCTTTCATCTTGTGAGGGTCTACACCTCAGTCTTCCAAACAAGCACAGTCTCAGGTCAGTGCTAATGTTGTTACTCGATCTCGTGCTAAGATCATCCTCAAAGGCCCTGAGCCTTCTATGTCTACATCAACACAACCAACAGACAAAGCTAATGTCGGTTCTGCCAATAAGAATCCGAAAGTGGGTTCTTCATCTAATGCTGCCATTTACAACATTCTCGATCAATTGCAACGTACTAATGCTCAGATCACTATTTTTGAGCTACTAAAAATCTCCCCTGCTCACAGGGAAATCCTGGACAAAGCCCTCACTGAGGCAAATGTCCCGAAAGATCTTGATCTCGACCGGTTTCAATCCATGGTAGGTCACTTGACCTCCTCCCATTATTTGTCTTTCTCTGAGGAAGACGACCATTCTTTGAGTCACCCACATAATAACCCTATGCACATTGAAGTCATGATAGGTCCAAAGCGTGTTCGCTGTGTTCTCATAGATAACGACGTTGGCCTCAATATTTGCTCTGCTAGTTTCCTTACTGAGTTAGGCTACGACGAAGACTGCATTGATGCTCGCAAAAAAATTACTATTAAGGCCTATGATGAAGAAGAATGTAAATCTAAGGGGCTAGTTGTGTTGCCAATCAGAGTTGGCCCTGTTGAACGAGATGTTATCTGTCAAGTGCTTGACATTCCTTTGGCTTACAATATTCTATTAGGCAGGACATGGATCCATGAAATGCAGGCTGTCCCTTCAACGTACCATCAATGCATTAAGTTCCCATTCCAAGGATCTGAAGTGACTATACCCGCTAATACACGCTATGATTGCAATGCCCTCACAAAATCTGCTGACATCTTTGTGCCTACCAACAGAGAATCTATTGAGCTCCTTGAGAATAAATTAAAAGAAATGGAAAAGAGTTTGACACTCAAAGAAACTGACGTGGGAGGATATCCGATTGAACCCGTGCTATCTATTACATCTCTGCGTTTGTCTCCACGTTCTTTTGGGAGACCCTCTGAGAGCACTAAACCTTCTTCGGTTCCTCCTCCAACAAAGTATGGTGGTACTTTTGTACAAGCCACAGTACCGTTAGAAGAAGAAGCTGAAAACAAAGCTATCAAAGCTTGGATCTATAAAGGAGAAGACACTTCTGAACAAACTACTCCACCTTATGACATAAAGCCTGAGCAAACATAAAGCCTGAGCAATATGGCAAAGGTCTATCCATTATGCAACGTTTTGGCTACAAAGGGAATGGTCCCATAGGTGTGAATCATAAGGGATTGATTGCACCACTTGAAGCTATTGGTCGCAGAACACGTGACTCTACAGGTATAGGCTTCAAGAAACTCACATTTCAACTGGGGATAAACAAGTTTGTACCTCGAGAAGATAAACAACCAATACCTGAAGAAACATCTAAAACTGAAGAATCTGAAGATAGTTCTGATGAGGATAGTTTTCCTTATCCTATTCCTCCAGACCTGGCAGCATTATTTGCTGAGCTAGATGACTTTATACCGCGCATCAGTACAGTAGAAACTGACAGCAATTTTGATGACACCACTTCACTTACTCCATTAACCTATGAGGAGTGGAAAGAAATACAAACTGTAAATCCAGGTCATCAGGGTGATTTATACATACCACCACACTTTCAAGAACAGTTTGAACAAGAATCCCAGTCACTTCTCACTACACAAGAGGCAGCTGATGCTACAAACACTAGTGAGGTACCTAGGTCAAAAGGTGCTCATCTGACCATAGCAGAGGTTCTAGGTAGAACTCATCCCAACTGGGGACAAAGGGTTGATTTCACTCACGTTCTTGACATGACGCCTAATGATGAAACAGACTCTCATGAATATGAGTTCGATAGCTTGTCCTATGCCACTTCTGACAGAGATACAGATACAGTTCACACATATGAAAACCTTCTCGAAGTAGGTGAAGGGTCTAGTGTAAGGTCAAACGAGTCCGACTCCCTAGATGTTAACATGTCGTCTACTATGGTCACTAGGAATCAAAGGAATTCGACTATACCTGTGGATGAGATCGCTTTAGGTCTTGACTTGCTTGTCCATGCTTTTGATGATTATACTGTGAACGCACTTGAACCTATCACTTCTCTTTCATTTCGCCATCCCGAGCTTATAGACTGGAACTCTACCTCCCCATCTAATGAAGTCCTTACGTTCCAGAACGATTACGCTCTTGCCTGTTATCTACATGCTGTCGAACCTGTAACGTCCTCCACCAGTGAAGAAAGTGTCAACATGACTGAGGCTGACATCAAGTATCTTAGTCACAAAATCAAAAGAAGAAAAAATAGGCGCTCTGATGGTGAAAACCACATTGTGGCTGTATCAGAGCCTAAAACAGTTAAAATAAAAGATGTATCCAAGGGTGAAAACCTCTCTGAGGTGCCCGAGGATGAGATACTTGATGCACTTTCGAGTCATTTCCAGGAAAGATCATATGTGCTTATTGAACCAACTCAACCAATCAACTTGGGTATAGAGGCTGAACCTCAGATCATTCATTTGGCACAATCACTATCTGACGCAGAAAGAGAGGAATTCATTACATTCTTCAGAAGCAAAAAGATAAACTTCTCATGGAAATATTTAGACATGCCAGGATTAGACCCTAATCTAATCATGCATCATTTATCCATTGCACCAGGTGTCAAGCCTGTTAAGCAAAAACTTCGCAAAATGCATCCACATGTGGCTCTACTTGTCAAAGCTGAATTGGAGAAACTTCTTAGGGCAGTGTTTTTCAGGGTAATTGACTATGCCGAATGGATCTCTAACATTGTTCTAGTATCAAAACATGATAAATCTATCCGAGTCTGCACAGACTTCAGAGACTTGAATCTGGCATGTCCTAAGGACGACTTTCCATTGCCCAATATTGATATGATTGTAGATATGACAGCAGGGTATGAAATGTACTCACTAATGGATAGTTTCTCTGGCTACAACCAGATAAAGATCGCGTCAGAGGACCAAGAGAAAACTGCATTCACATGTGCATGGGGCACTTTCTGTTGGAATGTCATGCCCTTTGGACTCAAAAATGCCAGTGCTACATATCAGAGAGCTGTCACCACCATATTTCATGACATGATGCACAAAACAATGGAGGATTATGTTGATGACACTTTAGCTAAGAGCATGCACCGAAAGAAGCATCTTGCAGATCTAGGTCCTATACTAGATCGTATGGAACAGTTCAGTCTGAGGCTCAATCCTAAGAAATGTGCATTTGGCGTCACATCTGGAAAATTGCTTGGTTATATCATCTCTGCCAAAGGCATCGAAGTGGATCCTGCGAAAGTACAAGCTATCATGGAAATGCCACCACCAAAGAATATCAAACAAATGAGAGGACTTCAAGGCCGACTACAGTCTATCCGGCGTTTTATCTCACAACTGGCGGACAAGTCACAACCATTCACCAAGACTTTGCACAAGGGTGTGGCTTATCAATGGAATAAAGAATGTGATGTAGGGTTCGCACAAATCAAACAGTACCTTGCGAACCCGCCAATCTTGATGCCTCCTATTCATGGGAAGCCACTTATACTTTACATCTCTGCTACAGATACATCATTGGGTATACTATTGGCTCAAGAAGATCAGCACAACAAAGAAAGGGCTATCTATTATATTAGCAGACCGCTGGTCTCATATGAAACAAAATATTCTGCTATAGAGAAGGCTTGCCTTGCAGTGGTATTTGCTTCACAAAAACTGCGACACTACATGTTGGCTCATACTACACGCCTAATTGCTAAAATTGATCCTCTGAAATATTTGCTTAGTAAAGCTACCCTCACCGGTAGACCAGCAAAATGGGTCATGCTTCTCAGTGAATTTGATATTGAGTATGTAGAAAGGAAAGCCATCAAAGGGCAAGCGATCGCAGATCAGTTGGCAGAAGCACCTCTAGTAGATCATCAACCATTGCATATTGAATTCCCAGATGAGTCCATATTACTTCTCACACATCGATCCTGGACTATGTTTTTTGATGGTTCATTTACCCAACAGGGGTCAGGTGCTGGGATACTGTTCATTACACCTCAAAGGTACTCTTTACCAAAAGCATATAAAATGTTGTTCCCTTGTACAAACAATATTGCTGAGTACGAAGCCTTAATCAATGGTATGAAGATCGCCCTTGAGTGGCGAGTAGACGAACTCAATGTCCTTGGAGATTCACAGTTAGTCATTAATCAAGTAAATGATATCTATCAAACAAAAGATGACAAGTTGGTGCCTTTTAAACGGTTGGTTGATGATCTCAAAAAGTATTTTACTCGCATCACATTTCAACAAGTTCCAAGGGCAGATAATAAAGCAGCAGATGCCATGGCTACTCTTGCTTCCATGCTACAGATGCTTGAAAATGATTTTCGACATGAATTCCTAGTGGAGATGTTACGCTACCCAGCCTATGATTCCCCCGATTACTTCTTGAATTTCTAATCATATGCATTGTTAGAATACTGAATTGTTGCTACATTCTTAGTTCATAATCTCATATAGAATAATATCATTTTGCAATAGATTAATTTCAATTTCTAGAATAATTTCATTGAAATCATGGCATAGTTTTAATCTCATTTCTAGTTTAATGGATCATTTAGATTAATCTTGCATGTTTCATTCTAGACTAATCATTGCATTGCATTCATGGAAGCATAGATCCTTCGTTCTAGATTGGTCTATGGTTGTGAGACTCTCGTTCTGAGAGCTATTTCGAAACCCCGTTTGGATAGAAGGCAACAGGTCGAATCATACAAATAGGCAAGATGAATAATGTCATATTCATTCTTGTGTGTATCTGATGAATAAGGACTATGTTGAAGTGTATGGTTGATTAACAAGGCCAAATCTACCACAAAACATTCATCAGAGTATAATGATCATAAAGACCACGGTTAAGATCAGGTTAGATATTATTCAAGAATAGTTTTTTGTGACTGTAATCAATGTAAAAAACTAAGAAGATAACATTCCAATATACTAAGTACTGAATTAATGCAGCTTGACAAACATCTATTGACTGTAACTAAATATTGTCTCATATAATAGGAGACCTCATAGAAAACCATATAACATTTAATCAATCAAACCATCTTTGACAATTCTGATCTTATCAATAGTATCAACTTATGAGCACCATCTGATACATGTTACTGATACATACAGTCATTACATGTAACCACAAACCTATCTCATCTGATTTGTCTACTATCTCTTCTTGTCACCTTTTGACATCAATGACAAACATGCCAAAGTCAACATGTCGCTCAATGGTTGTGCAGAAATGTTGTTCGTGCTTGCTAGATCTCAGACGTTTTCCACCATCACCTTAAAATGGTCAGCTTCTTTGATCTTCTGGGCAGGGGGGCAAATGATATCATGGAGGTTGTAGCAGGCACCAGTCCTCGGATTGGTGATGATAGAGGGACAACGTTATTTGACAATATCTGGGAAGAAATGAGTTGTTTACTTGAGATTGGCAAAGGAGAAAGAACATGGGTGGAAATTCATTGAGGAGAGTCGAATGAGATAGTGCTATTCTAACTCGAATGTCTTATATCAACTCCTGTTCCAAATATTATTGATAGAGAATGTCATGTAAGTGCTTCCCTTGCATCAACTGTGGATTTC
Source organism: Thuja plicata (assembly GCA_018584345.1). Lineage (NCBI taxonomy): Eukaryota > Viridiplantae > Streptophyta > Pinopsida > Cupressales > Cupressaceae > Thuja > Thuja plicata. The sequence continues at coordinate 1,823,817 of MU225798.1, read as the reverse complement.
CTTGTGCGGTCAATCATGGAGGCGAGGAGGTAGAAATATCCTAGCGAATGGAAAGGATATGGGAGTTAGAACGGTGACAATAAGGAGTCACAGTCTTTCTCATCCCATTCTGAGCATATTAAAGAGACAAAGAGAAGCGACATGGAGGATACCAACAGAGGGAGCCGCAAGAGGAAGTCGAGGATGAAATGATTGCACGATATGCAGATTTTTCAAAATGGCATGTTTGGCATCAGATGGAAAGATTTGGTTATTTTAGCAGGTGATGTATCTACCATAGCCAGGCCAAATATGATTGGAATATTATAGTAAATAGTGGAACAACCAAATAGCTCTGTTGACGCCGACGATTCCTTCTATGTTTGTTCGTGTTGGTGGATTTTTTTTTGCCTTTGGTGAAGTCCCTCTGCGTTGTGTGCAGTTCGAATGTGGGGGATGGAACATAAGAGCGACTCAGATCGTGGCTCATGCTGAATCGTTTTTTAGACGTTAGTTGTGTCATTAGCGATGTTTTTGACGACAATGGCTGTGAATCCTCTGAGTGTTAATCTAGCGGCAGGTGCAATCAGGTAGACCATCAGATGGACGGATTGGGCACTGGTTGCATTGGTTCTGGGGCTTGTGTTACTCATCATGGTGTCGTTTTTTTTTTGTATTTAATATATACTTTGACAATCAAGAGTAGTCTTGATGCACCCTTGCTTGCGAGAGAGAAGCTCAAGAAGATGGGACCCATGCCTAAGAATGAGACCATCATGGCCTTCACTCTGTTAGTAACAGTTGGGCTGGCCGGAGTCTCCTATGATTATCGTTGCATGCAGAGTTACAATGGGTCCGCAAGGAGAGGGGCAGACTGCAATGGACAAGTGGGAGCTCCACAAAACATGTGGAGATCAAATTTCATTAACATTCAGAGGGATTCTCAGCATCAATGATTCTTGCTGAGAGGGAGTCTCAACATTAGTGATTTTTGCTACTTGCTAAAATGCATATTTCTCTGAGACAAAGAAATATGAGGTGAAAGCCCTTGTAATGCATATTTCTCTGAGACGGAGAAATATGAGGTGAAAGCCCTTGTAATGCATATTTCTTTGAGAGCGAGAAATATGAGATGAAAGCCCTTGTTTGCCTCTGAGACAGAGGTATTACTCTTTCCACTTATGGGGGTAGCCATAGTGGATGCCATTTTGAGAGACTCCATGATGACATCACGTTGAGTGACTCTGTGATGAGAGTTTATGTTTTCACCCATGGGAGTAGCCACGGTGGACATCATGTTGAGTGACTCCATGATGCTATCACGTTGAGAGACTCCGTGATAATTTTTTTTTGGTTTTCTTACAAATGGGTGTAGCCATTGTGAGTGTCATGCTGAGAGGCTCCATGACATGAGAATTTGAAAAGATACCTCCCTAGCTAAGAGGGATTGTTGATGTTATAGTGTCAGGAGGTTTCTTTCTTCAATTATTCATCGTTGGTGATTTGCCTAAAAAAAGTTGTCTATTTGTTTCATCTTCTATTTTGTAACGGCTGCCTCTTTGTATTGGCACCTTTTGGAGATCCTGAATGACTCTTCAGCTGACTTGACATGAAGGGTCAAGTTGAGAATAAATATGTCAAGGACTTAGTATAGTGATCAGATTGAATGGCCGTGTGTTTGACAAAATTGTAATTCAGACTTCTGTATTTGCATAATAATAGTGATGTTAATGTGGCTGGGTTTTTCCCCTCAAGTTGGAGGGTTTTCCCAGGATAAATGATGTGTCTTATTGTTTCTTATTTTGATCTTTTGCTGATTATCTTTATTCCTGGTATAAAAATTAACAAGAGGAGCTGAAAGTAGCAAGGTAATGATATTTTTAGCCATGAAGTTACCCACGAAAGTGAAACAATATAGCCTTTTTCTTTGATTTCAAAGACTGAACAAAGTGTAGCTGATTGCTAAATGCCAAAAGTAGAATGTTTTTTGGAAGAATGCAAAGAAATCAAGGCCTTTTAAAGTGGATTGCAACCTACATGGAAAATATCTTATCATATGGATTTAATATTAGGAGCTAATATGCTAAACTAGGCTCCAAATAGAATGATTTCCACCAATTAGCGGATAGTTGAATAAACCAATTCAAGTTTTGTTGGAAAATATTTGATTTGAGAGTTTGAGCCCATGTGCAGTACTAATGGTTCTTATATTGGAGGAAGATGAAGAATTGAGAATAGAGAATGTGAATAGATTCAAGAGCAACAAATAGGATTACCATTAAGTACATACTTCCATTACCATGGACGGATGACTTAAGTCTCCATGAATGACTTGAAAAATGGCTATCATCAAATTCGTGTAAGATAATGTCAGGAATGGCAAACAAGTTTGAGACAACAAAAGGATTAAATGAGTGGTTGCTCATACCATTTAGACTAACCAATGCTCCTAGCATGTTCATGAGACTAGTGCATGAGGTCTAAGCCATTCTTGGCAAAATTTGTAGTTATATATTTAGATGATATATTCATTTTCAGCCAAACAAACAGGAGACGTATTTGAAACAACTACTGGAGCACCTAAGCAAGGGGAATTTCTCACTAATTTGAGGAGTAAAATAATGAAAGAAGAACTTGTATACTCGGGTTTTGTGATTTCTCAAGAAGAATTGAAGATGGACCAAGAAAAGGTCAAGGCTCTATGAGAGTGGCATACATCGAGGAGTATCACAGAGGTAAAAAATATCATGTTCTGGCAAAACATAATAGGGTAGTTTAGTGGATTTTGTGCACTTTGTGATTGAATACATGGAGGGAATGTTTGTGTTGATATAGTAGCTGAAAGAAGGTTGAGAATTTTAAAGGGAAATTTTAGTGGAAGTTCTGCCCTAAAATGATTTTAATTAAGTGTTTAAGTGGATTGTGATGCTAGTGGAATAACAATCAGAGCTGTGCAAAGTCAAGAAGAGAGACTAAATCCATACTTCAGCAAGAAGTTCAATGAACGTGATAAAAAAGACCCAGTATGCGATTGAGAATTCTATGAGATATTTAAACCTTGAAGAAGTGGAAATATTATGTGTTTTATCAACAGCTACACCAAATTGAATGAAAGTCATATGAAGTATGTGGCGTATTTGTAGGGCCATTCATCTGTCCTAAAGGTAGAAATGTCTAATAAAGGCAGTCGTAAGGAATAGAGGAATGCCCCATTCTAGAAATTTTGCATTCGTTAAATTTTTACCTGTTTCCTATTATAGTTCTATGCCTTGTAGGGGTTATAAGTAAAAATACATCAATTGCTGCTCTTTCCAGGTCATCCTTCTCAAGCATTTAAGGTTTGGGGCAGATTTGCTACAGTATTTTTGTGCGCCTAGTATTATTTTCCCAGCTACAATTATTTGTTAAACTAGTTCATATATTCCATTTTCAAATCAAGACCTAGTCATACCTTGTTGATGTCATAAATCCCCCCTATAAATACATCATTCCCTTCATTTTAATTTTCCTTCCCTTTCTGGAAAGCCACTGCTTGACTGAAGAGGAATTTATGATGCCATTATCTATGCAGGATGCTTCCTACCGAAACAAGCTACATAATGAACACTTTTATTACTCCAAAAGAATGAATGAATTAAAGCAGAAAGTAAATATTGAATTCAATTCAGGGAAAGTAAGAAAGAAGACAACAGTCCTCACTCTATCATCAACTTTACTCTTTAATAGTTTAAAATGTACTTTTGAAGGTCTTGACTGCATTCTTTCTCCTGACCCTGTGCCTGTTGTTATAGTTTAGACATTAGTGATTCTTTATGTACACAAATTGCTGATCTGTGGATGTTAATTCTTATTGCTTTTTATCTTTGAGTGCAGGAGAAAGAAGCCTAGTTGCAAACAAGATTAAGGCTATTTATCGTTTGAAGGCAAAACTTCTTGCTGTAGCTATGGAGCAACAAACATCTGAAATTAAACTAATAAGACATGAAAACATGAAAGCAAACTTGGGGCAACCGATTCGGAAATATGTGTTTTACCCAAAAAAAATTGTACAGGACCTTAGGACAGGAACACAGATGCAAGATTTAAAATCTATTATGAACGGCAATATTGAACCCTTAATTAAGGACTATTTAATTTTTAAGAATAAGCAAAATATGACATCTTGAATCGGACAACGAAAGTAATGTTAATATTCTTATGGTCAATCAGTAAATATTTACTTGTACGTGGCCCACAAATTTCCACTTTTGCATTATTGCATCACAGTATAGTTTTTAGGAGACGAGGATTGATATTGGTACACTATTAAACAGAAAAATAAAAGAAGAAGAGATATTTGAAGACATTAATTTATAAATAATAAATAAAATAAAAAAGTCATACAATGCAAATATTAAAATGTTTTAAAAGAAGTGTTATTAAGTATTGAAAAAAATGTCAACCAAAAGAAAGATTAATTATTTTGACGTCTGCCAACATCATTATGTTATAAAAAAATAATTTGAGTTATGATCATTTAGAGATGGCAAATAAAGATTAAGTACGGTGTAAGTTCTAAGAAATGACTTTTTTCAATCAATTGATAAAAATCAAAGCATGCATATATCCTAAATCTTAATATTGCTAATTTTATAACTATTACTACTGAAAATAAAGGGAGTAGATTAAATTACAAGGCTATTAGTGTACTTTTAGCATTTGTCAACTGCATATTAGCATGAAAACTAGCGTGACTTATATAATATCTCTATGAAGCGTCTATAGGAAATTTTCCAATTTTGAGGAGATACTTCTAGGTGATACAAGGAAACTCCATATGAAGTCTCCTAATGTTTGGAGATGTTCCTATATGAATCTTTGAGATTATGCATTGTTGATATGCGAGATAAGTATTCAAAATTAGAATATGAATCTCTTGGTAACTATTTAGTAGTTACTAACACATAAATTTGACTCTAGCACATGTCAATGGATACTATTTCTAATGATTTGTACCCAAGTGATGGCATTTGTTGCACTTGGGGCTTTCTTTTAACATGTTCCCTAGTTGAATGCAAATTTATCAATTTTTAAAAGTTTGTAGTTTATTGTTTAGGTACCAACAATTGAAATTAGTCCACACCCACCATGTTTCCTTTAATAGATGTATTCAAGTGGCACAAGAATGGATACATCGAGTTAGTTTTCAAGAGACAACTTTATGATATAAAACATACAATTTAAAGATTGGGTTCTACAACACAACTCCTCAAAGGTGGCTAATTATAGTTGACCAAGTTTATAGTTCCTAATTTGGGGTGTGATTTAATGAATTTGTTATCAAGATGTAGCATTTGTAGAAGTAGAATATTTTTAGAAAGTGGTTTGTACATAGGTCGACATACAAAAGGTTAAGTCATATTAACCTAGAAATTGGACCACGCCATGATATCTTGCAATATTATGACCCCAATAGAGTTATTTTAGGAAAACTCTATGACACTACACTATTCAATCTAGTACTAACCTAATATTTTCCAATAGAAAAACCCTCCTTAGAAGAGATCTTCACATTTTATATTTGAAAGTATATCATTTGTGCCTTGTTTTAAAAATAAAATAATATAGGTGGGATATTTTACCTAACATATGACAAAATATGTATAGGTGTGGAGAAGGGAATTCACTACCTTCAAGGATTGATAAAATCCCAAGGAGCGAATTGGCCCTTGTGCTACCTCACTAAACTAGTGTTTCGGTAAGCTAGTGTGAACACAAGATAAAGCAAAACGTAAATAACTCTACATTATGAATTGGTAAAATTGTTTTGATTACTAGAAATAGAAGAGCAGGTCACCGAGATCAACTGACAAGCATTCTGAGCTCTTTATCCAAGGCGTTTGTGCAAGTTAAGACTACATTGCGGATTTAGGATGCTAGCACAACGTGCATGCATCTTATACAAATTAATGTAAGTGCTTAAACAAAATGTAAACTATGCTAAAACAATAAACAAAAAAATAGAGAATAACTAGAAATAATATAGCGAAATGACAAGAAAAAGAAAGAAAATCTTACAACCTCTGAACAAAAAAGACTTCCAATATGTTGCTCCAATCTACTTTTCAAACCTGCACACAAGACGGAAGGGGAAATTGTTGAGCTATTGGTTTAGAGGCTTATCGATGTTAGACCCCCATTTTGGTGTTTCCACCTTCACGAACAACCAAGATATGATAATGGATAATCAATAGACAAAATAATATTAATATAGAGGTAGAGAAAGATCAAGAACTAAGATATGCTAATCAAGATGAGAATATGGAAACGAATAGAGAAACATTCCTCATGAAAACCAAGAAGCTAAAGCTTTGTGGAATGCAGGTAAGATCAAGTTGGTAAGTGTTGGAGATTGTAGGAGTAACGTGAGATGATCAACACACTATAAAATTGTCCAACAATGGAGAAAAAGCTACATTCCTCATGAAAACCAAGAAGCTAAAGCTTTGTGGAATGCAGGTGAGATCAAGTTGGTAAGTGTTGGAGATTGTAGGAGTAATGTGAGATGATCAACACACTATAAAATTGTCCAACAATGGAGAAAGCTACAAAGATATGCCAAGAAAATTGAAAAATATGCAAGAGGGCTAGAGAATAACCAAGAAAATGAAAATGAAGCCAAAAATATGAGTTTACATGGTTGGTGGATTCTTGATGTCAGTGGGCGGTGCAAGGAGGTGTTGCATTGTCAAAAGAAAGAGGTGTAACATCTCAACAACAACTTGCAGGTTTGTAGATTCGAGGGACGAGTGCATGTCGCACGAATGTTTCTGTGACATGCACAAGTCTTGAGCCAAATAGGATGCGTGGTCAAGAATTCAAACAAGGGAGATGACAAGGTGAGTGAGGTGATATGGAGGCTTAAGTGAAATTTCAATTTTTGGCCAAAGCAGAGGCATTATGTGATAAAGAATTACACAAGGTGTAATTTAGAACATTACATTTTGGCCCCACTTTAAAAAGCATATCATTAGTGTTGAACAAATTGAATGACTAAGAGGGCAATGAATCAGTTATTCCCACACAACATATAAAACTTTTCTGCTATCAGTCAACTGATAAACAACAATATTAACAACTTTCGATTTGTTGGTTAAGCACATCAAACATCCACATAAAATGTAAGCATTAAGAACACAAAAACACCGACACAGAAAACACATGGATTGTTACGTGGAAACCCAAATTGGGAAAAACCACGAAGAAGCTAATTCTCATGAAATGTAAAACACCTGTTAAGGTGACACCGGTTTGGCGATTTTTACAAAGGCTCATTGCTAGATACACAAAGGTTCGCTGCTGATACACATAGGCTCATTGCCGGTACACTTAGGCTCACTGTCGATATACATAGGCTCACTATCGATACAGAAAGGCCCACTGCCAATACAATAAGGTTCACAACCAAAGAATATGAAAAGAGATAGAATCCACCACTAAGATCAACACACCATTTCCCAGGAATACAGATTCGTTATCACTTCGCATATCACCACGCACGAGTCTTATCGGATACATATATTGATCCAGATACCAACACTAATCCCTATAGTCAACAACTAAACTCCTCGCTCTTATATATGCAACATCATGAAATCCACCAGGTCAGCCAGACAATTTGAAATAGGTTGCACCAAGACATTCCCACGTTGGTAAGGAATGAAATGAGGACCACCTTGAACATTGCAACATGCCTCGCTCTAGCCAACACGTCACACCGTCTCCAATTCCAACAACTATGATCAACATGTTACACATACATAGCCCGAACCGAAATATACAAGGGATACACATCCTAATGGAATTGGTCCAATCAACCATATGTTGCATCCAATGAAGAATACTCACTGAAACCTATCAGTGACAACCTCAATCGAAATATACAGACTATCATAGCACATCAACCGATACTCCAAAGCCAATCGGTTCCACAACAACCGATACACCAAGAGGCTAGAATAAGGATATGTTGACATCAATGACAACTTCATAGATCACATCAGCCTCACATTCTAACAATCTCCCCCTTTGTCATTGATGGCAATATTCATCAATAACAAAGCACAGAAACAAACTTCAAACTTTCTCCAACTTTCTCCCCCCTTGACAACAATGACAAGGGGCACAACAAGCTCCCCCTTGCTAGCATACTCTACTCCCCCTATGAGGAAGCCACCAAGCACTGATCCAGAAAGATAGAAATACAAAGCACTGGACCAATGCACACACATTGGTGCATCTAGTGAACACTAGGCAGAGGCAAAACACCCAGCTTCCCCTTGAGATACTCAAAACTATCCTTGCACAAAGGTTTGGTAAATATGTCTGCTATTGTTCCTTTGTGAGCACATACTAAAGCTTAATTGCACCTTCCTCAACCTTCTCTCTTATGAAGTGATATATGATGTCAATATGTTTTGACTTGCAATGCATTACTCGATTCTTTGACATACTTATAGCGCTGGGATTATCACACATGATAGGAATTGGTTCATCAAAACTAACTCCTATAATTTTCAAGGTCTACTTCATCCATAATATATGAGTACAACATGAGGATGCTACAATATGCTTTGATTCAGTAGTAGATATCGTTTCAAAATCTTGCTTCTTGCTTGACCAAGTAACTAATTGGGAGCCAAGAAAGAATGCTCTGCCACTGGTACTCCTTCGATTTTCCAAACAACCTATCCAATCTACATCTGTATATGCCATCCGTGAAAAATATGACTCTCTCGGATCCCATTATCCCATATCTTTTGTTCCTTTCAAGTATCTGAAAATCCTCTTTACTCCCATAACATGTGACTCTTTCAATTCTTGTTGAAATCTGGTTGCCAAACATATGACATACATGATATCTAGTTTGGTAGCAGTTAGGTAAAACAATCCTCCAATCATTGATCTGTACTTAGTTGCATCCGCTTTTGGTGAATCATCCTCCTTAGTCAACTTATTGCCGGTAACAATGGGAGTACATACAGGTTTTAAATTTTCTAAGCCAAACTTCTTCAGTAACTCCTTCACATACTTTGATTGAGAAATTCAAATGCCTTTATTGTTACGACTTACTTGCAATCCAAGAAAGAAATTCAAGTCACCAATCATGGACCTTTCAATCTCCTGCATTTACAGATTTAGGTTCAACCTCCGACAATAAACATAACAAAGCATGACCTTGAGATTCTTTACTTCTGGTAATAACTCCTCTGTTCTTGTCTCCAATGATCTGATTTTCTGAATGATTCTTCTGTGCATACCTTGGTTTCTTTGATGTAGATCGATGCCGGTTGAGTGTCTTCTTCTTTCTTTTCCTCCTTCCTTTTGTCCTCTGTATCAGATTCATACTCAATGTGTCGTTCAGGGACTTCTGAAATTCTTCATCAACCTTCACATTCACACTTTCTACAATTTTATTTAGTCTCTTATTGTAGCACCGATATGCTTTTCTCTCTGTAGAATAACTCATAAATATTCCTTCATCTGCTCTGCTATCAAATTTCCCAAGATTGTCTTCATCTTTATGAATTTGACACTTGCTATCAAATATTTGGAAGTACTTAACTTTAGGTGCTCTTCCATGCCATAAATCATACGAAGTCTTCCCATATTTCTTTTGGTACAGAACTCTGTTAAGTGTATACACATTAGTACGTGCTGCTTCTCTCCAATAGATTTCCAATAGACTTGCTTCCTTCAACATAGTTCTTGCTACTTCCTAAATTGTCTGATTCATTCTTTCCACAAGGCCATTTTGCTAGGGTGTTCTTGCTGCTAAAAATTGTCTCTTAGTACCAAAGTTACATGACTCGGACTCGCCCATGACTCGACAAGGTCGATTCGACCCGCGACTCGCATATGAGCCGGCAATGACTCGGCTATGACTGCAAAATGAAAAAAAACAAAGATTTTTTAGGATTTAAAACTTGTTTCAGGCACCCATTATTGAGTAAAGCTTAAAAACACTATAACATCATCAAATAGAAGCTAATTTGATCACATACATAAACATACATCCATCACATAAGTACAAACATAAATTGTAGTTGGAGGAAATATAAAACATAGATATGCAGAATTATAAATATTGTCAAATGTATATAAAATCCATGAAATCCATGAAATCAAATGTTCCCAAACATATGTGTAATAAAAAACAAGTCTATGGCTCCAGCTCTAGCTCAGCCTCAGCATTAGAGTAGTCTGTCTGCCTCTTAGAAATGCGTCTGAGGTAGGTCCTAGATGACTGACAAGCCATAGTCTCTGCTTGTGAGGTGTCACTCTGATCAACATCAGCTGCAAAAGCAATCGATCGTGCTCTATCCTCCTCCTCTACCATAGCCACAACCTCAGCCTCTTTGTCTGCCTGGTCAACCCACTCGTGGTCCTCCTCGGTGAAGACAAAATCGGTAGACTCAGTGAGCCACTTGGACTCTGGATCAATCTCTTCTAGAGTGATCAAAGAGGAGTCAGTGTCAAATAGAATGCCTTTTAGGGCATATAGGAAAACATAGGTAAAACAAAAAGTAGCAAAAAGTGTGTTTTTATTTTTATTTTTTAACTTGCAATTGCTGACTGCCACGGCCAGGTCATAGACCACGGACCCGACGAGTCATGGCATTGTTGGCAAGTGATCTATTTTGGTAAATGTGATTCACTTTTTGGTTGTCATTTATGGAAACACATCTAGGTTAAAGATTGATTACTTTGAAGTTAAGTTTTGCTGATTCAGAAATCGACTAAGTATAGTAGCAGTGATACATAAGTATTTTGGATGTCGAAGATAGAGATCGATGAATTAGGGCAAGCGACCTTAGAGGAAGACAGTATGGAGTATGTATGACCTCCACCTAAGATCAATTTGGATTTGGTTAATTTTACGATGAGTTATAAAGATTTGAAGACAGACAAACTGCAGAAGAACAGCGATATAGAGCAGTTGGACAACAACGAAGACTGAGGGAGTATGACTTGGACTCCAGGAAATCGAAGCTGTATTTTTGTTGTTGATAGCCTATACATTGACTATGCAAGAGCGTCGACTATGCATTTGATATTTACTATATTAAATGTATTGTGTTTTGAAGGCCGACTTTGTAATATTTGTAATATTCATCTAGAGAGCCGACTTTGTAAAGTTATGAGATATATATGTAAGATCTTTTTGGTAAAGATTATGTATGTATGTATGAGTATGTGTATGTAATAGTTATTTGGAAGGGTAGACATGCAAATGGCAGAGCTATAAAGGAACTATCAAAACATTTGTGATGCTTGTTTTGGTCATGACTGATAACTTTTTGCAATAGAATTACATTGTAAGAGTTGTAAGCTCAGAAGCCCCTAACAGGATGTTCTGAACCTTTAACAGGGTTGTTATTCCTCTAACAAGGAAATGTACTGTGTAATATTCAGCTCCTAACAGGGCTAGGTCTCCTTACAGGGACATTATACTTTAGTATGTATGCTTGTGGGTATCATCCCCACTGGGGTTTTCCCTTGGCCAGGGTTTCCTCGTAAACAAATCATGGTGTTATGAGTATTGTGTAATTTTCTTATGTTCTTTACTTTACTGCAAATGTATGGTTAATGTTTAAGTAATTGAAGAATTAGTTTAAAGTGCTATTATGCTGATTCACCCCCCTCTCAGTATAATCCAATCCTAACAATTGGTATCAGAGCTTTTGGCCCTTGGAGAGAAAGTCTAACAGCTTGAGGGAGATCAGAATGGATTTGGACAGTGTGCAAGAGAATTTTGATGCTGCACTTGAAGACCTTGATAAAGCAAAAGCAAAGAATGGAGAATTGAGATTCAACATGCTTAGAGCTGAGAAATTTATAAAGAAACTCAAAGAACAACTTGAGCTTTCTAGAAGTCAAAGAGAAGATCTTGTGGTCCAGATAAAAGAAGATTCAGATGAGGACAATTCAGATCAGGTGAAGCAACTAAAAGAAGAAATTGAGACTCTGAAACTTGAAAATAAATCTATGGCTAAAGAAGTAGAGATGCAGAAGAATGTTAAGAAGGAAATTGAAGAAACCTTAAACAGTGCATTGAATCAAATGAAGGATGAGGCTGACAACTACAAGAACAAATACTTGGAATTGGAGAAATATAATCAGATTGTGAAAGGTGAACTTGTTGAAGCAAAGAAACACATTGAGAAACTTCACACCAGCAGTGACTTGATTGATGAATAGCTAGACAAACAAAAACCTAAAGGTGATATGACTGGTATTGGCTTCAATGAAGCTGAATGTTCAAAGAATCAGAAAGAGAAATCAGATGAGAAGATTGATGCTGAGAAACCATCTATTGAAGAACCTAAAGAGTAGATCAGAGCTTTCAGAGGTAGATGCTTTGGTTGCAACAGATTTGGACACATGAAGAGAGACTGTAGAGGTAATGCCCCTTTTAGAACTTTTTTTGGTTATTGTTTTAACTGTAATGGATATGGGCACAAGAAGATTGAATGCAGAAGACCTAATCAATATGGATACAGAAAAGACAATGGAAGAGAACCTACAATGAAACCTACATGCTACAAATGTAATAACATTGGGCACATTGTGATGTACTGTAAGTTACAAGTTAATCAAGAAAGAAGACTTATATGTTACAAATGCAATAATCCAGGACATATAGCAAAGTTTTGCAGGTATAATGGAGTAGATAACAGAAGAACACCACCTCCTATGAATTCACAGAAGAATGGAAATGATACTGGAAAGAGTATTGCAGATGTGAAGAATGTTTTTGAAAATTGTTTTAAGAAAGCAGAAGACAAAAACAGTGGCAAGATTTGGCAGATCAAAGGAACAAGTGAGACATTGGTTCAGGGAGAGTCAGTAGATGCTACTGAATCTTCGCCTGAAGGTAGCAAGACAGAATCGACCTAATTGGCCGATCATGGCCTTAGGGGGAGCATTGGATACAGACATCAGAATTTATCCTGCCCCAAAATTTGTTGATTGAGCTCATGCGAGCTTATGTGTGAACTAAGTCGACATCATGGATCATATACGTAAGAGCGCACCATCCGCCGACTTGTATATTTTGTTCGCGAGATTTAGCAGCTGACAGGATAGTTTAAAGTGAAAATGAAAGTTATAACCTAACTTGTATAAAGCACCATTTGATAACCTATCTATTCACCATTTGACAAAGAGCGAGCTAAGGAGATCAGAGAGCAGAAGCATTCAGACTATTCTACATTTGTTGTGCGTGATCGATTGGAGCATAACATTCAGATTTCTGTAGAGAAAGGTATTTTACATCATCTAAGCTATGGATGCACCTGTCATTTTTTATGTTGTTGATCGTCCTAGATACAAATTCTAGAAACATCCGTACCAGTCTTGTGAAGAGGATCCAGAAGGAGCGTTTTCACAAACCCCACATGGCGTATTGCATGTAGAAGACATTAGGGCTTACATACATTGTAAGTATGATACATTGGGAGACAATGAAATACTCACTGAAATGGAAGATATGACTGAGAAAGGAATCATGAAGGAAGATTTCAAACACATTAGCCAGTTGAGCATAATGGATATTATGGATTTATGCGAGTTTGATGAAAACGAATGGTTCAAGATATTGATGATTAGGGTTCATGATCAGTTCATATGGATTGGTGACCAACCTGTGAAGATTTGCAGTGACCTAATTCATGAGATCACTGGATTAGACAACATTGGAGTTATACCTATTGCGGAGAAGCATGTGAAGAAAGAAGTCAAAACTCTAACACATTCTAAATGGGACAGGAGGGAAATGATAGTAAGTGACATCTTTCAGCAAGATGTGAGATTGATTGCCATGATACTCGGATACAAATTCTACTATAGTAGCAGACCTAACTCTGTATCTACTGGAGTAATCATGATGGCTTGGAGAATGGTAAAGGAAAACATAAAATATAACCTATGTGAAGTTCTGGCTCAACAATTTCTTGAGAATGTGAAGCTAGTGAAGAAGGATAAAAGTAAAACTTTCAGATTTGGTTCGTTATTGATGCATATGTTCATTCACATTGAGCACAAGTTTCCTGGTTTACATCCTAGTGGTTGGAAGTCTGGAGTACCCGCTGGAATACTAATTTCACAGAGCTACAAAAGACAGAATACTACTTGGGTAGATGGAGAATTATTTGCCATGATCAAAATTATACAGAAACAGATGAAGACAAGATATAGGTTACATGAAGACATTGTGGAAAAGTACAAGGATACAATATGTTTCATGGTTGAAATTGATTGTGTATGTTTTGAAGCAGTTACACCTAGGAAGAGGTGGTGCTACCCCATGGGTTATGAAGTGAGTTTTGAAATATTCACCATGCAAGTAGAACATGTTCTTGCATCAAAAGTTGACACAACAGAAAAAGATGGGGAACCTATGAAGAAAAGTCAACAAATGTAAAAGAGGAACTGTGTAGAGGACCAAGGAAAAGGAAAATTTCTAACCTTATTCATGACCGCGGCATACAAGTTGGACTAACATAAGAGGAATTGAAAGAAGTCAAAAGAAAGACGGAAGAGAGATCTCTTGGAGTAGCAAGTGGAATTACTGATGCCCCTATCATTCCTGAGGTAGTTATGGTAGATAGTCCACCTCTTCCACAACAACAAACAAAACAAGAAAAGGTTGTCACTCCTAGAGTCACAAGATCAAGCAAGCCTAAAGAGCAAAGCACAACAGGAGAAGAGAAGAAAATAGAAAAACATATTTGGAAACCTGACATGAAGATGCCAGAGAAAAGAGCAATCAAACAAGGTAAATTGGTTTCAATTAGTAAATACTATGACAGATATGAGAAATCAGACAAGCTGAAGATTGAAGATATTGTGATAGAGCATTTGCTTACCTTCACGAAGAGCCTTAAAGAAATTGAAGGAAGTGTACCCAAAGATCTATATGCAAAATTGGAGAGCAGAAAACACTTGGCACAAATTGAGGATGATCATATCAGAAATAAGGAAATTGATAACATGATGTCTGTGTTATCAGTACAAGAGAGAGATAGAATATTCAAAGAACTGAAACCTCTGTTGAGAACAAAGGTTAGACTATTGAAGATAATGGGAAGGAGATATGATGAAGTGACTGAGGAAACTCAGAAGCATTAGAGAAGATTCTAATGAGCTCTACTTCTGGCAAGCCCTCACCTCCTAAAACAACATTGCCCACACAATTAGGAATGGGTGAAAGACCTAAGGTGATAGAGACCTCTACATAGAAGAGCGAAGTCGATCCTCCACCAAATTACTATGTCTCTGGTGTGGCAGTGACCCTTGACCCCTCAAAAGATGAGAAGGAACCTTTTGCAGGAAATTTGGACACCTCTGTTGCAGATGAAGCTGAATTGAAAGAGGAAATTGAACATAAAAAGGATGATGAACAGAAGATAGAACAACAAAGAGTTGAAAAGAAGGAAGAAAACTCACCATCTATTTCATTATTGTCAAGCACTAATGTAAATGTGGATAGCATGGATGAAGTTGAATTGGTAAAGCTGGAATTCACCGCATTAAACAAAGCAAAGGAAAGATCTAAATAGAAAGGAGATAAGAAGATAAAAGTAATCTCAAGAGCTATTGATACTGTGAATAAATTGCTTCCAGTACCTATAGTTTTCCAGCACAAAGATGACATTGAAAACTTGAAGATTACACTTGATGAATTTGATGGGTATTATGAAAATTTGCTGAAGATTGCAGAAGAGAAGGCTGAGAAGACATATTCAGAGAAGAAACTGACAGAAGTCTACAAGTCCATCTCATGGGACTTCAACATTGTAAAAACTTGTTTGACAAATGCAAAGAACTGCATTGGACATGGGAGAAAACTGTTTGGCTATTGCATGAATCTGGTTAGACACATTCAGAATGTTGAGGACATTATTGCCAAGGAGAGAGCAACTCTGAACAACTTGATGGACGGTTGTGAAACATCTTCACAATCCACAACATAACTAGATACAAAAGTTACAAGGATATTGGCTAAGTTCAATGTATTGGATAATGAGAAAGGGAGAGTATTAAGTAGTTTCAATTTGCTGAGGAGCTTTATTACTCCGAAATTATCCATACTTGAGGCTCATCTCTCAGATTTAGAGAAGGTTGCAAATTCATTGACCAAAGGCTTTCCCACAGAGTTGAAAGAAGCTGAAACTACATCATTTGCAATGAATGGTTTGATTCACATCAGTCAAATTTTGTTCAAGACATGGAGCACAAAAGTAAAGATTTTGGAAGATTCTTTTCAGGATGTTCTGAAACTGGTAAGCAGGAACTAAGACCTATTGTTTTATATGTACCTTTGTCATTGTTGTCAAAGGGGGAGAAGAGAAAAAAAAATGATGATGAAAAAGAGAAAAAAAAAGATACATAAAAGAAAGAGAAAAAATATGGAGAAAAGATAAGGAGAAGAAGAGACAGTTTTGTTTAGTTGGAACACTTAGATATTTTTTTGTTAAGTGTTGCCATCAATGCCAAAGGGAGAGATTGTTGGCAAGTGATCTATTTTGGTAAATGTGATTCACTTTTTGATTGTCATTTATGGAAACACATCTAGGTTTAAGATCGATTACTTTGAAGTTAAGTTTTGCTGATTCAGAAATCGACTAAGTATAGTAGAAGTGATACAAAAGTATTTTGGATGTCGAAGACAAAGATCGATGAATTAGGGAAAGCGATCTTAGAGGAAGATAGTATGGAGTATGTATGACCTCCACCTAAGATCTATTTGGATTTGGTTAAGTTTATGATGAGTTATAAGGATTTGAAGACAGATAAACTGCAAAAGAAGAACGATACAGAGCAGTTGGGCAGCAGCGAAGACTGAGGGAGTATGACTTGGACTCCAGGAAATTGAAGTTGTATTTTGTTTTGTTGATAGCCTATACATTGACTATCCAAGAGCGCCGACTATGCATTTGATATTTACTATATTAAATGTATTGTGTTTTGAAGGCCAACTTTGTAATATTTGTAATATTCATCTAGAGAGCCGACTTTGTAAAGTTATGAGATATATATGTAAGATCTTTTTGGTAAAGATTATGTATGTATGAGTATGTGTATGTAATAGTTATCTGGAAGGGTAGAGAAAAGAATGGAAGAGCTATAAAGGAACTATCAAAGCATTTGTGATGCTTGTTTTGTTCATGATTGAGAACTTTTTGCAACAAAATTACATTGTAAGAGCTGTAAGCTCAGAAGCCCCTAACAGGGTGTTGTGAAACTTTAACAGGGTTGTTATTCCTCTAACAAGGAAATGTACTATGTAATATTCAGCTCCTAACAGGGCTAGGTCTCCTTACAGGGACATTATACTTTAGTACATACTTGTGGGTATCATCCCCATTGAGGTTTTCTCTTGGCCAGGGTTTCCTCGTAAACAAATCATGGTGTTATGAGTATTGTGTAATTTGCTTATGTTCTTTACTTTACTGCAAATGTATGGTTAATGTATAAGTAATTGAAGAATTAGTTTAAAGTGTTATTATACTGATTCACCCCCCTCTCAGTATAATCCAATCCTAACAGGGATGACCCGCATGACTCGCGATTCATACAAGTTATGACCCATGACTCGTTAGGTCATGTCGCCAAGTCATGAAAACTTGGGAGGCTTGACTCGACCCGCGGGTTGTTAAAACTCGCACAACCCGTGACGGGTTATGGAACTCTTCTTAATACCATGCTTCTCATAAAAACTCTCAAAAGCATCATATGTAAACCCATGTCATCCTTGAATAGTCATCAATAAGAAAATATAATGTACATTTCCTTGTTCTAGTAGGACCACAGAGATTGGTGTGCACAATCTCTAGTACATCGGTAGATGAACAGTCTTTTGCCTTGAATGATTCTCTTCTTTGCTTCCCTTCTTGACAACCCTTGCAGATAATGTTTTTTGGTTTACGCAGTTTGGGTAGGTCTCTCACTGCACGAGATGAGCTTATTTTCACTAGGTTATCAAGTTTAAAGGACACATCCTCCGATGCCAAAGCCAACTGTCATCGGTTTGAGATAGTAAACAACATCTTTCTGATGCTCCTTCTAGCTGGTACATGTTCCTTCTAGTTGTTTTCCTGATTGCAATTAGATCTGCTGATCTTTTCCTGATTTCACAATGTCCATTTTTGAATATGACATCATATCCATTTTCACACATCTGTCCAACACTCAACAAATTGTGATACAAGCCCTTCACATAATAGACATTGTCAGTGTTATGAGCCTTTACCAACAATCTAAGCTACTTTGTCATCACCAAATCTAACAGGACCACCATCATATTTGCTAAGTGACACAAATTTACTTTTATCCCTGGTCATATGATGAGAAAAACCACTATCAATCAACCATTCATTTTTCTTTCTTCTAGCATACAAAGCAGTTTCAACACCATCATCAATTTCAACACAGATGTCAGTAATATCAATTTTTGATTTCTCATCCTCTTCAACATAAAACAAACAATCTTCTATCTCTGATTCATCATCGTAGATACTAACATCTTCATTCACATAGTAATCCTTCTTGTTGAACTTCTTAAACTTCTATCTAGGACCTCTATGTAGACATCTAGTTGCCAAATGATCAAGTTTACCACATCTAAAACATTTTAGAGATAACACACCTTTATACTTGCTGGTACCTTTCTTCAATCTTATTGCAAAGTTTGCTTCAAATTCTTCTTCATCATCGTCATTTGAATCATTATCTGATTTTGTTGCTTTGAATGTCGTATCAGATATGCTTTTATCTCTTCCAAACTTTCTTAACTCAAATGTTGTCAGGGTACCAAACAACTGTTCTTTGGTAAACCTCTTTGGACCATACACTTCCTCAATTGTCAAGATCTTTTCACTGTAGCTACCCAGTAATGTCATCAAGATCTTCTCCATAAAGTCTTCATTGGTAATTGTGCCTCCTTGGTTCTTGACTTCATTCACTGCATTCTCAGCCCTCTGAAATAGCTTTTGATATTTTCACCTTCTTCCATTCTCATATTCTCATAATGTCTCGTAGCTGTCAATTTCATGCCTTTTCATTCTCCTCATGTTGGCACCTTCAAATTTTTAAGGAATTTGAAGTGAAATCTAATAGTGGCACCTAAGTGCACCCCTGCAATATTTTTTTAAAGTGGGCTAGTTTGAAAGCACATAATTTTGATTCCTAGTGGTTCTAATGCAAAGTGGCCTTGGAAATCTATTTACCCTCTATCATTAAGCATCCTTGACCATTTCTAGCCTCCCATAATCAGCTCTGATGAGTTTTTGAAGCACTTGAATTAAGGGGTTTACACATAATTGCAAATGACACACTTTCAAATTTTATTCAAAGGCCCACTTTAGAGGTCATTATTTCACATTTAGATGAGTGTTGTGCTAGAATGAGTATCCCTTGGGATTTTCATTATGTTTCTCAATCACTATGTCAAGTTTTAGGCCCCAATGAATTCGTTTGCTATGTTTTTTAAGTCCAATCCGAATGCAATTTCGGTTGTTTTTTAGTTTGCAATGTGATGAGTCTTCCAGTGAGCCAAATTTGTGAATCAATATCTTGGTATCAGTTGGTAGTATTGATGAATGAGTTGGTCCTCTGAATTCTTTGTATGTAAATGTACCTGTAAACCATGAAATCTAGCTAATCAAGGAACATAATGAAGTAACTCAAAATATTCAATTGCTAAAAATCTAAGCTACACACATGCTAAGACATAAATGAAAATTTGAAATAAGCTATGATATAGGAAGTGCAAACCTCCTAAAAGCTCATTCAAACCCAATTTGTTCATTGGATGTATCTATGCTAAAAGGATGTATGCTCAAAATTGCTTCAATGCTTCAGAATGGATATTGCTTCAAAACTGATGATTATGGAATGAAAATAGCATTATATGAAAGGATTGATTTATGATTTGTTCTCAAAAATAGCATTATAAAAATGCATGGAAGGTGGATAACTTTGTGAAAGGAAGATGTTCTATTTATAGGAAAATGGACTCAGAATGAGTGGTCAGGATGCAAACATGAAGAGGGGCTCAGATGCACCTAGAAGAGAGCACAATGATTGTGCTTCTTTAAGTGCCTCTCATTGTGACAAGTGTCACAAGGAGAATGAATGAGGAATGTGACCATCTTGGTCCATGTGCAAAGGGATAAGAGAAGACTTTGGGGATAAGGTGAGTTATGAGGGCTATAAGAGCATTAATGAGGCATGTAAGAACATTAATGAGGCATTTATGAGGGTCTTAACGAGGTATGGGTGAAGGGATGAGAGAGAGCTTGAGAAAGTTGACTTTGAGGAAGGGGTTGAATTCCTAATCCAAGGATTAGGAATGTGACAAACTTAGGGAGAGTTTAGGATTACGGTTAGGGTTTAAGATAGGTGATTAAAGATGAAGATGGGAGAAGAGAGAATGAGTGGAGGGGTTAATTAGATTATTAGGGTTAACTAGCTAATGAGGAAGGATTAACATGTGTGAAGGGGTTTGGATGATTTTGAACTCTGAGTTAGGTGGTTGAGATAGGTTATGTTAGGGGTTAAAGGGAATATTATTGAATTGAATTACATAAATAACATATTCATTCAATAATAGGGAAATAGGGTTTTAATTAATTATAAAGCTATTGGTTTTCTTTTTAATAATTAATCAGGACTATAGCCAATTAATTAAATTAATTAAGGCTAGGGGATAATATAGGTCAATTAGGTAATGCTTAATTACATAGATGATATGTCCCAGAAGGCACTAAATATGATTGAATTAGGTTAATCAGATTTAAGTGTCTACATTTTTCCCATCTTCGACATAGTGTTAGAATAGCGCTATTTCAAAGACTTTTAAAACAATAGACGATGCAAAGATGTGTCTGTAGGCAACGAAGTTGCCCCAGAGTGACGATTAGGATAGATTTAGAATAGGATGACCAGGATGATGCCCCCTCGAGAGGGCGATAGGGAGAAAAGGCGAAGCCCTGACAACATCTCAAAAAGACGGCTAAGAGCGAAAGGAAAGGGAAAGAAGAAGAAGAAGAAGAAGAAGAAGAAGAAGAAGAGTGTGATGGTAGGTGATGTGGGATTCAAGTTTGCATCAGGTACGAGTAATGAGGTGTGGTGGAAGGAAGGCTGAGATAGGGGATCAGTGTTGGGATGGAAGGAGTTTATTGGTAGAATAAGATTGTTGTTGGGGTTGATAGGATTGCTTTTGGTGGAGAGTGGATGGGAGGGGATTTTTTTTAAGCTTGAGCGAGGAGTATTCTGGGGGGGAATACCGCCATGTAGTTTGAGCACTTATTTTAAATAGCAACACTAGAAACCATGCCAAGGTTACTAGGAACACGAGGCCTTGTCACTGGTGTTGTAGAGGACTGACACAAAAGATACGTGAGGGTTTCCCTAGAATCACACATGAGTCCTAACAGAGCCATGGGGTAAACGATGCAGGGAAAGCCCACAAGCAAATGACATTTCCCAAGTGCAGCATGCAAACTTAAACGGATTACATACATGCAAGGGTCATATCCGACTGACTCACAAGAAAAAAAGACAAAAAAAAAGATCAAGTTTCATATCCCAGGTGCATCCATTCACAACATACCATAATATAAAGAATCGTGCCTACCTTGAGGAGGAGAACAATCGAAAAGATCAGGAAGGATAATCAAGAACCAAAATCAAATTTCAAGATCAAAATTCAACATCAAAAGTCCTTTTTCCAGAAAGATCAAAAGATATGGGATTGCTGATTAGATTAGGATTAGGTTAAGATGAAGGATACATCCTACAAGAACCCAATGATGATGATGATCTAGATTTAGGTCAACGAGAGGAAGGGTACATCCTCAAGGACCCATTTCTAGAAAGATGATTGGATTTAGGTCAACGAGAGGAAGGATACATCCTCAAGGACCCATTTCTAGAAAGATGTCAAGTGTGAATCTGATTGGCCAAAGATGTGATGATGATCAAGTTGCTGAAACAAGATTTTGTCAAAAGGAACTTGCTGAAGCACAAGATTTGGAACTGAAACTAAATCATTTTCTGCAAGGAGACCGACCGAAAATGCGAGATAGGTACAAGTGGGACCAGGCTCAAGACTGGACTATTACATACAAGATATGTACAAACTGAAAGCACAAGAAGATTAGGGATTGGGATAGGACAAAAAAGATATACAACTTGGATGAACGAGTATAAACAGGACTGATATGTACAAAAGCTCAGGATGTAGGATAGGAGGGCCAATGCTGACTGATGCGAGTGATAATGGAACATCTAGGAAATATAGGTAATGATTAGGCCAAAGTGGAGTGGGATGAATGAGATGGAGGAGACCGAGATTTTGACAGATAATGATACAAGCCACTATGTGTGATGCCTGATTGCCAGGTTTTCACCACACATACTTTTCTAAGGCGCTTGATTGCCACGTTTTCACCATTGGATGATTGATTTCTCTTGATTTATATTTTTTTGCTTTTTTTGCTATCACCAAGGTGTCTGTTTACCAGATTTTCATCAAGACAATGATTTCTTCAGGAAATTTTTCAATGTTTTTGGATTTTTCAGATAACTGAGATAGGAAGCTGTCAGGCATAGAAGTCCCTGAGATGAATGATGTTGATTGGATCATTCAGAGGTTCTCCTTCAGGAGTGGATAATTGATATGCCCCAGATCTGAAGCATGCGGTAACGATATATGGACCTTGCCAAGTAACCTCGAACTTGCCTTTCTTTTCTTGATTAGCGCCCACTTTTTGATTCTCTTTGAGCACAAAGTCCCCTACCTGGAACTGGCGTGGGTGGATATTCTTATTATAGCTTCTCTTTAATCTATTTTGATATACGATCAGGTAGTCATATGCTTGCTGGCACTTTTCATCGAGGAGATCAAGCTGTGTGTCTTGCTACTCTGTAGTCTTCATCGGTGATTAGGTCTTGGAGAGATATCTGCAAGGATGGTAGTTCGACCTCGATTGGTAAGACAACCTCGACACCATAAACAAGGGAATATGGAGTGGTGCCTGTGGGAGTGCGGAATGAAGTGTGATAGGCCCAAAGGGCGAGATTAATTTGGAGGTGCTAGTCACGACCAGTATCATTGATAACCTTCCTTAGGACTTTTAGAATTGTTTTGTTGGTTGCCTCAGCTTGGCCGTTACCTTGTGAGAAATATGGGCTAGAGAAGTAATGATGGATGTAGAGGCGTGCACATAGATCAACCATACGCTGATTTTCAAATGGTGAGCCGTGATCTGTGAAAATGGTGGATAGAATGCCAAAGCGATAAAACAATGTGGTATAGGATAAACTTGGATATTTGGATGTCTATCGTGAGGGTAATTGGGATTGCTTCAACCCACTTAGTAAAG
This sequence comes from Thuja plicata, assembly GCA_018584345.1. Classification (NCBI taxonomy): domain Eukaryota; kingdom Viridiplantae; phylum Streptophyta; class Pinopsida; order Cupressales; family Cupressaceae; genus Thuja; species Thuja plicata. Next base: position 1,800,406 of record MU225798.1, on the reverse strand, counting down.
CATTCAGTTGTTGTGATGATAAATTTGTGTCCCTCAGAGGACAAAGGAGTGATCTTACCAACGAGGTAAAAACCCCAACATGAGAATGGCCAAGAAGGTGCAATAGGATGTAGCTCTTGTGCTGGTGCATGGATCAAATTAATATGCTGCTGACATGGTAAGCATTTATTTACAAATTCACAAGCATCATGCTCCATGGTAGGGCAATAATACCCAATTCTAAGAAGTTGTTTAGCTAGGACCATGCCACTCGTGTGGGCACCACAGATTCCAGTGTGCACTTCTCGCAACGCCTGGGCAGCTTCAATTTTGTCTAAACACCTAGAGAGAACATTGTGATAACCACAACGATATAAGGTGTTGGCTACAATGGTGTAGCGGGAAGCTCTTTGATAAGGTTTTGGCATTGGGTGTTGATTAGATGGGGGCATATGACACCAATTTTTAGATAAGCATGGATGTCATGGTACCATGGGGACCAAGGACCAATGAAGATACATACCTAATTAACATCATCGCTCTCGTAAGTTGGCGCGTGAAGTTGTTCAACCAAGAACTCATACTGTGTTGCATCCCATGATATTTCTAGAAGAGATCTGATTATAGCCATTGCATCAGCGGCTTTATTTTAGAGGCGTGGTACTTGTGTGATCTGCAGATTAAGAAAATGCTCTTTTATTTTGTCTACCATCTCTTTGTAAGGTAGCAGCTTATCATCCTTCATTTGGAATTCGTCTAACACTTGCATATCATCCTTCATTTGGAATTCGTCCACGACTTGGATATCTATTATGTTCCATTGAATGACCATGCTAAGCCCTGCAACCAATGCTTCATATTCTGCTATATTGTTAGTGCAAGGAAATCCTAGTTTGAATGATTTCGGGAAGTAGTCACCTTGTGGGGTAACAAACATGATTCCTGCCCCAGAACCATGTGATGTGTAGGAGTCGTCAAAGAATAGCTTCCAAGATGGTTGTGCCTCTACCATGCATAGATGTTCATCAGGAAATTCCATGACTAAAGGATATGCGTCGATCAATGGTGCCTCTGCTAACTGATCTGCGATGACTTGACCTTTGACAACTTTTCTGTCGACATACTGAATGTCAAACTTGCTTAGAAGCATTACCCATTTAGCCATGCGGCCTGTGAGTGTTGTTTTGGATAGCAGATACTTGAGCGGGTCTACTTTTGATATAAGCTTGACTGTATGACTGAGCATGTAGTGACGGAGCTTCTGAGTGGCAAAAACCACTGCTAGGCATGCTTTTTCCATTGGTGTCTAATTTAGCTCATAGCCCACCAAAGTGTGGCTGATGTAGTAGATAGCGCACTCTTTTCCATTGTCATCTAATTGGGCCAAGAGTGCCTCCAGTTCTATTGTTGTTGCAGATATATACAATATGAGAGGCTTTCCTGGTGTAGGCGACACTATGATAGGTGAATTTGCCAGATATTCCTTGATTTTGTCGAAGCTTCTTTCACATATAGGATCCCATTTGAAACTATGATCTTTCCTTAGCAGATGCGTGAAAGGTTGGCATTTGTCTACAAGCTGTCATATGAAGCAGCGCACTGATTGAAGCTTTCCTTGTAGACTGTGCAGCTATCTGAGTGTCTTTGGCAGAGGCATTTCCATGATTGCTTTAACTTTTTTAGGGTCTATCTCGATGTCACACCTTGATACGATGAAGCCAATGAGATTTCCTGATGTAACTCCAATGACACATTTCTTTGGATTAAGCTTGAGACCATAATGTCGAAGTGGATCAAACATTGCCTCTAGATCGTTTAGGTGATCCATTCTATTTTGTGACTTAGCCAATATATCGTCCACATAATCTTCAAGGATCTTATGGATCATGTCGTGAAAGATGACGGTCATGGCCCTCTGATATGTTGCTCCAGTGTTCTTGAGCCCAAATGACATCATGTTGTAGCAGAAGGTTCCCCATGGGGTTGTAAATGTTGTCTTATGCTGATCTTTTTCTGCTATACGGATCTGATTGTATCTTGAAAATCCTTCCATGAGAGACAACATCTCATGTCTGGTAGTGAGGTCCACTATCATGTCGATATTAGGCAATGGAAAGTCATCTTTGGGACATGCTTTGTTTAGATCTCGAAAGTCGGTGCAGATTCTGATAGAGTTATCCAGCTTAGATACTGGGACCATATTTGAAATCCAGTCTGAGTAGTCGATCGCTCTGATGATTCTAGCTGCCAAGAGCTTTTCAAGTTTTGTTTTGACCATTAGCGCAACTTTGGGATGCATTTTCCAAAGCTTTTGTTTGACTGGTTTAATGTTAGGATCTATGCATAGATGATGTACTACAAGTTCTGGATTCAAGCCATGCATGTGGGAGTAGGACCATGCAAAGTTGTCTAAATATTCTCTTAAAAGAGCTGTGAAGGCCATTTCTTCTGCTTCTGTCAAGGATGCTGCAATGTGAGTGAGTCGAGGTTGGTCCTCTGTACCCAGATTAACAGGTTTGGTTTCCTAGATGAGAATAGATGATTGTTCTAACCTGTAATCATGGATGATAGGGAGAGGAGAATCTCCATCTCCTGGTGCCTCAGAAAGGTTTTCACCAGGAGATACGCCCTTTATTTTTTCTTTTTTTTGATTTGATAATGCCCCAAGAGAGTTTTCACTAAGAGATACATTTTTTTCTTTTTTATTTTGCTTTTCAATTTTGTGGCTAGAGACCTCCTCTCCCCCAAAGTATGGTTCCAAGTTCAAGGTGTACAAATGTGTGGAAGACTGCCCCCAGTCTGGCTGTTGATCTATTGCTCCCATGAATCTTAGGAGCATGGTCATGCTTTCAAACTCGTCTATCAGGACGACGCTCGGTTGGTCCCAGTTTACGAGTTCCAGATGAATGCGGGGAAGGTCTATGAAATTTAGGGATAATTGGCGAAGGACAAAATTACCAAGGAAGATGTCATCGTCAATATCGTCATAGGCTCTCACAATTTTCTCTTCTGGGATGTCTTCGAATTCACATATGTTACCCAAGGAAATGTGATAAGTTAGACTGGTTTCATTAGTGCCCCTAGTCGTGTTATGGCCACTGCCAGATAAATTATGTTCAAAGCCCAAACCAATGTTTCTTTGTAGTTTACTGGTGTTAATGTGAACTCTCATACCTTGTTCTTTGGGGCCTAGTCTACCTCCTTGATATTTCCAATTTTCAGTGACCAGTTTGTGGGTGGAGTGATATTTGTCTTTGAAATGATCCAGGAGGCCACTATTAGGAGGTGTGGGAACTTTGTATATCCATTTATTGATATCATGTGCCATTTCCTGGCTATTCAAAATATCGTGAGAAAGAAATGTAGTAGAACCCAGTTGTTCTAGCTCGGGTTCCTTCTGCTCTATGTAACTAGATGGGCGCCCATGTGTATGTGGATCTGTGGGTAGGGCTCCGACAGCAAAAGCATCGGAGAGGTTGTATTCTCCGCAGCCATGGTGATCGATCTTGACAGTGGACAAATTGGATGCAAGGATGGTGTTTGGATCTGGAAAGGCTGTAAAGGAACTGGTGATAGATGTGCCAATGTCAGTCCTGGGATGATGATTTGAATCTAGATGGTAGAATTCCAATGCACGATAGTATGCGAAGGGCTTGGGATATGCATGGATAGTGATCTCAACTCCGTTGTGTGGAAACTTGATACACTGATGATAGGTGGAAGGGATGGCCTACATAGAGTGAATCCATGGGCGTCCAAGGAGGATGTTGTATGGGAGGTCAAGGTCGACCACATGGCAATTTGTCTCTTGTACTGTCGGGCCCATTTGAATGGGCAAGGAGATTGTACCTTCTAATGTTCATTCTAGATTGTCGTAGGTCTTTATTGTGATGACATCATTCATGATATTAGCCTTAGTGTATCCATGTTGCTTTACAAATTTTAAAGTACATAGATTTAGGGCCGAACCATTATCTAACATGACCCGTTGAATGACAAAGTTTCAGACCATGACGACGATGTGAAGAGGGAGGCTATGCTTAGGCTCAATAGATGGCATGTCTGTGGGTTTAAAAGATATAGCATAAGATATGGATAAGTGACCCACAAGGTTTTGAAACTGACCGGGATCCATGTTGTTGGGAACGCGTGACTTGCAAAGCTTTATTTAAGATCTCTTAATGGACGGATGATGTGCGCAAGAGATCCAAGATTGATATTTGGGCAGGTGTATTCCCTAGATGTTCCAATAAGTTATATTGTGCCCCAGAGGATGAGGCAGCACTAGCACCTACAATAGTTATGCGTCTGCGCTGCGTGGTAACAACACAATTAGTATCAACACCTTTCACATGAATGACATTGACAGATGACTTGACTTGGGATATACAACCAATGAGGATACCATACTCAACATAAGCGGTGGTGTTATTACTGGTATGATCGCTTTGTTTTCCTTTGTCCTGATTGGATGTTGAAGCAGTGTGTGTGTGTTGGTAGGTCCCTTGTTATTGGCATGGATAGGGAACATATTTTGGTAGATCTTCAGATTGCTATTGGGTGAGGCTTTGTTTGTAGAATCTACTTCAATCTCCTCGCAATCAATTAGGTCTTGGATGTAGCTCTTTAACTTCATGCACTTGATCGTGGCGTGTCCCTTAACATGGTGGTAGTCACAATATTCGTTGTGTTTGAACCATTGCAGTTTTGGAGTAGAGTCTTCAAAAGGTTGCGTTGGTGGAGGATATACTACCAGGTTTACTATCGCCATTCTTCGGAAAATGACATTGATGGGTTCACCCAAAGGGGTGAATGTGCACTTAGGTGCATTTTGATCTCTTCTTGGTTTGCTCTGTCCCTGCTGAACTAATATTGCATTAGTCTGATTTTGGAGGTGCTGAGGATTATGCTGATAATTGGGTTGGTTAGCTTGCTACGGGCATACGGTTTTCTATTGGGCGGCTTGGTGTTGGGTTGCTTGTTGATATGCTGGGGGAGGTGGTGCTTGTTGATATTGGGGTTGTTGATAGGTGTGCGCTGGTGGGTTCGACTAGCATTGCTATTGTTGATATGCCGGGATGGGTGTGTTGGTTTTGATATTGGGGTTGTTGATATTTCGGGGTAGGTGCTTGAGGACCCGCGACAATGATCTGGACATGCTTGGTGTCTATGGCTCCGCCAGTCACAACATTTTTGTTCTTTTTCCAGTACCGTGAGCGATCATTTTTGTTTCTATCAGGTTGTGATTCTTTGTAATGCTTTATGGCATCGTCTTCGACAAGACCCTGTTCAAGATCCATGCCTTTTCCTCAGATGTCTTGATACGTTTGTACACAATTCATGCGCATGTGGTAGGATAATTTGGTATGAAGATTGTTTATAAAGATTGTTATGAGATATTGCTTTGGGGGTTGATAGGACAATTTTTTGGTAAGTCCTTGCCAGCGTTGCAGATAGTCTGCTAGACTTTATCCTCCTTTCTATTTAGAGTTGCATAAGTCTAGGAAAGAGAGTTCATTCTCAATGTTATGTGCGTATTAGGCCACAAACTTCTCTGATAGTTCGACGAAAGTAGAGACTGTGCCATAGGGGATATTGTAGAACCACTCAAGAGTGGTCACTCCTAAGGTTTTGGGGAATAGTCTCATGAGGAAGTTATCATTGTAGGCCACTTCTTGGCATGCCATGTAGAATTCTTTCACGTGGTTCACAGGATCTCCCTTCCCTCGATATTTGTCAAATTTAGGGGTGTCAAAGTGTTTAGGGAATGGTATGGCAGTGATAGATCTATCAAACGGGTAAGGACATACCTCCTCAAACTTGAATGTCTTTATTTCAGTCCCAACTCGTAGCTCTTTAAGAGAATTCTTCATTTCCTCCCATTCTGAATTGACAGGTGGGGGATTGTTAGTCCCTGTCATGTTGATCCCACTTGTGATGTATGGATTGTTGGTGCCTGTCATGTTGATCCCTGGTGTGGTTGTTGTAGTTGCTGAAAGAAGGTCTGTATCTGATGAGGTGTTGGATAAGTGGGCTGAGCTTGCTGCACGCCTGCATAGGGTGGTGGTGATGCATTGCCGAGGTATGCAGGATAGGTGTTATGAGGTGGAATTCCCCTAGTAGGTGGAATGAAGTAGTTGGTATTCATGGGAACACTGGATTGCTATGGCGGTGGAATGGTTTGTGACGCAGCGGAAGATGGCATGGATAGGTAGTTGGCAAAGTTGGGTTGCTATTGTAGAGTGGGCTGGATGGCAGATTGGGCACTTGCAAAAGGGGTACCAGTTTGCTGTAGTAATTGGGTGATGAAGGGATTGTTGGGTTGCAGCGGTAGTTGTTGTTGCTGAGTAGGTTGGACGGGATGTTGCATTGCGGTGAAAGGATTGGATGGTTTTTTCTGTGTTTGGGATGTGAATGGATTGATGCTCGGTTGTTGAATAGGTTGGATGGGGGGTTGTGCTATGATGAAAGGATGGAATTGATGCTGTTGTGCTTGGGATGTGAATGAGTTAGTGGTTTGCAGCTGGGGTTGTTGGGTTTGGTGAAGGTGTTGTTGAGGTTGTTGCCAAGGGTGTTGCTGAGGTTGTTGAGTGAGTGGGATGGTGGATTGTGAGGCTGCAAATGGATTTGTGGGCTATGGTTGCGGTTGGGAGGTGAACGGGCCTGTGCTCTGTGAGTGTGTAGGGATGCCTAAGCCCTGCATGGCCACTTATGAGTAATTCCATATGGAAGAGGAAGCTCCTTGTTGTGTTTGTCCACCCTGGGATGTTTGTGATGGGGGAATGGGATTGACTTGCGATTGCGCTGGTGCTTGTGTGGGACATGTTGGAATGTACTGGGATTGTGCTGTGGGTGGCACGTGGAAAGTGGGTTCTTGTGAAAACAAGGGTTGGTTATATACGTTGGTAGGTGGCATTCCCGTAGTGAATTGTTGTTTTTGTTGATATGCGGCAGAAGAAAAGGGTTGAACAAGCATGGAGATATGGGTGCTTTGATGTTGCGAACTAGTTGATGCATTTTGAATGGGTTGAGTGGTGATGGGTGGAATGTTGGTTTGCTGAGTGCTGATTGGTGGTGGGAATTGTGTGGAAAATGTTGGGAATGCTTGTGAAAGTAAAGCGACTATGGGTTGAAGATGTGCAGGTGCTTGCGTAGCGATGGGAGGTATGGCTTGTGCTGCTGATGGTGGATTAGGAGGTGGGACTCCCATGATTTTGAATGAGGTAGATTGAGGTTTCATGTGCATGATGGATGGTGGGATGGAAGCTTCGATTATTTGTGAGATAGGAGTTCCCACCTATAGTGCTCTCTGAAGCGGATCAACAACTTTGTTTCTAATGGGATGATGAAATTCCCCTAGGAGTGCCATAGGTCGTGTGATAAGCGTTGGTATAAGCCAAGGTGGGAATTGGATTCCTTGTTGCTAAATGTCTGTGAGTACATGTTGGCTATTGCGTCCACTCATGGCATTCACCATGTGATCATGTGTTGGGTGATTGATGAATGTCTCGATAGTACTCACAGTGGGAATCTCATTTGTGTCTACCCAAATGTGTTGGATGGTTGTGTTATGTAGTGGATCAAATGAATCCATCACGTTTGTGGGATTGATTTTTAGATTAGATGAGCTAGATGTGTGATTAATGTCCATATATTCCTCTTCTTAGCGACGCGTGTGATGGGTGGCATGAAATGAATTCCCTAAAGAGATGTGAAATGCAAGATGTAATGCAAGGATGGTCCTAAGAAACTAAGGACAATGATGCGATGACTAGGATCAAGATGATGCGTCTATGATGATGAGGATACTTCCTAAGGATAAAAGATGACTTGGATATGCCAACGAATGAAGGGTTTCTTTCCCTAATGCAAGATCAAGTGGATGATGATTTCCAACCTATGACAAACTTGTGGTCTTCGGCCGTCAGGATGCTCTATTAGTGTGAACCAACCTTTTTCTCAAGGTGATGAGGTTTCATAGACAAAGGGGCTATCTTAGAATAGTGCATCGTCTAAGGATACCTAAGATATGGGTTTGATTAAGGATGTAGGTCAAGAAACTCTAAAAGTGATGGGACACCAAGTATGAGATACGTTGTAGGATTGAAGGCTATGATGTGACTAAGATGATGATGCTAGGAATGATGTGGATTTGATTGAGGATTGGATGAGAGTGATGAAGGACTGATTAAACCTGATTTAGGATCAGATAGGATGGGTTAGGATTGCCTAGGATGGATAGGATGATCTAGGATCGACTGCTAAGATGATGATATGGTGTGTGTGATGTGCTTCTAAAGATGACTACTAAGGATGATCCTAAAATGCATGCTAAGTGATCTAAGAAGAGGAGGAATGGGTGATGAGGTAGCTAGTCATATTGCTCATGTGTGATGAAGTTCATGTTCAGATGGTAATGTCTTCGAAAATAGACAATCTTGTAATTGTAAAGGACCTTCTCGTATTCTTCACGTTTATGGGTTTCTTCTTTAATGGATTCAATGATATGCTGATATTTCTTGGCCTCTTTGGTTATGGTCTTTTATTCTCGGTAGATATGAGGCAAATGAGTCTTCACTTTTTGGTGCTTGGTGAAATGGGGCATGAGCTCAATCTGATACTTGTTCAGGATTAGGCAGTGACTACGACAAGTGTGCCTTGGATTGTTTTTGTTGTTTGGAACAAGTGATGATTTTTTGGAAATTGTAAGAAAACAATCTTGCAAGAGGCAAAGCAACCTTGTAAGAAGAATAAAATGTCGATCTCCTTGGCAAAAGGACTTCAAAAACTCTAAGATTTGTGTAAGTTCAAGAACTGTTTTGCAAAAGGTTTGTAACACTAAAGACACATACAAGCACTTTCTACCTTAAGGATGCGGTGAGCTTGAAAACCTTTTTCTTGCATACATAGGCACACACACAAGAGCTAATCAAAATACAACCATCACCAAGCATGAAGATCCAGTCATGATGTCATATTATCTGACTCCAAATGCTCAAGGTGGCACGAATGTACAAGATTCTCGGGGAAGTTACTATCTTCCTTGCCCAGCCAATTATCAAGCTTTCAAGGATAGATCAAGTAGGTTGCTAGATTTATTATTTTCTAGTATTTTTGTGGTGTCCCCACAATCGGTTTGTATGGCGTGACTCACTTAAGAGCCTAGTTCAACCATGCCAGTATGTTGAGGATATTCACTCAGTATGGACTACCATTGAACATGACCTACCTGAGCTTGAAGGGATATATACAGACCTTTAAGTACACCTTATTTCTATACCGGCCAAAGGATTTTCATTGATTTGTGGTTGTTTTCCAGAAGGGCTCATGCTTCTTTCAGACAGGCCCCTCTAAGCAGATTTAGAAAAATATCGAACGGTCACAATCACCTTTCTCTTGCACCAATGACCACGAAAGCCAATGGGAGAGGATAGTGCATGAAGTGAGGTTGCGCTCTACAGATTTTGTGCAAGTGCACCAAAGACGCCAAACGCATGGTTAATTCCTCTGACGAGTTAAGCAATGTTTGATTGTGTAGAAATAAACTTGCAAGTTTGATTTTATGTGCACCAAATTGAAATGTACTTTGCCTTGTTCAATTCCTATTTATGCATTCAAGATGATGTTTGATTTGAGTTGTTCAGTTTTAAACCCAAATTTGAAGTGTTGTTTGCTCAAAATGAATTTTGCAATCAAAAGCGACGCGAGAGACGTCTAGTTTTAAAAGCCAAAAAATTGAAGTGTTGGTCGTTTCATCAAATTTCAAAGCTGAAACAAAGATGTTAACACTTTATGCATTCGAGATTGATTTTGTGTGATTTTAGTGCACTTGAAAGAAAAAGTGTGATTGCCTTTGTTCAATTGTTTAAACCAAAAATGAAATGTGCGAGTTTTCTTGTTCATTTTTTAAACCCAAAAAGAGATGTTTGATTTTGCTTGTTCAATTTTAGGACCCATAATGAAATGTTCAATAGCTTGGTTCAATTTCTTGTGCATTTGAGATTGAGTGTGTCGATTAGATTAGAGCATAAAAGAGATGGGGACTTTGAACATTTCAGCTATTTTTGGAGGAGGAATCTGATGAAGTGGCCTGCAAATTTGAATATCCCTTTAAGTCATCTTTTTGATGCTTTTCGAATCATCAAAAACGGAGCCCGTATGCAAAAGTTATGCTCATTTTTGTGAAAGTGTTCCATTATGGATTTTGCAAGTTTGAAAAGAGCTTAAGTATGTGTTGACGTAATCAACTTTGTGAAGTTAAAATTGACATCTTGGTGACCATCATAGAAAGAAAATAATAGTGCAGAATGACGATTGGATGGCTGTCAATTTTAAGCCCGTGAAAATATCTGTGCAAGAAAAAAAGTGGGGCCCCTACTGTGTTGGCGCTGATTTGTGCTGTGGATGTGGCCTCCTAACACGTGGTGACCTCGGAAGGCCTATTGGAAGGTTTGTGTAAAGTGAGGTGGCAGGAGGGTTTTGGTGTTGGGAGAAGCGGAGGAGTTGCGGGCTGGTGGAGGGTTGGCTGCGAGGGAAGTGGGGAGGCGTGGTGGGAGGTGGGAGCGAAGGATTGTGGGCACGAGAGTGCAGGGGCTGCGCGGAGGAAGGGCAGGGGAGTAGAAGTGGTTGGGTAGTTAGGGCAGGGAGGCATGGTGGCGGGGGAGTGGAGGTGCTGCGGGGTAGTTAGGTCAGGGAGGTGTGGTGGCGAGGGAGAGAGGGAGGTGATTGTGAACAAAGGTGGTGGAAGATGAGCTGTAGGGTGGGAAGGAAGTGGAGAGGAGAGGTGGTGGCACGGGGTGGGGAAGGGAAGTGGGGTAAGGGAGAGACTGTGCATGGGTTGGGGAGAGGAGGAATGGCGGGAGTGGGTGCGAAAATTCGGATAGTGGTTGGGGTGGAAAAGAAAATCCCTAAAACACAATTTTTTTAAAACTTCCTTCCATTGCCTCGGTATTCGTACTAGGAGGCCTATCATATGCCTCAGTTTGCGTGCTAGACTGTAGAGGCGCTAATGTATAGGCCAGATTTTGAGAGTCACCGGATATGGGAAAATTTACTGTTGATTTGACTAGAAATAGCGATCCAGACGCAATGGTAGAGTCTGCTTTGAGCTACGACGCCTTTAAAAACCTGCGGACCTACAAACTCACAAAAACTTAAGAAAACCTGTTAGAAGATTAGTAAGAACCCATGAACTGGGTCCCACCAGGCGTGCCTGAATGTAAACCACAAAATATAGCTAATCAAGGAACATAATGAAGTAACTCAAAACATTCAATTGCTAAAAATCTAAGCTACACACACGCTAAGACATAAATGAAAATTTGAAATAAGCTATGATATAGGAAGTGTAAACCTCCTAAAAGATTATTCAAACCCCATTTATTCATTGGATGTGTCCATGCTAAAAGGATGTATGCTCAAAATTGCTTCAATGCTTCAGAATGGATATTGCTTCAAAATGGATGATTATGGAATGATTATAGCATTATATGAAAGGGTCGATTTATGATTTTCTCTCAAAAACAACATTATAATAATGCATGGAAGGTGGATAAATTTGTGAAGGAAAGAGGTTCTATTTATAGGAAAATAGACTCAGAATGAGTGGTCAAGATGCAAACCTGAGGGACTCAGATGCACCTAGAAAAGAGCACAATGATTGTGCTTCTTTAAGTGTCTCTCATTGTGACAAGTGTCATAAGGAGAGTGGATGAGGAATGTGACCATCTTGGTCCATGTGGAAAGAGATAAGAGAAGAATTTGGGGATAAGGTGAGTAATGAGGGCTGTAAGAGCATTAATGAGGCATGCAAGAACATTAATGAGGCATTTTTGAGGGTCTTAATGAGCTATGGGTGAAGGGATGAGAGAGAGCTTGAGAAAGTTGACTTTAAGGAAGGGGTTGAATTCCTAATCCAAGGATTAGGAATTTGACAAAATTAGGGAGAGTTTAGGATCAGGGTTAGGGTTTAAGATATGTGATTAGGGAGATGGAGATGGGAGGAGAGAGAATGAGTGGAGGGGTTAATTAGCTGATTAGGGTTAACTAGCTAAAGAGGAAGGATTAACATGTGTGAAGGGGTTGGGATGAGTTTGAAATTTGAGTTAGGTGGTTGAGATAGGTTAGGTTAGGGGTTAAATGGAATATTAATAAATTGAGTTACATAAATAATATATTCATTCAATAATAGGGGAATAGGGTTTCAATTAATTATTAAGATATTGGTTGCTTTTTAATAATTAATCAGGACTATAGTCATTTAATTGAATTAATTAGGGCTAGGGGATGACATAGGTCAATTAGGTAATGCTTAATTACTTAGCTGATATGTCCTAGAAGGCACTAAATATAATTGAATTACGTTAATTAGATTTAGGTGTCTACAGTACCTTCATGACAAGTTCCAGACTCTCAGAGTAAAGTTTCATATTTTTATAGGTCAATTCCAAAATTAGTTTTCATGGTTTTAACACGTGCAACTACAGAATGAAAGAACACCTTAGGAAGTGTTGTGCAAAACCGTTTTGCAGAGTAAATTTCAACATATGAGACTACGAGTCTACCAATTTCTAGGTTCTCACAACAATGTTAAGTCAGTTTTTTAAAGGGATTTCAAAGGTTGCGGGCTTAGTTTGGACACTTAAACAAAGTGATCAAAATTCAAGATTTTGTGACGTCTGGCTCTTTGTTTGTGATTTAGACATTTGTGGAGGTGGTGAGAAGTCATTTTGAAGCATATAGTTGAATCAAAACAAAGATTTTTAGGTAAGCTTGCAAGAAGACCTGACATTCGTCCTAATATTCCATTTAAAACCATTTGTATATTATTTTGAAATATGCAAGAATAATTTTTAAATGAGGTGGGAAGATTTAAAATTTATTTAAATCATTATCACATTGATTTAAATTATTTGAAAAGATGGTGGGTCTAGGTCCAATGGTGGAGAGAAAACATTGGAAATTTTTTTAAAAATAAAATATTTCAATCACAGCAGTGATATTTTTAGAGGGTGATACAATGCAGTTAAAAGGGAAATATCTTTTATTTGCATATGTTTGACAATGGTTTCAGTTGCCTCAACCAAGTGAACAGATGTTTAAGAACAAATAGATGTAGATATTTTCAGTTGGATGACTATGCAAAACTGATTTGGAAAAGGGAGATGTCTCAACAAGAGAACAATTTGGGGTTTCTTTTCTTTTTCTTTTTCTTCTTCTTTCTTCTTAGTTTTGAGAGTACATATTTTCTAAATCCTGCAAGGTGCAAGAAAAATGATTGTAAAATTTTGTAAAGTGTCTTGACTTAGGATACAAGAAAATAGTCTTTAGTCTTTAGTCTGTAATGTCTTCTATGTTTTGAGTTGAACTCAGTGATTAAAGTCATGTTATACAACTTTCTCAAGTTTGAGAATGTAACTTACTTTGAGTTGAAATAATCAATGATTATTCAGAGTTTGCAGTCACGTTTGTTGTCTTGGATTTCATTTGTTATTGTCTTCTTCTCTATGAGCAATGTAATTGCTTTGATAAATGGAGTAAGGATTTTACATTTCCAAATGGATTATAAAGAAAGGTTGTGTGATATGTGCTGGTATTTTGTTACTGCTATGTAGTAACAATTGTTAAGACTTTCAAAACATGTTTGAGATGTTATATTCAGAGATGTTTCTTATTTGACTTTGCTACCCTTGTTAAGGCATTGGTCATTTTATATGAGTTATGTGTTAGTTTGGTCTCATCATTCAAAATAAAGCATCATTTTTCTTTCATATCATTAGGAGATAGCTATTTATTAATTTATTCTCAGTGAGATCCGAGGCTAAATGGGATTATGCATTGCAATTGAAGAAATATGATCACCCATTTTGTGTAAATCTGAGAATTAACCAATAAGTTGTAGATCTGCAAAGTGTTGTTTGTTGGAGGTCTATTGTATGTGTAGATTTGTAGAAGAGGTGCACCTTCCTAAGTCATGTGGAGCTCGAAGTGAAGATGACTTGTATGCCTTGTTAATATTGGGTTTTCTTGTCTTTAGTCTATGGATGGTGTTGAATTTATATTATAGGTTTTAAATCCCACAATCTATATCTTATGTTTACACCTAGGAATAGAGGTCTTGTAACCAACCAATACTAAGTATCCTTTCATTTGATCTTTCCATGAAATATAATCTGATCTATCAAACAAAAGGATAGTTATTTTGTGCGCCATCAAATCTGCCTCAAGTAGTTAAGCTCTTCACCGAGGAACCAAGCTCTAATACCAATTGTTGAACATGCCGAATAATTGAGAGGGGGGTGAATCAGTTATTCCCACACAACTTATAAAACTTTTACTCTGTCGGTCAACTCATAAACAATAGTATTAACAACTTTGGATTTGTCGGTTAAGCACATCAAACATCCAAATAAAATGTAAGCATTAAGAACACAAAAATAATGACACAGAAAATACCAAGATTTTTATGTGGAAACCCAAATTTGGAAAAACCATTGAGAAGCTAATTCTCATGAAATGTAATACACATATTAAGGTGACACCTGTATGGTGATTTTTACAAAAGCTCACTGCTAGATACATGAAGGCTCACTACCAAGGCTCATTGTCGATATAATTAGGCTCACTGCTGATACACAAAGGCTTAGGCCCTGTTTGGTTGCGGGAATACATTGGGAATTGGCAGTGGGTTTTCCGGTTTTGAGCCTAATTCTTTGTTTGGGTTGCAAATATGAAAACCTGGTTTTGGACCCCAAATTCCAATTTTGAGCCCAAAACAGGTGGCACAATCTTCCCACCCAAGAGGTGGAATTTGAAATCTAATTTTGGTTTTGGATTTTTTTAACCCCATTTAATTATCTTTTGGGTCCGTGAATCTTCCCATCGCAATAGGAGGAGAAGATAACACTACAAACTGTACAAGGCTTTGCGAGGCTCCGTTCCTAAGGCAAGGCTCGCAGATGATCTTCCCCCAACTAATACGATTTATCAGGATTCTACTTTTTTCTGAGGCACTGGACATTGACGAGCAGTTTGGATGGATCAAGGAGTGTTGGGGATTTTCCCTCAACCTCCCAACATAACAAATCACACTGAATTCTATGGGACAATCCACAATTTTTGGTTTGCCCATGCGACACTCAATCGCTAGCACCTAGTTCATCTCTCGAATGATACCCGAACATTCATGGAGGAGGCTTCTCTCACATCTAAATCAAAATCAGTTGTGGCTTCCACACTTGTTTGAAAACTATAGTGGGCTGCACTTGGATTACAGTTTGACTGGTCAAAGGCTCTTCAAATGGGTATAACTGAGATAGAGACAAAGACATGGCAGAGACCAACACAAGGAACCCATAGTCTTAGCGCCTGCCACCCGCTCCTCTGGAATCTGTTAACAAGATGACTATGTTTTGAATAAAGTTGTGCTTGGCTCAGACTTAACCAAATGAGATTGAGTTGAGGGTGCATGATCTCTGCACCCAAAGTAGTGTCAGTGGTGTGTGTAGGAACTTGGAAGGAAAAAACATTGAGAAAATCTAATTCAATGGCAGAAAACCTAAAGCAAATCAACTCTATTGATATCAAGGCTTGCGAAATCGGATTACCATTGCAAAACAAGGATTTCTTTCTCATAAATTCCTCGAAAACCCCAGTTAAATCTAGTTCTTTAGATGGGAAATCACTAGGTATTCTGATTGGGCCTCACTGGTTGATTATTCCTTTACATCATGCTTTGTCTATGTTGTGCTAGTCAAATGAGGAGCTCAAGAAGGCATGCAAAGAAGTCGTGTGTGTATGTTCCAATTTTAATTTCAAAATTGGAAACCAAAGACAGAAGATGGACGTCTTATATATCTTCCAGTTCAACCAAACAGTCCAAACTATCTCCCAAATACACGAAACCCGAATTTCAAAACCTTATTTTGAGATAATTAGGTTTTGTGTGAAATTCTAATTCCTCAACCAAACGGGGCCTAAGGCACATAGCCAGAGAATATGAAAAGAGATAGAATCCACCATTGAGATCAACACACTATTGTACAAGAATACAAATTTGCTATCACTTCGCATATCACCACGCATGAGTCTTATCAGATATGAATATTGATCTAGATACCGACGCTAATCCCGATACCCAACAATTGAACTCCTCGCTCTTATATATGCAACAACATGAAATCCACCAGTTCAACCAGATAATTTGAAATAGGTCACAAAAAAACATTATCGTTGTGGTAAGGAATGAAATGAGGACCACCTCGAACATTGAAACACGCCTTGCTCAATCCAACACGCCACACCATCTCCAAAGCACCCGATTCCAACAAATATGATCAACACATTACACATACATAGCTGGGAATCAAATATACAAGGGATACACATCCATACATGATCAATCCAATCAACCATATGTTGCATCCAACAAAGAATACTCACTGAAACCTATCGATGACAACCTCAACCGATATGCCAAAGCCAGTCGGTTCCACAAAAACTGATACACCAAGAGGTTGGAATAAGGATATGTTAACATCAATGAAAACATTAATGACAACAACATAGATAACATCAACCTCACATTATAACAATTGGTAGAATGTGAGCTAAAGTAGAGAAAGAAAACTTACCTAAGATATGAAGGGAAGAGAATTTTTCATCCACATAGAGTTGTCCCTAGGGAGAAGAATTGCACGTTTGCAAAATCACGTCATAATATGCAAGCTATAGATCAACATGATAAATAAAAGAGAGATGATGGTGATTAGATATAGACTGTGAGATAGTTATCACTGATGTTATGTTAGTATGGGTAGCAAATTGTGTTATACTAGATAGCCATATGATAGTGCAAATTTTTCTTATACTGATACAAGTAGAAAAGGCTAGATAGTTATATGATAGGGTGACATTAGATCACACACGTACAAGTAGCAAAATCTAGATAGGTGTATGATAGGGTGAGAGATTTTGATAGCGTCGATAATGGAAACAACACTAGATGTTTGTACAATAGGGTAAAAGATTTGTGCTAGTGTGAATAGCAATGCTTTATGGTCGTACGATAGGACAGAAGATATAGATACGTGGATTGGACCACATGGAGGCAGATAAAATAGTTCCCCCCTCGAATTAAACATGTTGCGCAGAGGAGAACACAATGCATTCTAAGGAGACAAAAGAGATATTATGTCATGTCAACATAACTAGTTGTTTCCATGGAATGTAACTGACAATGGGTAACACATGATATCCACAACATCAAAACAAGCAAGAAGAGATAGGGGGTTCCAATTATTTGGCTTTTGAACCTATAGTCACATGATATCCACAACATCAAAACAAGCAAGCAGAGACATGGGGAGCCATGTATTTAACTTTTGAACCTATAGTAGTAAAATACTTTGAGTACAAAATTGCATATGGGTATTGTTGGAGTTGATGAAAAATATCAACCCACAACTCCCAAGAATCACCTACATGCAAACCTATGATAAAAAGAGAGAAGCAAAAAAGCTATGGAGGTCAAAAATAACATATCGATGGAAGATGAAACATCTTGTGCAAAAAATGGAGAAAAAACTTTTAATGCAATAACATCCTCAATTAATTAATAATTTACAAAGAGGGAATCCTTATAAAAGGATACCAAAACCCTAAAGGGGAAATATCGAGGTTGCATAATAATAATTAATTATTGTATGCCTAAATTTTAGCTTAAGTAAAAGAGAGATAATAAGTGACTTAATAATTAAATCAAAATGATTTAATTAATAAGTGGAATCACTTTATTACTCTAACACCCCCCTTAAGATAAACTTAGGAAGAAGCTAAAATCCTAGAAACAACTACCGAAAGTAGGAAATGGGTCCCGACAACAAGGTCCGATCAGGTACCCAAGTACAAAAAACATCTCTGTAAAGAGGAGAAAAGGAAAAAACCCCTCTTCGAAAAGAGATAAACCCTAGTGAAGGATTGAAGAAGCCTCCAAATTAGAGAATGTCCTAGAAAATAGGAACAAAGAAAGAACATGTAGAACACCTCTGAAGCATGAAGCTGCAAACACTGTCAAAAAATAATTGTTGGAACCTCCACTGTAATAGAACATGATCAGGTAGAGAAGACTGTAAACAAAGCTTGAAGAGCTGATCAATCAAAGATGGAAGGATGCCTCCAAAATAGGAATATAAGATTGTTCATATGGTAAATGACTCATCTCACCGAAATGCATAGGTAACTAGCCACTGCATCCACCTAATACATAGGAAAAAATATTGAATACATAGATCACTCCATCGAACCAAGGAAGCATTAGAACCAACAAGAGATACCCCCATAATGTTGAGCATAGAGAGGTATGACAAGTACATTGAACCAGTCTACCAAGAAACACTACATGATGAAGAACATAAAACACATATAAAACATGTTGTTGTTGAAGGATCACTCTCTTGACACACATCATGAGGCTAATGTCATGGACGAAACAATCACTTGAAAAAGGTAGATGACAAAAAAGGAAAACATCAAACCCCCCATGGCACTTCATAATATAGTGCAAGTACAATCAAGCACAAAATGTGTAGGATCCCAAACATGCATCAAATGGTACTTTATTTCAGTGTGTTTGCAAAAAAAGAAATACAATAGAAATAGATGTATACAATATTTAGAAATGACTAAAATCTAAAGAAACATATGTAACAGCTAACAAGGAGTCATCCCATGCACATAAAATGACCCTAGGACCTAAAACATCCAAGATATCCACCAGAATGCAAAAATGCAAAAAACTGAATAAAAGATACATGGAGCAAATTCTGGGTGTGAGACCCATAGAAAAAGAAAGAGCACTGAATCATCTTTCTGACGCCATGCAGAAATCAAAAAATGGAGTCCGGAAGAGCAAGATATGGCTCCCAGAGTGCAAAATAGATCGCTGACTTTGACTATAAAAAAATATTGCAAAGTGGAAAAATAAAAAAATCTAACCTCCATATTTAGATAGAGCTCAGAAAAATCTTTCTGATGATATATGATAGGTCAAAAAATGATACCGTATGCTCAAGATATGGCCAAAAAACTGAAGGTTTCTTTTTATGAAGAAGTGTCAAACTGTGTGACAGTTTCATGACCATCAATTTTAACCACCATCTATGACCTGTGGCCGCTGGCATCACTGCTACATAGGCAGGTGTCCTTTCCAAAAGGTACGCACCTTTTCAAAGTTTTAAAAAAAAAATACAAAAGCTTTTTTGAAACTTTGTAAAAAGTGCTTTTTTTTCTTTGAAAAAAACTTTATATATAAAAAAATAAAAAATGTAGTTTATTTTTTATTTTTTATTTTTATTTTTTCATTTTCTCCTCGAAAAATGTGCATATGTACTTGTATGGCCAGAAGGACAAATTTTTGCTCCAGATGTCACGGAGGCCAAAACTGACAAACCTTATATGAAAATATAAGTTTTTGGGCCTTCTGAGTGTGATGGTGAGGTCTGTTTGGATCCAATATACTCTCAAAAATAGGTACCCCCCAAAACACCAAAAATATGAAACTAAAAAGCTTATGAAAACACAGATCTGAAGAACAAGGCCAAAAAAAACTCTCATGAAGAGAACAGGTGCATGAAGATCTGAAGCTCTGATATTATGTTGGAGTTGATGAAAACTATCAACCCACAGCTCCTAAGAATCAACTACATGCAAACCTGTCATAGAAAGAGAGAAGCAAAAAAGCTATGAAGGCCAAAAATAACAGATCGATGGAAGAGGAAACATCTTGTGCAAACAATGCAGAAAAGACTATCAATGCAATAATATCCTCAATTAATTAATAATTTACAAAGAGGGAATCCTTGTAAAAGGATACCAAAACCCTAAAGAGAAAATATCTAGGTTGCATAATAATAATTAATAAAAGAATTAATTATTGTATGCCTAAAGTTTAGCTTAAGTAAAAGAGAGATAATAAGTGACTTAATAATTAAATCAAAATGATTTAATTAATAAGTGGAATCACTTTATTACTCTAACAGGTATTTCATCACAGTGCCAAAGTTTTCAAATATGAAGAAGAGCACATGAAGATAAAGACAAATAAAAATTTGGGTCAACATGGAAGAAGGCCTAAATGCCCCTAATGCTTTGCATAGCCCCTGAATGTCAAAAATAAAGATACAACAGATACAACATGATAACAAATAGAAGTGTACAACATATAACCTTCTATTTCCAAGCACCAACAAAGTAACTTGGGTCCTTCAGAGAGGAACAACATTTAAAGACAAGCACGAGGGAACACAAACAAACATGATCTAATCTACATATGAAGAAGTGGGAACTACCTCAGAGGCCTTCCACCAACAGGTCATCGTCCTCCCAATCTTAATCATATGAGGAGGGAGGTTGAGACTGAAGTGAAACAACCGCTAAGGCATCCCTGAGCACCTCATCGACAACAAGAGCTAAGGATGAATCCACCTCAATGTTCTCATCCAAGAGCTCCACTGAGGCAAGTGTGAGGGATCATGTAAAGACCACCATCAATGCCAAAATATTCTCAAGTGAATTGAACACACATGTCTCGTAAGATGCAAGAGATTCAACCAGAGGCAAAATTGAAGGAGCCACATCACTAACCTCTGTGAAATGGGTGATGACAAATTTAGGAGAAGACAAAGCCTTCTCCATAGAAAGCACAAAAAAGATATAGGATCTATTGAAGCATATTTTTGACATTGTAACTCGGGCACAAATTTGTGCTCAAACTTTCTCTTGATGGATGGAGTAGATGCCTTCCTATCCACTATAGTGGGCCTAAGAACCTCAGGAAAGTTGGGATGACGATTAACAAATGACATGGGCTAAGTAGACATGAGTGCACTAGACACCACCTATGTATGCAACATGTTGATAGGCTTAGGGAACAAAGGGATATTAGGAGTGGTAATGAGTTGGGGTTCCTAGGTTGGAGAGATGACAACCTAAACCTGATTAGCGCAAGGCCCAGTCATCATCCCCAAAGTAGCAGGCTAAAAAACTAGAAATGTGGTCAGACAATAGATGGATGAAACAGGAGAAGATGCAAGTTTAGGTGGTATGGGCATAGGAATTGATGTCCCAATCTCCACCTTCATGATGACCTCTTTCTCTAAGGCCCTAACCCACATATGACTCTTATGATTGCGTGCAAGCTAGTTTTCATGAAGGTGTAGACTAGGACGAGAAGCCTGTGAGTGCTCGATAACATCTTTCTCCATGTTGGTGCCCAAAAATGTTGAATTGGATTTCCTATGGACTTGCCAATCCAATGATGAGAAAAACAAGTAATTTTGGCCAACTAACGGGAATGATCGATTATGATCCTCTTCCCCTATGCTTCTGGCTCTACAGGACCAAGGCGGGTGAACCTTTATGTGAACATGGTTTTTATAGCAGATAACTTGTGATTGGAATTTCTGTCTCTCAAAGTATGGCAAAGTACTATTAAGATCACAAAACTGAAAACAATGTATTATTTAAAATGTTCAAATGTAATGTTCCAAGAATTTAAAGAATGTTTGATGGATTTAAGATATGAACTGAATAGAGCATATGGATATAGTATCTCAAAACTTTAAATAATGAAACTATGACTATAATCCAATAAACAAGAAAGACTAGTGCCTTAATCAACTATGGGCAATAGAGTCAATATCATTCCAATCCTATGTTCAACTTCAGAGACAGTTTTGCAAGAAAACTTATCACTTCAAAGGTGTTATGGAATGTACATGCAACATAAAACAAATTCAGAGATATATCAAAAGGGTAATACTTCTCAGATGGCAGACCAATTGACTGAGGCCTCAATCAACAGAATTTAACCATGCAAAATGAGAAAACCAATTGAAAATATAGACTATGAATTAAATTAGGAAGCATTCACATCAAACTATCACTTTGAAGAAGTTCTATTGGTTTATCCGAGGGACTAATTGTAAAATGATAATGAAACAATTGCATACATGAAGAAAAAGGACTTATCTTTATTGATT
>MU225798.1:1761007-1774955 GCA_018584345.1 Thuja plicata | reverse complement strand
GATTAGTTAGTTCTATTTATTTGTGTCATAAAGCTTCCTTCCTTTGATATTTTCTTTTATGGAGAAATATGCTTCTTGATAATGGATTGGGACTTCTAAATTATCAAAATTTAGGGTACCACCACTCCATCAGGGAGATTGTTGATGTAGTGACTAGTAGAGAAGAAGGCCCTACAAATGAAGTAGGAAGTGTTATTTACGTGGCAACTATAGACTCATCCACAAGCGCTCTTCCTTGTTTTTCTCTAGGAGTAGTCAGAGGAATGAGGAGCACCCTAAGAGGTTGGGAGGCAGGTACTAAAGGAGATAGATGAGTCTACGATGACCTCTTACCCTTACCATAAATGACAAGGCAAGGGATGTGCGCTATGAGTGGTAGCTCAAATTGAGGGTGAGCCTTAGACTTTTTTAGCAACGATGTGTTTCCCTTGTCTTCACTAGGTGTAGCCGCAGAAACAAAAGGCATCGCTAGAGGCTGCAAAGTCCTCAGTGGATGCAAAGGCTTCCCTTAAGGAACATGCTTTCCTTCTGTCCCTAATGAAGATTAAATAAAGGAGGAAGCATGTTGCACAACAGTGGTGGGCTAAGATGTAGGGACAAAAATGGGAGGGGAAATAGGTGCTACAAATTTATATGAAAGTTTCCTAGTCTTATATTTGTTATAAGCCTTGAATAAAATATCTCATCGAGGAAGTAGAGGCCCTATCTAATCAGGCAAAAAAAGATCTAATAAAAATCCCCCACGAGATACTACGGGTTGATATCTAGACCTGGATAGTGTGAACGATACCCTTGTGGGAGAACTTGAGGCACTTATGAATTATCGAGCTAACCACCCCTATAGAGACTAGCTAGGGGATACCAAGCTTTACTCAGAAGAGATCCAACTTGGGGATAACAACAAATATCATAGAGACCACCTTAGGCCCTACAAGGACCGTCAAGGTGGTATACCTCAAAGTGGGAAGGGATAGTTAATTATGAGTTCTAATGGCCACCTAACACTCATCATATCTTGCGTGGTGGGGCATGTTGATGAAGAGTACCTTTGTGATAAAATCCACTCTGCACATGGGATCAACCATCATGCCTTTTATGACATTTCTATTGATTTATTTTGGGATGTACAAGGGAGAAGGTTCTTTGTAATATGGGGTGTCCATAGTGGTAAATGATATTCCTTGTTACGCTTCCCCTAGTTAGGTGGCGAGATAGGAGTGATGGCTGCCATGTTAACAAATAAACTATCATCAAACAGAGGGGGAGAAGATGATGCAAAAAAAACCTCATAAGGCTCACCAAAATGTAGAGAAAGAAATTTTCCACCCTCAAGGATTGATAAAATCCCAACGAGAGAATTGGCCCTTGCACCACTTCACTAAACTAGTGCTCTAGTGAGCTAGGGTGATCAATTAATGAAACTAAGGTTAAGACTTAAGTGAGCGCAAGATTAGTAAAAATGAGAATAAATCTACCTATGAACTAGTAAAATTGTTTTGATTGTTGGAAAAAAAGAGACTAGGTCACCAAGACTAGCTAAGAGGTTCTACGAGCTCTTTGTCTACGATGCCTGCACAAGTCAGGGACAACAACGTGGATTCAGGACACTAGCATGACATGCATGCATTTTGTACGGACAAGGTATATAAGTCACAAAGAAAGTACAAGGCGATATAACTACTTAAATAGAACATAAACTATGCTAAGATAGTAAAAAAGAGAATAAATAATAACTAGATATAATATGGTGAAATATCAAGAGAAAAGAAGAAAATATTACAACATCCCAATGAAGAAGACTTCCAATATGCTGCTCCAATCTACTCTTCAAACTTGCACACAACACATAACAAAAAAATGTTGGGTTGTTGGTTTAGAGGCCTGCCAAAGTCAAACCCTTATTTTGTTATTTCCACCTCCATGGATAGCCAAGATATGATAGATATAATAATGGATAATTGATAAATAATTTAAAATAATAAAATAGTAGTAATATAAAGATAGCAAAAGATCAAAAACTAAGATATTCTAATTGAGATGAGATTGTGGAAATGGATAGAGAAATACTCTCCTTTGAAAATAAGAAGTCGAAGCTTGATGGAATGAAGGTGAGAACAAGCTGGTAAGTGATGGAGACAGATGGAACAATGTGAGATGATCAACAAACTGTAAAATTGTCCAACAATGAAGAAGTTATAGAGATATGCCAAGAGAGTTTTAAAATATCAAAGAGAGCTAGAGAATAACCAAGATAGAGAAAATGAAGCCAAAAATATGAGTTTAAACATGGCTGGTAGATTCTTGATGTTGGTGGGTAGTGCGAGGAGGTGTTACAATTCTAAAAGAAACAAGTGTAATGTCTCAACAGTCACCTGCGAGTTTGCAAATTCATGGGATGAATGTGCATTGCATAGATGTCTCTGTAGCATGCACGTGTCTTGAGCTAAATAGTTCATTTGGTCAAGAATTCAAACAAGAGAGATGACAAGGAAGGTGGGGTGATATGGAGGCTTAGGTGGAATTTCATTTTTTTTCCATAGTAGACGAATTATGCCATAAAGAATTATACGAGGTGTAATTTACAACATTACATTATGTTCCAAAACAAACTATGTTCATTGAGAAAAGACTCTTTGATGGGAATGTTATCTCTATTGGGAATGTATTCCAACAAATATTACAAGTAGGAAAGGAGATCACTCTTCCATGTGAAACTAATAAACAGTAATAAATTTACCAAAAAGTAAGTAAATCCAAGAGCAAACACTCATCCCTAAATTTATTTTTTCTCTAAAAGATAGAAATTATTCTAGATACAGATATTCAAGGATAGATGGACTAAGGTAACGGTTTACAATACACCAAATTTTTATGCTTTCTTATTTCAACAACCATACAAGCAACCATATCACTCCAATTTAAGCTATTCTAGATCACACAACACTTAACTCAAATAAACACTTGCATGATAGATTTATTGAGGCTAATGTAATGGTATAGATAGAACTTTGTTGTAACATTTTATAATATGGTATTGATATTTTTCCCTACTAGTCTCTCCCCTTTATAATTCAATCTCACTGAATATCACAACACCAACACTTATTAATAAAAATCCAACTAATAAGTATTCAACATCGATACACTTGACTGGTCTCTACTATACACAATTGGTTGGTGTAGACAACTTGATGCATACTCCTAACAAGGCAATTAACCCTCCATTAAACACTCTTTTGCAGGAAGGCTCCTTTAATTATCAACCAAGGACACATGTATTTGTATGACGTTGTGACTATATGTGTAGAATTGGGTTCCTAGTTATCTATCAATTCATGAAAATAGTTAATCTATAACCAACAACCAAACAAAATAGAAGTAATGTTGAACATGGGCCTAGTTTGCATAGTGGCTGGGAGTAACTGGCATAGTGAGTACAACAATGGTTGCATGCAAACTAATTGAACAATTAACAATACACTTATTTATGAATAAATTGTATACTTAACAAAATGCAACAATAGAATTGAATAGTTTTTGAAAGGATTAACTAATTACCTTTTAACAGAAGAAACTAATGAACATTAACAATGTAACTATTTTTCTATTACATGAACTATTCTAATATAATCTATCAAGAGAGTTACTTCACCTTGAGTGACCTTTTCTTGAGGGGTTATAATATTAGACAATCAGTAACTCAACTCAGATATGCACCAATTGTTCACTTACATTGATAACAATGGTGTACAATAACAAAAATTAATGTCCACTCCTCATCTACAATCTAGGTAGAATCCAAAATTATCAAAACAACATAACTCTAGACCAATCTAAGCTTTATTGATAGTCTGAGAGATGGTGATCATAATTGCAATTAAGTTGTTTCTACACAAATGTCACTCTCCTACAGGGATGATGACTTATTCCATAACTATACCAACAACTAACTAATTAGAAACATTTGATTTCTACTAAGACGCAGACTACGCATTGTGCACATTATGAAATCATGCAAGGGCGGGGTAAATACAAAACACATTACACTATCAAATCTGTGGAATCTCAATTCAACTTGTGTGTTAGAACTCTATGAAAAAGTCAGGGAGGATGTGAACATCCACATTGATTGATCTCTTTGATTCCTTCCAGACGAACATAATAGAGTTACTCTTCTGGGTTGGTTGTGTGTGAATTACTACTCCCCTAAAGTTGCAGGTTAGTTTTGACGAAACACATACACATACACTTTGTTCTCATTCATTATATTATACCATTATACTCAATCATAAATATTGAATAACACAACATATGTCATACATCACATTTATCATATATAGGTACCAAAATAGGCCCAATAGGCAAAATGTTAAACATAAAATTCTGATAGAGTTCAATAAAATATAAACTACAACTATTGAAAGACACTTATTTTTGGCACTCATCACACCCCCAACTTAAAGATTTATTTGTCCTTAAGTAGAAACTAATGCCTACTATTAAAGTACAACACATCAAACCTAAAATCTATATATTCAGTGACCCCTACACCTTCTGTCATATAAAGACCCTTTTGTCCCATGATTTGTTTCCAACATTCTCTTTCCTTGGAAATATCCACCATGTTCCTCCCAATCTAGTATGATACTCGATATAAGAGAAGTGGTAGATGAAATCTCAATGACAGCTAGGTGACCTCAGTGTCCAAGGACGCTTTCATACATGGATAACTTTAGTGGCGAATATTCTCTTCAAGCCACTATGAATATGATCTAGAGGGTTATTAATACCACTTCTAAAAGCATGAATACAATGGTAGGAAATTTGGAGAACATGTACCAAGATAAATTAGTGGTGGATCTCAATGTGGATAAAGACAAAGGCCAAGAGGAGGCAGTCGGTCCCAGCAAGAGAACAAGAAAGAACATGAAAAGAAAGGTAGAAAGATTCCAAGAGACATACAAGAGTTGATAAAGTAGCACACAATGTGAACCAACTCAAAGTGGAAGTTGTTGAGACTTTGAAGTAACTTGCTTAGGTTCTCCTACTCTTTCCTGGTTTTGTGTTGTTGTCTCTTTGTTGTCGGTTTATATGTTTCATCCTTAGGGAATCTTTTTGGTTGTGCTTTGTTCTAGTTATTGTAATTTCTATTTAGACTTCTGTTAAAAGTTTTTTGATCCTTGCAAAACTTGTTTTTATCGTAATAAAAAAACATTAGAATCAAACCCTTGTTGTCACCTTCTTTGTCGTAAGAAACCCACAACACTTTGACACTACCGTAAACACTACTGGCATAAACAAGAAACTTGGTGACCACGTTAGCAGATCTGATAATGCACTTGATGAGACTCAGTTACCATTTCAAAACCACAACTTGGGAATGCTTAAGGCTCTCCTAGGGAAACCCTTCCCTTCTCTATATGTGCATAGCCTTATTAGTAGATCCGCTACTGAGAAATTTCCCCATAGTGCATAGGAAAAGAATGATCCCACCATGTTGGCCACTCATTTCAAAAGCCATGGAAAAAGGGGAAACACTGATTTCTATCTTCCAAGCCATCATGGCTAGGTCGGAGCTCCCAGAGTATATGATAGTCTTTCTAGTATAAAAAGTGAGAACATTGACGTAGGTGTAGTGCCCCTCTAGTGTGGTCACCATGCGGTTTGACTTAGAGATATGTGGCTTGCACCATACTTTTACTTTATAATCAATAGAGGTTGTATAGAGGTCGTCGATAGGGCTCGCGTTGGGTGTGTTGATGGCATCATCATGTGCTCACGTGAAATTGAGGCACTTGAAGTCAGAGAGCCTCCATAGTTTAAGGTTCTGGTCTCATGAGTTGGAGTAGAGAACATCATAGGCTTCACATTTCCTTTCTACTTGAACATGAAAACATTCAATAGTCAAACAATCAATAATGATTTGACATCTCAAAAAATGTGAACTATGATTCATACTCTACAACTAAATTTCAATTAAATGTCATATACCACTTAAATGGAAATTCACCCATCTTCTACATATACAAAAGTGATAAATAATTTCCCCTTTTGACGTGGACTAGCTAGGAATCAAATCTATGAAACATTTGATATGAACAAGGTAGGACTCAAATCAAAGACACATTTGATATAGACCAGCTAGGACTCAAATCTAAGACCTTCCATTTTTTATTGGTGTTTTCTACCAAGTAAGCTATCCCTCTTTTTGACCAACCATTGTCATCTAAGTGTGACCCATTTCCAAAATATCCCTTAAGACACATCATGCTCCTAGCTTGGCTTTGATACCACATGTTGAGCAACTAATGGCACCCATGTTTCCATCCATAGTTGTCACTGACGACGCCATGTCTGGACATAGTTTGAATCATCATTATTGATTAATGACTTGATTTTGGATTATTACAATAAGAAATAGTAAATCTTTATAAAAGGAAAAAGTAAAAAGAAACCCTAGGTGGGGAATAATTTAGATCATAATAAGTATGCCCATTCTATGTTATTAGGAAAAAGAGAACATGACGTAAAAGTATAAAATAACTTCTAAGTTTAGCTTGTTTAATTAAGTAAAAAGGGGACAATTAATTAATTAATTAATTATGTGATATGCCTATTTTACTCTAACAAGAGCCACCACAAGTCAATTAGTTTATGGAATGAACTTATCTACAGATGGTGTTGTTTTGAAAAATCAAGAGTTTTAGTTCATATAAATATTTATTGCTTGAGGGAAAGTGTTTTTGAGTCAAATAGAGTTGTCATGTCCCTTTTTCATAATAATCCAAGTTGTAGACCAAAAGTTTGACTTGTTATCTTTTATATTAGACACCTAAAATATTCCCTAGTGTACCTAATCTCAATCAACTAATTCAACCAATTAGGACAAATCTCCTTAGATATAGTTGTCGACACTTATATAAATGCATATTACTTAATTAATCACCTTTTCCATCTCATCTCGTAAATATTATAAATAATTACCTATTCCCACCTATTTTCCATCTCACACATGCGTAGAATAAATTAATAATATTATTTCCTATACATCATCAACCCATTCTAAGAATAAAGGGGCCCTAAAAATACTTATCCTTATGGTTCCAATCTTACCTCAACCAAATCCAAAAATATAGCCCCACTAGATTCGAAGGTTCCTTAGTCCCCTCATCCTTACAACTACTTACTAAATTTAGCAAGTTCATCCAAGTCGTGCACATTCTAACTACCTCCATATGAATCCTTAATTCCCTCTTAGATTCTTTAGAAATCTTCTCAATCATTCTGCACCCTTGATCTCATTTTTAGATCTTGACCATTCGTTCCTCTTTCTCAAATTATATAAATTTAGTCTCTCTCGGTTTTAATTAATTTATTATCATTTGTGCTAAGTACATGCTATTGAATCTTGTAGTTTTAAAAATAAAGAGCATCAACATATCATCTAGTCATTGGATAAAAAAATTCCTATCTAGTCATTGGATAAAAAATTCCTTGATGACTCTACTAGGGAGCATCCCCTTAACTTTCATTACTTCTTTTGTGTTTCGTAGTAGTTTGTTACTTCTTTTGTGTTTCGTAGTAGTTTTTGTCTAACTAGTTTTCGTAGGTCTTGCTTTATTTTTTGTGTGGTATATATTGATGCCTCATCTTTAAGATACTTTGATATTTATTTTTGAATGACCAAAAATTTGGTTTGGTATTGCTGAAATTTTGGTGTTATTACTTTTGTTGTGGCTCATTCTTCGTGGTTGATGGTTTGAACCAATTTGTTAGGAGTCCATCATAAATGATAAAAGCATTTTAAATTTAACTATTAAATTCAATAAGAAATTTTAGATTAAGTCCTCTAGTTAAATCTTCCTATAAATCATACCATGAATTTCTCACATAAAGCCTCCTCTTTCATCCAATTTATGTGAAATCCCACTTAGATCTTTAAAACCACGAATATACCTACGTAAACCATAATAAAAAGTACCAAAATCACTAATTCATCATCCAAATCGTGAAATCGCGCCTGTTTTTAAAAGGCTAGACCATCTTTTTAAAGCCTAGACCGCCTAGTTTTCAGTTTCAATTGCCTATTTTTAAGTCTAAACTGCCCATTTTTTAGTTTAAATTGCCTTTCAAATCCATGAAACTACCGCAAACTCCCTCTAGAACATCTTATACTAGTTGAAACCACTAACTTTTCTCTCCAAGATCACATATTTACTAGTGACAAACCACACACCGCATACTAAAAACTCCCGCTTTTCATCGTTTAGGCATGGTTTATGAAAACCATGGTTTATTACGCTCAGCGGGAAAGAGTTGTTACAGTATTGCAAATAGTTACTACAATGGTTGATCTATCGACGCACCCTGAAGTAGAGGTTTATGCTTGGCATTGAGCTGTTTGAGAGATTTCTTGTTTTTTTCTTTTCAGAAAGTCTAGGAACCACATCGGAGCTTACCTAGCCGTTTGAACATTGACTCGGTTTGAAGGGATCTCAACATACCCACGGTCATCTTACAATTGTAAAGTCATGCTCACATTGTTAACTTTTAACGGCTAGCTTTATTTTTTCTTTAGATACTAAACATAACTTTTTTACGAGGAGCATATGTCAATTCTTTTATAAATTAATAATAGAATTATGAAAGTACCACTCATGAAAAAGAAGTTTGCCATAAACATAAATATATCTTATATTAAAGTATCTTATTTACGTATCAACAACTTGACTCTTATCATAATAAATGATAAAGAATGTAACTTAAATGTCAAAGGACTTTACATTTATAAAGCTTATTGCGGCTAAAGTTTACAAGGCAGCACAAATCAAGGTAAAAAAGTATATGAAGAGTATATATTTTTCTAACTTCCCACTCTAATTCTTCAGGCCCCGTTTGTTTGTTGGAAGATGAAAACGGGAAGATGTATTTTTGTACGGCCAAATTCTCATTTTGGTCCAAAATGAGAATTTGGCAAATTCCACATTTTTGTGGAANGAATTTGCCAAATTCTCATTTTGGACCAAAATGAGAATTTGGCCGTACAAAAATACATCTTCCCGTTTTCATCTTCCAGCCATCTTCCAGCAAACAAACGGGGCCTCAAGGAATATTTCTGAACCCCAAAGAATTTGAAGTAGCAAAAAAAGAATAAACGAATGAAAGAATATTCCAAGTCGAAGAAATTCAAATCTAAGCAGAATAAACATGAGAAATTGAACCCTTGTCATCATCCTCCTTGTCGTTAGAAACCCACCATACTTTGACGCTTCCGTCAACACTGCCGGCATATACAAGAAACCCGGCAGCCACGTCAACAGATCCGGCAATGCACTTGACGGGACCCTGTTGCCCTTTCAGAACCGCAACCTGGGAATGCTCAAAGCTCCCCTGGGGAAACCCTTCCCTTCTCCATACTCGCACAGTCTTATCAGCAGATCCGCTGCACAGAAATTCCCCAACAGTGCACAGGCAAAAGATGGGCCCACCATGTTGGCCCCTCATTTCAAAAGCCATAGCAAACGGGGAAGCACCAATTTCCGTCTGCCACACCATGATGGCCTGATCGGAGCCCCCGGAGTAAATCACGGTCCTATCAGCGGCCATAGCAAGAGCATTGACAGAGGCGTGGTGCCGCTCCAGCGTGGCCACCAAGCGGTGCGACTTTGAGCCACGTGGCTTGCACCAAACTTTGACTTTACAGTCAGCAGAGGCGGTGTAGAGGTGGCCGGTGGGGCCCACGGCAAGGGCATTGATGGCATCATCATGCGCTCGTGTGGAATCCAGACACTTGAAGTCAGAGAGCCTCCACAGCTTGAAACTACGGTCCCATGAGCCGGAGTAGAGAACATCGTAGGCTTCTCCTTTCCTTTCTACGAACCATTCAATACTCAAACAATCAATAACAATTTTACATCTCGCATAAAATGAACTATGATCCAAACTCTACATAAAATGTTATATATGGGAGAGGATTTGGTAGTTGAGCACTCTTATAACTAAGGTTTCAGGGTCATATCATCAAATAGGATGCCACATCAACATGTTTTTTGCCAAGGTGTCCAAAACAGCCCCCAAAAAAAGTGAGACCAATTGTAGTGCATTAGGGACCCCCACACTTGTACAACTGATGTGACATCACACTATTGGTTGCATTTTTGCAAAAAGGGACACATTTCATTCAATTATGGGTAGTCATCATTACCAAAATCAATTTTAAAGTCATTACTATTGATACAATGTTGTTAAAAATATTGGATATTAAATCAACAAGTATGAATACTTAATTAACAACTACACTATCACAACTATTAGAATGCCTTCAAGTACTGCATCCTCTCAAGTACTGCATCCTCTCCCCTACCACTTAAATGGAAATTCACTCATATTCCAGATACAAATTCTTCTACGAAAATTTAAAAAAAAATGACTGCAAAAACTTCTATTCAACTATTTGTAAAATTTACCTTGGACTATTGAACCATTCGACATCCTCTTCCTCCCGCGCCTTGCCTTTCCCACGGCAACGCCAACCGCCAGGCAGCTAATGGCATCCACGTGTTCCATCCACAGCCGTCGGTGGTGCCGCCGTGTCTGCACATAATTACTCTGCCTGACTGCACTAATCAAACACTCCTTCAACGTGGGCATTGCCGTTACTAACTTATACTTCCCGTTGCTCCGCTTCCAAACCCTTATCTTCTGATCCTGGTGGGCAGTAACGATTCTGTCACCAAGGGCAACGATAGCTTTGACGGCTCCGTCACCTGCACCAAATCGCGTACAGTGATGGAGATCCGGGTGGCGCCAAACCCTAACGTCGTGAGCTTGAGAGGCGCTGAACAGAAGGTCACCCGACGTCGTTAAACAGGACACAATGCCCACGTGGCCCGACAGCGTGGCCACGCAACGGTTGAATCTCTTTTTCTCGCCTTCCCACACAACTGATTCGTTGCTCACTTCTGACAGAACGACGCTTCCGCAACTGCTGCTGCTTCTCGAGTGACCGTTACTCGAGTCTGTGAAGTCCGTTACTCCTTCCCCGTCGCTTTCTGTTAAGGTCTCTGCTTCAGGAATGCGCTTCGATAGATCAGCCATTGTAGTAACGATTTTGCAGAAGCTGTAATACCTGTTTACAACTGAGCTGAAAATATATAGAGAAATGTATGTTTGTGTGTGTGTATTTTTTATTCTACATGGCGCGGACGCAGTGAAACGAATAGAATAACCAATATTGAATCTGTACCGTTGTAAGGCGATTTATGCTTGCATTGAGCCGTTTGAGAGATTTCTTTATGTTTTTTTTATCCTTTTGGGAAAGAGTGGGACCCACAGTGGGGCTTCAAAGTCGACAGAAAGCCGTTTGAACATTGATGTTAAAGGGGATCTCCAACCGACCTAGCGTGAGCTTACAACTGTAAAGTCAAACTCATAATGTTGACTTTTAACGGCTAGTTTTATTTTTTTATTCCATGTTGTACATCGCATTGTTTTTTAATTGGATGTTGGACATCGCTTTTTTGTTGCTTTTGTAACGTTTACGAGGAGCGTACCTCGGAAATCGAGTGCAGCTGACAGTAAAGTGAGAGTTTGTGCCTTTCTTCCCTGGTACTCAAACGAATATTAAAAACCCCATTACGCTTTTAGCCAGTCGAGCTTCTAGATGGATGAGAAAATTGGTTTTGGTGCTCAGAGCCAAGAAATAACTAGGAAATTGCTGAGTGGGTATGTTCAAGAATTATGCCCCACAGTCCTTATCGATGAAAAGCAATATCAAAAGTATGAAAACTTGTTCATACTTCATTTGAGGCGAAAAAAAGATTTCGTGGTTGTAAGGAAAGTTTATTAGGGGGAGGACATATGAATGAATGAAAGATTTGATATCTTATGGGATTGAGAAAAAACATTTTTAATTTATTTTTACGTTCTTCAT
The DNA here is from genome assembly GCA_018584345.1 of Thuja plicata. Lineage (NCBI taxonomy): Eukaryota > Viridiplantae > Streptophyta > Pinopsida > Cupressales > Cupressaceae > Thuja > Thuja plicata. Next base: position 1,763,023 of record MU225798.1, on the reverse strand, counting down.
AATATTAGGCTTCTTACTAATGATTTTGACTAAAAAGTCTAGGGGCCCGTTTGTTTGTTGGAAGATGGTTGGAATTTGAAAACGGGAAGATGTATTTTTGTACGGCCAAATTCCCATTTTGGTCCAAAATGAGAATTTGGCAAATTCCACATTAGTTAATCCTATCTTCTTCAAATAATTTGCATGGTGTCAACCTCCAAGTCATTGTGGTTTAAAAGAGTATAAGAAATAGTAATTCTTTAATCTTATCTTAATAGATTGGTTTTATTTTTAAAAATTTGTAACATCGCAATTAATGTTAGGTTAAAATGAGTATAAGAAATAGTGATTTTTGTAAATATAATTGGTTTTATTATATTTTGTTAACTAATATGGTAAACAATATATTGAGAAAATTAAAATATTAGAAATCTAGTCTAGTAATGTTTTTGAGTAGAACAATAAATTTTTTGTGCTAATAAAGAAACAAACATAACAATTGTAACTACACAAACACTAGATATATGTAGAGAATGTCTTACAAGGAAAAAAAAACCATCAAAAGACCCTAACTTGTACTAATTTCAGCAAAAACTACCTATACCAATGCAATCACTTATTCCTTTGATTGTAAATTGACATTATAAGAGTATTATATAGAGAAGTTTGGAACTAGAAACTACCAAGTGGTATATGAAATTATGAGTCAAAACAAAATCCAGTCCCCATAGTCATGGTCAAGCAACAGAGAATAGTTAGTAGCTCTTATTATACCTCTCTTGCCTATTAGATTCCATCGTAACAATCAAATCAACCACTTTGCCAAATTTTGGCCACTCCGTGAGGAAATTTAGTATTTTTGTCAAAACCATCGAACTAGGAAGATTCTCTATAATCCCAAGTTTGATCTTTTCAATGCAAACAATATATACAATGTCTTCTTCAATAGTTTTCCATCTATCCTTGAGAATAAATACTATATAGATAGCATATCCAACTTCACAGGGGCAACACATTCTGCTTACTCCATTATATTTGGCGATTAAATGTTATTAAATACAATTTACAAGACTTAAAACTTGCAAGGCGAATGAAACACCTATCCTCACATTTTCCCACATGAAGTTCACATTGCAAAGACATAAAAGAAAAACAAAAGCTAAATAAAGGCTATGATAGGCCCAAGGCCAATAACCTCTCTACAAAACTTGGATTTATTTGTACTTACAAACTTAGTGATGGATTTTGCATGTTCAAGGATTATACCACACAATCCTTAAGAGGGGAAAATAATGTGCATGATTGCACAAATATATCACTACCACTTCCACCCTAACGAGGTGCAATAGTAACATCAATAGTAAAATATATATGGGTATGTGCAGGATAATGGGGGGGCCAAAAGGGGGCAATGTGAAAAAAAAAACATTTTTCATCTACCCCAAAATGTGAAAAAATTGTGTTGACTTTTTACTAGGCATGGGTGTCGGTACACCTAGCCAAAGAAATCACCAAGGCAAAAATCAGTATCCGATAGGGTAAAAGCACAATAATCTGTCACCCCTAAGGACATTTTGGGATGCTCATTCGCGTTAGACCCGACCGAGTCTAACATAGTCGAGTCTGCGTGGGCGCCACGCGGCGCTGAGTGGCGCCTACGTGGCTTGGAACTCTCGGCCGAGAGGTACTCAGCCGAGTTATAACCAATCTTTTTAAAACCCCCAAAATAGCCCGCTAGCCCCTCATTTGCACTTTGAGGGGCTAAGATTCAGCGTGTGGGGTGAAGGTGAAAACTCGGCCGAGTATTAGGTAGGTCCCCTTTTTTTTTTGTTTGTTTAAATGTTTTACTATATTTATGCATGTGTAAAATGATTTTTTTTATGTAGCATTATAATATAATTTTTTTTTTGTTCATTTTCTAGAAATGAATTTTTTTAGGTTGAATATAATTGATGTTATTTCAAAACATTTAAATGCAAACCCAAACTTAAACGCAAACTCAAATTCTGAAACATAAACACAAACCCAAATTCAAAA
>MU225798.1:1738804-1753393 GCA_018584345.1 Thuja plicata | reverse complement strand
AAACGGTTGATTTCAACTAAGTTCAACTTTGAATACTTATAACGGGCAAAGTATACATCGAAAACACTTCTTTCTTTTTTTGGGCACTAGCTATACATGTCATCTAAAACATATTCTGAAATTGGAGAAAAATCTAATGTTTTACTTATAATGATTTGGTGGGAAGTAAACTCCCTGATTTACAGTATTTTTCACGAAATGAAAAATAGACCTTAAAATTTCAAAAAACATATTAATTTTGGTTTAATTTTTTTAAAAAAATTAATAGGCATATAATTCAGCCTATTTCACACATTTCATTAGTTTACATCATCTTCAAATTCTCAACAGAAATGTAAATTTTATGCCCTTGAAGTTTTACAGTTTTGGTGTTGTCGTCCTTTTCCTTTGTAGAAGGGTGACAGATTATTGTGTTTTTACCCGATTGTAAAATATATATGGGTATGTGCAGGATCACGGGGGGCCAAAAAGTGGCGATGTGAAAAAAAACAAACACTTTTCATCTGCCCCAAAATGTGAATAATTTGTGTTGATTTTTTAGTAGGCCTCGATGTCAGTACCTGGCCAAAGAAAACACTGAGGCAAAAATCAATATCTGATATCGGATTTCATATCCGATACCGGATATGTTTATTATATTATACATAATAATATATAAATATATATTATTATATTATATCTAATAATATATATATATTATATATAATATAATATAATATATATCATATATATATTCTATATTATATATACATACATACATATATATATATTTATATATATATAATATAGAATATATATATGATATATATTATATTATATTATATCTAATAATATATATATATTATATATAATATAATATAATATATATCATATATATATTCTATATTATATATACATACATACATATATATATATATTTATATATATACACACACACATGTATGTATATATAAATGTACATGTATGTATATATGTATATACATATATGTATATATATACATTTATATACATACACGTGTGTGTGTATATATAATGGTGTCTTAGGTGGGACCGCCACATAATTCAAACTACAACATTAGTATCCGATGATATCAAATTTTGTATCTGATATCGGATATGATTGGCATGATGGGTGGTCCCACTTTTTGGCCAACTTTGACACAGAGATCAACATTCTGAGAAAAAATTTCACTTTCGAACACCTGTTGCCGCAAAACTATTAAGAATTTGAAGATGATGTAAACTAGAGTCTTTTAGAAATTTCTTTCTAGTTTCTAAATATATTTTGAAAAAAAATTAAAATTCATTTAAATTTGTTTTTCCTTCTCCTTCGAAAAGTGGTTTGTGTGAAAAACGATGTTTTTAAGAAGTGACTGTCACTTGGATTAGCATAATTTTTTCTTTAAAATATGATAACAATGTAATTCTTTTGAGATTATATTTATAATTTCAATATGTAAAGGATGCAATTGGTTTCATTCATTTTGGGTCAATATTTCATAGTTTATTAAGTTCTAAAGTGACAGTAACTGTAATTTAGACATAAGGTCACTTGGATCGCTCTAACTTGATCTGTATTCATCGAAATTCATTTTTTATTTTTCTTTTTAATAGAAAGGTAACTCAAATACTCTTTTCCTACATATTTTTCATAATTTGTTTTTTGTAATTTACTATTTTTCCCAAAGCCTTGAAAAGACAGGTCGCTGAATGACCAAACAACCTATGTTTAGTTAAAGTAATATTTGAAAGTGACAATGAACTCAATATGTATTAAAATTATATTCATTAGAAAGCTTTCTCTGAATAGCATCATTTGACATCATGTGTTTCAAAAAAGAATCTTGTTTGGTCCTTGTCCCAGGCCTTGAAAGACAATTTTTTTGGAGTTTTCTTTTTTCTGAGGGCAAAATTTCAATTTAGGGGTATTCGAGTGAAGAATCCCTTCGCACGAAGGCATTTGAGGGCCTTCATGCGAAGACCCCCATGTATAAATTTCACCGAGAAATACCCCATCAGAATTTTACCCAAGGGTGCTAGCAAGAAGTTGAGTTCACTTTTTGGCCAAAAAGTGGAACTGTTTTTCCTATTTTTTTTTAATTCATCCTATTTGACCTTAAGATTTGAGGCACTTAGACATGGAATCTTTCAAAAAGTCACAAATATAAAATTTTAGAATTTGAAGTCTACTTTCCAAATATGTGATTTTTTTAAATACCCAGATGATAAATCTCAAAGTTCAATAGGGATTACTAAAACCCACATTTTAAAAGTCACTCTTTCAGGACTATACCATGCGTGTGTACGGCAAGCGAAATTAGACTCAAATGAAACTATTTATCTAAACCCTTTTGAGAAATGGTAAGTAACACATTTAAGATTGATGAGAATATTTTTCTATATTTTTATGTTAAATATTTTTTTTTATTAATTATATATTGGGCTCAATCGTTGTTTATAAAATATCTTATGTACAACAAGCATAATTTTCCCTAAACATATGATTTTTTAATAATTTTTTCTTTAAAGTGTGTAGAATTATATGTAGTTTGATGTCATATAATTTATTTTTCAATAAACTTTAAAATAAAAAAGTTTTTAAAATTGCAAAAAGCTTGTATTCTCTTTTCTATAGACCTGTTTTAGTACAAAATGATTGAAAATGGAAATATTAATCAAATTTAATAAAAAATTACATATTATGAATCTGCATTGTTTGATCTATACTGGGTTTTTTTTTGTCAAAAAATACGTCAGAAAACCCAATCCAATCTGTGCCCAAAGTTAGTTTCTTGTCTCTAGATGGACATGACCTTCAACATTCAGGTCAAACTAGACCCAAAGCCAAGGGTTGGTTGACCAAGCCTTTCCCAAAGCTAAACCTGAACCACTTTTGGTGGGGAACATTTCAATTTTCAAAAATGGGGTGACGTTACAAAACGGGGTGACATTTTAAAAATGAAACGTCACCCCGTTTCATAATGCCACCTCGTTTTAGTTTATAGTCGTTGGAAATTGGTTTCAAACAAAATGGGGTTACTTTATGAAATGAGGTAACATTTTATTTTTGAAACGTCACCCCGTTTCATAATGTCACGTCATTTCATATTTGACCATTTTAAAAAAAATTTGCTATGTTTTTTTACTGCATCAACAATTTTGTAGTTGAAGTACGATCGACAATGATCAATTCTACAAGTTTTGGACATTTTTTGTATTGTTTATTTACTATTCTATTCTCCATTTGAAGACATCAATGATTGGGAGCATATTGAACATTTTTTTTTGCAAGTCTTAACTATTGAAGACACTCATGTGATTGATTTTAATTATTAATAATGGGATGTAAACAACGTCAGAAGAAGAAATAGAGGGTTATGACTCGTGAGGAAATTCAAGTGGAGAAAGAGAAAGAGGCTAAATGTCAAAGAGATAGAAGAATGAGGATGCACCAAATGAATAGTAATGAAGCTTCAAGATCTATAACAATTGAAGAGTCAAACATTAAAGATAGGATGGGTGATACAATGGATGCAGAAGATGCAAATATGAAAGAGGTGAATGCAAGCATGTCGTTGAATGCACCTTGTAGTAATGTTCTAGGTACGTCTTTAAATTCACCTTTGAATGATACTCAACCTATGATTATAGATGATAATCTTTATAGAGACTTATTACTTGCATATTCTAGAGATGAAATTGAATCAATGAGGCCTAATTATGTTTTTCAACTTAGAGAATTTGAAAATGAAAATCCCCCTATTGTTATTGAAAATGAAGAGACTTTTGTTGTTGCGAATGAAAATGCCCCTAATGTTGTTGAAAATAAAAATCATTTTGTTGATGCAAATGAAAATCCTCCTAATGTTGATGCAAATGAAAATCCTCCTAATGTTGTTGAAAATTAAAATCCTTTTGTTGATGCAAATGAAAATCCTCTCAATGTTGATGCAAATGAAAATCTTCCTAATGTTGATGCAAAGAGTAATGGAATTCCTTTCCTAAATGAAAATGAAAAATACTTTTTACATATTGAAAGTAACATTTTGAATGGTCTTTCTGGTAAGCTTTCTTCAAGGAAGATAGGAAAATATGCTAATAAAATATACAAATAATTTTTCTATCAGAAAAAATTAATATTTCAATGTCAACTTGTGATTCAATTGATGAGAATGTGGAAAATGAGAAAAGTAATGAAAATAGTAGGCATTAAAGTGAAACAAAATATGAAAGATTCATCTACATTCAACATGCTATATCTATTTTTTCTAGTGTCATTCAATCTATTGGAAAAATTAATCGATCAAAAGATAGAAATGTAGCACGACGAGTCATAACAACTGCTATAGTCAATAAAAACACTTTGGATAAAAAAATGGTTAAAATATTAGTGAAATTTTAAACATGCATCCTAAAACATTGGTAAGAGCAGCAAGGAAAAGATCAAGTATCAAAAATGATCCAATTAACCAATGTTGGAGTTTTAGTGGTAGACTCCCATGATCTGACATGAAATTAAGTCCTGAAATCAAATCATTGCTTGAAAAGTATTGGCATGATAATACAAGGGTTTCATCTAATGCGAGAGATTTTTTGAAATTAAGAGTGGGGTGTAAAATTCGTGATCCTCATCCAAAACACCTATTAGACACAACACAAACTGAATTTTATAAGAAATTTTAGATGAGGTTGTGTTACCTGGGAAAATTACTCTTAGTCAAAGATCATTTGAAAAATGCAAGCCTTGGTATGTGAAAATCAATAAGCAACGAATATCTTGTTGTTGCAAAACACATGTTCAATTTCGTTATCACTATGATGTTTTTCGATATATACGGTGTAGTTTACATGATAATAAGATTACGAAGAATTGTGACATTAATATACCACCCGAGACAATCAAGGATTTTGTAGCAAGTTTGTTTTCTGAAAGACCAAATGGGGAAATATTTTTCTTTAGTTCATGTATTTCTGGACAATGCACTAGTTGTGGAAATTTTTCATTAATAGGACATTGCATGCATGAAATTAGTGAAAACGATTTTGGACAACAATTACTAGATGTTAAAAGATCTAAGAATATTGAGTATCCTTTAAAATGTGGAAAAATTGGAAAGAGATGTGAATTAATCATAGAAAAACTTAGTGTACATGCATTTATTTTAGAACTCAAGAGTAATATTGTTCCAAAATACGTGAAACACTCACAATATGCTAGATGGCCCGATGGTCAATTTTGCACATGTAGAAATACATTTCCAATTGCTAGATAGCAACACCATTTTGTTTGAAGAAATTTTAATGAACATTATTTTTAAATACATGGTAAGTATGCTGGTATTACATCTATACTCACAAATATTAATTTGTACATGCTTTTGGCTTCATATTTACTGTTATCCAAAATTTTCCCATCATGCAAATTTTGGCTACAAGTGGAGTAAATGAGGCTCCCACAAGGGTAGAGCCCAGCCTGTATGGTTTCTTGCCATGTTTTCCTCAACTCTGTAAATATCTCCAGGCCTCCAGTTTATCCTTGTTCATAACCTAAGTGTTGAAAACCCTATGCATTTGGCCAGGAGCCCTAGCTATCCTAGGCTTGTTCTAATTTGTCGTTATCTTTTCCAGCGACTTAAGTTTCCTTTTGTCATGTGCACTTTTCATGCCCTTGGTCTCTAGGTCGCGTGATAAATCAACATATTCCATATCATCTGGCGATCTTGAGATTACCTCTAGTCTCCTTATTACGGCAAGAAAATAAATTTCCTTCAATGCTCATGAGACTTCCCGCACACCGTCGATCGTGATCACTTATATTTACCATCTTACGGTTGTCGCCAAGTCTCCTGAGAAAGTCATGACATCAGCAAAGATTGCGAGACTTGGAGACTACTGTTCTATTTGCCTTAGTCGCTTAGTCTCTGTAAGATGGTGGGGTCAGGAAAATGTTCTCCCGACTTCGCGCCAGCCGTTGATTATGATAGGGTCTCTCGATTGTCGTTGAGTCTCGTAATGGAACAAAGGTGAAAGGAAATGATCAGAGATCACGAGACTACTCAGTCGCCAGGTCTCTGAATGAACTCATGGCTAGAGGCGAGTATGGTCAAAGGGTTAAAGACTGACAGTTGGTGATTGTAGGGAATGATAGATCAACATGTGGCAAAGGTGGACCTAGGCATCAGTGTATGGTTGCGTAGTCTCAATATGAAATGGAATATTCCTTCAGGTTTCTGAGATCATGCTACTATCATCTGATCAGATCTCAATCTCATGGTTATCGCTAGGTCTCATGATAAAACTATGGTTAAGTAAAGCATTCAGAGACATCGCAACTTAGTGTATTTTTGACTTCAGGTGTGACTTGAGTTTAAATATGAGTAGAGTTAAATTTCTTCAGTCGCGTAGTCTCTTGAAATGGGCCAAGTATTATGTGTTGTTGCTAAGTCTCCAAATGATTTCATAGCTAATGAAAAGGTAATGAGATTAAATGAGTGTATTTTCGCCAGGTCTCGGAATGGAACCAAGGTTTCAGAGGAAGATCTGGAGACTCCAAGACATAAAGGATTTTCAAGAAACCAGAGTTAAGGCTGGGTTAAAGACAAGATAACAAAGATAAAAATAGGTAGAGATCAACAACTGTGTTTAAAAGGAAAGGTCAGGGATTTTTCTGATTCATCGATGCAAGTACCCGCGCCACCAGTGACCGTTGCATATTCAAATATTTAAAATTCAAAAGATCTAATTCTCAGAAAACACGGCGGTGGGGCAATATTTCAAGTTGCAGATAGAGAGATGGGCCGAGCCAACTTCTCAGAGCCGCATTAATGACGATGGAAAAGATAATTAAAGCTATATCAGATTGAACAAGATATTTTTCCTGGCATTGATGAGCAGAATTGACAGTATTAGGGTTTGAATTGTTTATGAAAGATCTATTGAAACCCTAATTTTAAAGAATCAGATTGTTTCCTTGAGCCTGCGTGCTAGGAGGAACAAGTATATAATTTAGTTTTAAAGCTTTTTAGCTTAGATTTTTTTGGCTATTGTAAGATTTTTGTGGCATTTTCTCTACCCCCTAAGTTTTCATGTGTTAGTTATCTCATTGAATTGAAAATATTGCAAAGACTCTTTGTGACATTCTTTCTGTCCCTGGGTCTTCTTATTTGTACTTATCTTACTGGAATATAATACAAAGATTGGTATTGGAATGAACTTGGAGTTCCTGAGCCCTCTTTCTTTATGCAATATTGTGTACTTCTATGGATGATCTGATTTAGATGAGTTTGTGGAGATTCTTTAGTCCCCTATCATTTTGTCTCATTCCTATGCCTGATTGCAAAAATGGATGTTTGTTTGCAAGTCATAGTCTAATGGAATATGCTATTGTTTGTGAAATCATCTCTTTCCCTGAATAGCCCATGTTTATCTTAGACCTCTATATGAAATACTTATGCAAGCCTATCTAGAAAGTTGTGTTCTATTAGATTCAAATCCTCTTTCCAAGACTGATTGATGTGTCTTAATTCAGAAAATTACCTTCGGTGTATCACCTAGTAGGATAGTTTGCTTATCAGTTATTTCCCTTTCAGCATTCCTCCTATTCCTTTTCCTATCCAGTTTACTTTCATACATAAAGAGAAAATTAAGGTGATAATCCAAGAGGAACCAACCTAGAACCTGGAGGTCTCATTTTAGTTAGCAAAGGTCCCACAACGTGGAAATGATTCCCATGTTATACTAGATTATCAAGACTACGAGAGCTTGAATAGGGTGCAAAATTTAGTGTATAACAATTTTGGCACGCCCGGTGGGACCACCAAAAGAGGTTCATCTTGGAAGCTATGCTATCTTTGATATACTAATTGCATAGTACAGACCTAGAAGAGGTTTCATTCTGAAAGTATATCTAGCGACTCCATTGGTGAAGAACAGAAGATCTAGTCCTGTTCAAAGTTTATGAGAAAAGTTGAGACAAGAAGCTCAAAGTCTTCTGAGTTCTCGCAGCTACCTCTAAAAATAAGTTACCATAGATCATCTCAAAGAACACCCCCTATAAGGAGGGTACAGTCTACAACACCTGCCTCAGAGGAGAGAACTTTGCCTTTTCACCACAAAAGAAGATGAAGATCTCTAACTAGAAAGCTACAAGAAGATTCAGCTCCACTCTTCAACACAGATACAACTCACACAATTGTTTCTCAGTAAGTTACAGTTCCTGCAATGGCTAGGCAGTTTTCTTTTGCACCTTTCAATCAAGGAAGTCCTTTAAATTTTTCCCAACATCATGATGTGCCCTTGGTAGCATTCAAAATTCTACCTGATTTCACAGGTGAAGGACAAACAACAACTTTTGAACACATAAGAGATGTGACTACTATCTGTAGTATACATAATATCACAGAGGAAGATGTGCCTACTAAGCTATTAGTAGCCTCTTTCAAAGGTAATACCTTAGAATGGTTCAGAATTCTAGCTGTTGGTTCTATTAATTCATGGGATGGATTAGGGGATTCATTAAGTAAATACTTCGAGGATAAATTATATAATTTATCTTTTGTTGAGCAACTAACAACCATAAAGAGAGATCCTCAAGAATAAATGATAGAATTCAATAATATATTCCTCAAGACATGGAATAGAATCCTAGTCTTAGTAAGGCCATCAGCTGACCACACTTTCTTGTACTTCTTGCAAAGTTTGAATGGTCAAATCTCTGTCATGATCCAATCCATGGGAGGTACCTCGTTGCCTCAGGATTTTGACGTGGTTGTCAAGGCTGAATTTTTTTTAATTCAGGAAGGCATGATAGACAGAAGGCCACCCATGCCCATTTTTCCTAACCTCCAGCCCACTGCACCTCTGCAAATACCTCCTTTAACTCCCATACCCACTATAGTAGCACCTCAAGCCAGCACTAGCTATGAGGAGTCCAAGGTAGACTTTTCCCAAGAACTGCAAGCAATGAAAAGTGATCAACAAGCAACAAATAGCTTGTTACAAAGTGGTCAGCAAGAAATGACAAATCTAAAGAGGCAGAATCATAATAGACCAGCCCTTCAGTCATAGACTCAAAGTCCCAACCAACAATATCAAAATCAGGGACCATCTTATCAGCATAATAGGCCACCATACCAAGGAAATTACCAAGGCCAAAGGCATAACTTCAATTAGAGGCCATTTAAACCTTATAACCCCACGCCTCTTAATTCTGCAAATGCAACAAGAGATATAGTTCCAAGTCAAAATAATCTAGTCTTGGACAATGAATGGTGTTTTCCTTTTAATCAACCACACAATCAGGCTACATGCTCAAATAGATGGATGAACCAAGCACTGATGGTTCAAAATACCTCACATACTCAATCAGAGGCTTCTTCTAGTGGGCCAACTCCTCAGCAAGAAGCACAACATAATGAGACTGCTCTCTTCAATTGGGAGCAGCAAGACGTCAATGGAGTAAATGGTGAATCCACCATAGCAGCTAACACTCGGTCTAAAAGAAGAGCTCAAGACATGGAGCGAAGAGGAGAGGGAGCTAAAGCTACTACATCTACAAATACCTCATATCCTTATGTTCCTACCATACTAAAGAAGGCTCCCACAATCCCAACTAAAGAGGGCCAATCTCTTAAGGAAATTGAGTCTATCATAGTAAAGACACAACACAGAGTACACACAACAACACCCTTCAACATTATGGATAATATGAAGAAGGAAAATGTCACTATGTCCATGTGGAACTCCTTGGCTATTCTGGGACAACCTGAGATATTGAAGAAGGCCATGTCTAAAGAGGTGATTCCTCAACAGTGTACAAAAGAAGTTGCTAAGCCAGTGTTGGTTAACACTGATCAAAAGGAAGAGACTTCAAGCAGCAACTCCAAGGCAAGTGCCATGCAAGGTAGGAACTTGAAACCACCTCCCTTTTATGTATCATTAATTATTGGAAAATCTTTAGTACATAATTGTATGGTAGATAGTGGGGCTACTAGCTCTGTCATGCCCAAGAAGATAGCTGACCAATTGGGACTTAAATATGAACCTTTTCAAAAGAAGGCAACCCAACTTGATGGTTCTTCAGTAAACACCATAGGTTTGGCCAAGGATACAAGCTTGATTCTCCATGCAAGCCCCAATTTTTCTATCTTATTTGACATATACATTATAGACCTCCCTGCCCTATTTACCATATGTTTATCAAAGGAATTTACAGCCAAGATAGGAGATTATCTTTCTTCTGACTGGTCTCACATTATTTTCCATACAAGATATGGAACTAAGGTTACCATCAAGTATGAATCATTGGCAACACACCACATAGAGCCTTATGTGTCCAATGTAATCAATACAAGTTGCCTTGCACTTGATGATAATGATTTCCCAATCATCAGAGAAGAAAAAACCAAGATTGAAGATATCCCTGATATCTGTCTAGATTATTTAGAATCAGAGAGAGCTTCAAAGGCCCAAGCCAATATTATTTGGGATGCTAGTTTTGGGAATTACTTGATACAAGAGAATGGATTCATAGAGCCAAATCTTGTCAAAACAACCATTGAGCTAGAATATCAGAGCAACCAAGTTTGGGAACTATACTTTGATGGTGCTAGAAGAAGACATGGCTATGGTTGTGGTGCTATGCTAGTCTCTCTGAGAGGCAAAAATTATTATGCAGTTTTTAGGTTCTATTTTTCTTGCACTAGTAACACCGCTGAATATGAGAGCCTAGTAAATGGATTTGAGTGGGCCAAAAAGAGAGGTATCAAAGCCTTGAAGGTATATGGTGACAGTGAGCTGGTAGTCAGCCAAGTAAGAGGGATAAATGCAACAAAAATGATAAAATGAGAGCATATAAGAATAGAGTTTGGGATTCTATAGAAGACTTCCATGCTTTCAATATTGTTACTATCCCTAGAAAATTAAATTAGAATGCAGACAGATTAGCTGTTGTAAGATCCCAGTATATGACATTCCTAATAGTGTTTCAAAAGAGAAGGATCAACAACATATCAAAGTGATTTTTATGCCTTCTATTCTTGATAATGATGTTAATTGGCAAGTGTTTGACAATGACGAGAAAATTATGCAGTTCTTGTTTGAAGAAGATGTCTTTTCAGAACATAACCAAGATAGATTGATGCAGAACTATGGTGACCAAGTGGTACAACTTAAATCAAATAAAATGCTAAAGGGAATTTTCACCCTGGAATCTGTCTTCAGTAGAGATGACCAAGCACAAAAGAGTAAATTTGGCCTGGTAGTTCAACAAGAGCATTGCACTGACCTAGAGTTGGAGCCAGGTAAAAGATTAAAATTTAGAAAAGTAAATACTGATTCAGAAAAGTAGGCTTATGCCCAATTATTTCAAGAATTTGGTGATATATTTGCTTGGCAATATGAAGATCTCAAAAGTTTCAACCCAACACTTGCTCAACATACAATTGAATTGGAACCAAATGCCAAACCAGTAAGACAAAAGCAAAGACCTCTCAACCCTAAGCTCGAGCCACTCATGCACATAGAGGTGCTCAAATTAATAGAAAGAGGTATAATTTACTCCATCAAACATAGTATTTGGGTCTCCAACCTTGTTCCTGTTAGGAAGAAGAATGGGGAACTAAGGTTGTGTGTTGATTTTAGGGATCTAAATAGAGCATCCCTGAAGGATCGCCATCCATTGCCATCTATGGAACAAATTTTTCAGTGTGTTTCAGGATCAGAACGCTTCTCACTGTTGGATAGCTATTCAGGGTATAATCAGATCTTGGTTCATGAAGAAGATCAATATAAGACTGCATTTACAACCAAATGGGGAACCATGGCTTATCAAAAAATGCCCTTTGGTTTGTCTAATGTAGGTGCTAATTTTCAAAAGGCAATGGACATGGTCTTTAAAAGCCTCATGTACAAGTTTGTATTGGTCTACTTAGATGATATAACCATTTATTCTATGCATGCAGCAGATCATATTAAACATCTGAGGAAGATATTTGAAAGATGTAGAGAGTTTGGGATATCTCTTAATCCCAAGAAATGTGTGTTTGTAGTTCATGAAGGGAAATTGTTGGGATATATAGTATCCAAGAAAGGAATTACAGTAGACCCTGAGAGGATTTCAGCTATCTTAGAGCTCCCACTTCCACATCAGAAGAAAAGTCTTCAATCTTTCATAAGAAGGATTAACTTTGTCAGGCGTTTCTTGCCTAATAGTGTAGATTTATTAAAGCCTTTGACATCAATGTTGAAGTAGAATACATCTTTCTGTTGGAGAAAAAAAGGGAATGCCAGTTTTCAAGCTATCAAAGAGGCTCTAACAAAATCTCCTGCCCTATTGAATCCTAATTTCAGTAAGGATTTTATCCTTTATGCTTTTGCAGGATCAGATGCTATTTCTGCAATATTGACTCAAGAAAATTCTGAAGGATTGGAGCAACCTATTGCTTTCTTTAGCAAAGGTTTAGAAGAATATGAACAAAGGTATTCCTTTGTAGAAAAACATGTGCTTGATGTGGTCAAAATCCTAAAGAAGTTCAGATATCTATTAACCCACAACAAAGTACAACTAAGGGTCACTCATCCAAGTGTCAAAGAATTCTTGCTTTCTAGAGACCTGAATGAAAAAAGAGCTGGTTGGATTACCAAAGTCATGGAATATGACATTGATGTCCAAATCACTAAATTGGTTAGAGGGAGAGGCTTGTGTGAGAAAATGATAGAGGATGATACCCTAAGAGAACAACAACAAGAGAATGCATCTCTAGTTGTACATTCGACAGAATATCATGCCAAGGCAACATGTTGGTTTCCTAACATGATTCATTTATTGAAAATAGGGTAATGTCCTATAGATCTAGATTCAGCAAAAAATAGGTATTATAGATTACAATCCATTCCTTTTGTGCTGATAGATGAAATTATTTTTAGAAAGGACCATAATGGTGTCCTTTTGAGATGCATTGATTCAAAAAAGATAGCAGATGTCCTATTTGAATTTCATGATAGACCTTTTGGAGGTCATTTCTCTCCTAAGACTACTACTTTTAAGATCATGAGGGATGGATACTATTGTCCATCTATCTTCAAGGATAGTCATGATTATGTAAGAAAATGCATCAAATGTGCCATGTTTGCATGAAAAGAAAAGCTTGCAGCCTTGCCCCTTCAGCCCATCAAAACATAGCAACCTTTTATGAGATGGGGCTTAGATTTCATTGGAATAATTAAGCCTCCATCTAGTGTAGGCCATAAATGGATAATTACTGCAACAAATTATTTCACTAGATGGACAGAGGCAGTTGCATTGAAAGAAGCAAATGAGAATGTTGTCCTGGTTTTTTATGATGACAGAATTCACAGATTTGGTATTGTTACTTAAAAATACAACATACAATACAATAAGCATTAGTAGGAAAAGGTTGCATTTTGTTGGTCTAATTAACACTGCCTTGCAGGTGTTGTTAGTTTGCATGTCCTTATTGCATTCATTCTAGATGTCATTATTGTACTCTAAGTATTGATTATTATTCCAAAAGATTCCAAAAATTCATAAATAATCATTACATTGTGCTTTCAAACTGAATGTGATATACAAATGTCCTTTCTTGTTCCATGTTTCATCAATAAATAGAGTACAATGCAGAATTAAAAGAAATACTGAAGTATGGAATAGGGGTCCCATGCATTGCCTTTTGTATTGGTTTGTGTCAGCTGGTTGTCTGCTAGGTCTCTGCATTTAGGTATTCATGAGTCTGAGTCTCCATCTACATCTAGGTCTTTAGGGTTTCATATCTGCATGAGAAAGGAAAATATGATTAGATCCTGTTGGATCTAAGCAATACATGAGAAACAAATAACATACTGTAGCACTCAAATTTTCAATACTACATGTCAATCTGGAAAATTAAATGAAATAAGGAAATGTACACTGACACTCATTGCAAGGTAGTGTTAAAGGGACTTGTTTCTCACATGATACCTTTTCCTACTAATGATCATTGTGGTGTATGTTGTCCTTTTTATTAACCAGGTGCCTGAATTAAAGGGACTTAGTACGTTTCAAACTAAGAAACCTTTTTTAGATAATGTATTTCATAATAGTTTTATTTGAGAGCTTAATAGATTATCTTGCAGATAACAGGTAACTGGTTTTCATATTCAATCATTGTCAAAGATGTAGATCAAGCTGGTTTCCATGATAAGAGTGCTACAGGAAAAGCCAATGATTGCCAACTTTTTAGTTCAAGATACAAATGGTGCTGCATAAATACTCGTATAATATGTCCTTGCTATTTCAAAAGTACATTTTCAAGCTATAAACATATTTGTTGCTGAATACAAAAGAGTGCTTCAAGATTGAGCCATAAAATGATAAAATGTTTATAGTTTGTTTTTATTGAGTGTCACAAACCCGTGTTCGAACCTCATTAGTTAACATTCTGGTGTTTTTGAATGTCACGAGCTCGTGCTCAAACTTCATTAACAATGAACAAACATTTTCATCTTGTTGTACTTATCATATTAAGTGCAGATTCAACATCAATGAGAATTGTATACAGTGGACAAAGCTACAAGATGCAAGCTGAACAGAAG
>MU225798.1:1724755-1738699 GCA_018584345.1 Thuja plicata | reverse complement strand
CTACATACTGGTCTTCCAGTTATCAAAAGGTATGAAGGATTATTTTTCTTTGGTAAATTGAAGAACCCAGTAAATTAGTAACAGTCACGGCTTTATGTGCCAAATGAAGATAATCTACAGTGGGTGCTTTGACTGTTACTAATTTACGAATGTGAGGTTCACGGTTCTATGTGAATCAAAGTGTGGAAACTGCGACTATAGCACATGATGAATATGATTGTTAATATCAGTAACAGTCAAAGCCGTGAATGATAAGAAAACAATAGTGGGTGTCGTGAGTGATAGTATAGGGCTCGCGGTGTCTGCATCAAATAAAAGAATTTTAGTCACCCGATACCAACAACGGCTGCTAACAAGGTGAGCTTCAAGTGCAAACAAATAAAAGATCTCAGGAAGGCATGTCCAAGTTTTACAAAATGAAGCAAGATACATATCAAGTCACGACTGTGACTTATTCGTGGCTTCATAGTTAAACAACAGTCATCTATTGAAAACAATAGCAGGGATATATATAACAGAAAAAGAGGCCGTAACTTATGCTGTGTTAAAGTTATAACTTCATGATATTTATGCCAGAAAATGAGGTTCGTATGATAAACAGAGAGTTCTTAAGTAAACTTACAGTTCGTTGAACTTGAGTTAGCAATTCAATGCCAATTTCCCTATTTGAGATACAGTCAGTGAAGAAGTAGCAGTGATCTTCAGTATAGCAAGGCTCGAGTTCAACAATGGAGTCCTTTCATAGTCAAACAAAGTTCCTTCTAAGCAGTTTTTGAAGGATTATGCATGTTAGGGTTTCATTTTCCTTAAGCTTCTTTGTGAAGAATGAAGAAAACACAAGTGCCGAGATCAAAATGAGAATAACTGTTTGGAGTCCGCCAAGCAATTCAATGCCTTCAATGCATGTCAATTCCTTGCAGAGCCTCGAAAACTGCTCATAGTGCCACCTTGCATTCTTATCTCCTTGATTTTTGCATCGCATTGTAAGTGGATGAGAAGTCATGTCGACTTTCCCACATTGCATATAGTTTATACTTAGAGTCCTTTATCTAAGTTAGGAGATGAGGGTAGGTTAGTTAATATTAGATTTTTATTTAATATTAATTTCTTTTCTTAATTTTGGCAATTTTCTTTGTAAAAGGATTTAATTCCTTATATTAAGCCAAAATTTAGGGAGGGGGCATTTAGAGGAAGTTTGTAAAAGGCTTAGTTAGTGGCATGTTTTTTGGCTAAAATTAGGCATTTTTGAAAGGCTTAGATTTTTGGATTTGAGGCATAGGGAGGCTATAAAAGTGATTTTTTAGGATCAATTAAGGGTTGCAGATTTTGGAGAGAGGGCATATAGTGAACATATCGTTCCTAAGTGCTTGGAAGGCCATTTTTGTAATCATTTTGTCAGATTTTTGAAGGAATGAACCAAATATTTTGACTCATATTTGTGAATTTGTTTCAATATTGGATCCTATTTTCATCTTTTCTAACAGGTGTCAAATCATTTATTATCTAAAGGAAGTGAGTAGATTTTTGTTCCTTCTCAAGATAATCAATTGCTCCGAGGCCTTGTATGAGAAATGTATGTTTGCTAATTATCCAAGCTATTTGTGGTAAAACCCTGATAGCATGCATCTATTAACCTATATGTTGAGCAGAGATTTAGGGTGTTAAGATCTTCATTTGTAAGTCAGGATTGAAGTTTCATGTTTTTGCAAAGTCTGAAGTATTCATTGGTGTATCACCTTAATTTTTTAGTTATAGTATTCTTTTCCCTTTTCCCAACAATTTGTAGATCAGGAAAGTGATATTCCATATTTTATAGGAACCGACCTAGAATTCAGAGATTCCTCTTCATTCATAGTCTACCCACAGCTAGGAGAGGTTTCCATTGTCAGGATAGAATTGTTGTTTTTCCTTAATGCCTGATTTAAGGTAACAATTCTAAGCCTGAACAGGTATCCTGGACTCCATTATTTTAGACAATGCATTAGCTTTCACAAGCCTCAAAGTATCAGAGTGGGCAATCAAACATGGTGTTCATTTGAACACAAGTTCAAACTATTACCCTCAGGGAAATGGTTTGGCAGAATCAACTAATAAGAACTTGATTAGGATAATCAAGAAAACCCTACAAGATAACCAAAGAGATTGGCACACCAAATTGAAATTTGCCTTATGGTTAGACAGAATTACCCCAAAAAAGATCATTGGAAATTCTCCTTACATGTTAGTGTATGGAAGAGAACCTAAGTTGTCCATTTCAACCAAATTACAAGCTTTGGACTTAGCTACTCAATATGTCTTGTTTGAAGAAGGAGATCCTTTGCAAATTAGGTATGCTTAGATTATGGAATTAGAGGAACACAAAGATAAATCCATGAAAGATATGGAATTCCATCAGATGCAAACAAAGAAAAGTTTTGATAAAAGAGCCAGGGCTAGAAATTTCAAAATTGGGGATGTAGTCCTCAAATGGGATGAGTTCAAGACCAAGCCTGGCAAACATACTAAATTTGATTCCTTCTGGGGAGGTCCATTCATCATCACTGAGTGCAAGGAGCATAATGCTTTCCAGTTATCTACTCTTGGAGGAGATCCATTGCCCATTTCTATTAATGGATTCCACTTGAAACCTTATTTTGAGGTTTGTCCTTCTTTGTAAGTATTGTAAATATGTTTCCTTGTTTTTCATCCCTACTTTCTAGGTTAGTTTCCTGCTTTCCAAGAAGTGCTTCTGCATAGTTTATTTTTTCCTCCTAGCTCAAATCTTCATGCCTTCCCAGAGGTCTCCTATCTAGTATATAAGTGATGAATCCTATTCCCAATGGATGTCAAAGGCCACTGGTTCTCAATGTCTAACAGGCAGACATCCCACAGAAATCACCAAAAAGTTATCCAAAATTTCCCCATCATGCAAATTTTGGCTATAGGTGGAGTAAATGAGGCTCCCACAAGGGTAGAGCCCAGCCTGTATGGTTTCTTGCCATGTTTTCCTTAGCTCTACAAATATCTCCAGGCCTCCAGTTTATCCTTGTTCATAACCTAAGTGTTGAAAACCCTATGCATTTGGCCAGGAGCCCTAGCTATCCTAGGCTTGTTCTAATTTGTCGTTACCTTTTCCAGCGACTTAAGTTTCCTTTTGTCATGTGCACTTTTCCTGCCCTTGGTCTCTAGGTCACATGATAAATTGATATATTCCATATCATCCGGCGATCCCGAGATTACCTCTAGTCTCCTTGTCGCGGAAAGAAAACACATTCTTCAATGCTCATGAGACTTCCTGCACACCGTCGATCGTGATCACTTATATTTCCCATCTTACGATTGTCGCCAAGTCTCCTAAGAAAGTCACGAGATCAGCAAAGATTGCGAGACTTGGAGACTACTGTTCTATTTGCCTTAGTCGCTTAGTCTCCATAAGATGGTGGGGTCAGGAAAATGTTCTCTCAACTTCACGCTAGCCATTGATTATGATAGGATCTCTCAATTGTCACTGAGTCTCGTAATGGAACCAAGGTTAAAGGAAATGATCGGAGATCATGAGACTACTCAGTCACTAGGTCTTTGAATGAACTCATGGCTAGAGGCGAGTCTGGTCAAAGGGTCAAAGACTGATAGTTGGTGATCATAGGGAATGACAGATTGACACATGGCAAAGGTGGACCCAGGCATCAGTGTATGGTCGCGTAGTCTCAATATGAAATGCAACATTCCTTTAGGTTTCTAAGATCATGCGACTATCATCTGATCAGATCTCAATCTCGTGGTTGTCGCTAGGTCTCATGATAAAACTATGGTTAAGAAAAGCATTCAGAGACATCGTGACTCAGTGTATTTTTGACTTCAGGTGTGACTTGAGTTTAAAGATGAGTAGAGTTAAAGTTCTTCAGTCACGTAGTCTCTTGAAATGGGCCATGTATTATGTGTTGTCACTAAGTCTCCAAATGATTTCATAGCTAATGAAAAAGTAATGAGATTACGCGACTGTATTGTCTCCAGGTCTCGGAATGGAACCAAGGTTTCAAAGAAAGATCTGGAGACTCTGAGACATAAAGGATTTTCAAGAAACCAAAGTTAAGGTTGGGTTAAAGACAAGATAACAAAGATAAAAATAGGTAGAGATCAATGACTGTGTTTAAAAGGAAAGGTCAGGGATTTTTATGATTCGTTGATGCAAGTACCCGCGCCACCTGTGACCATTGCATATTCAAATATTTAACATTCAAAAGATCTAATTCTTAGAAAACACGACGGTGGCGCAATCTTTCAAGTTGCAGACAGAGAGATGGGCAGAGACAACTTCTCAGAGCCTCATTAATGATGATGGGAAAGATATTCAAAGCTATATTAGATTGAATAGGATATTTTTCCTGGCATTGATGAGTAGAATTGATAGTATTAGGGTTTGAATTGTTTATGAAAGATCTATTGAAACCCTAATTTTAAAGAATCAGATTGTTTCCTTGAGCCTGCGTGCTAGGAGGAACGAGTATATAAGTCAATTTTAAAGCTTTTTAGCTTAGATTTTTTTGGCTATTGTAAGATTTTTGTGGCATTTTCTCTATCCCCTAAGTTTTCATGTGTTAGTTATCTCATTGAATTGCAAATATTGCAAAGACTCTTTGTGACATTCTTTCTGTCCCTAGGTGTTCTTGTTTTTACTTCTCTTACTTGAATATAATACAGAGATTGGTATTGGAATGAACTTGGAGTTATTGAGCCCTCTTTCTTTTTGCAATATTGCGTACTTCTATAGATGATCTGATTTAGATGAGTTTGTGGATATTCTTCAGTCCCTTGTCTTTTTGTCTCATTCCTGTGCCTGATTGCAAAAATGGATGTTTGTTTGCAGGTCATAGTCCATGTCTATTTATAGTGAATATGATATTGTTTATGAAATCATCTCTTTCCCTAAATAGCCTCTATTTATCTCAGACCTCTCTATGAAATACTTATGCAAGCCTATCTAGAAAGTTGTGTTCTATTAGATTCAAATCCTCTTTCCAAGATTGATTGTTGTGTCTTAATTCAGAAAATTACCTTCGGTGTATCACCTAGTAGGATTGTTTGCTTATCAGTCATTTCCCTCTCAGCATTCCTCCTATTCCTTTTCCTATCCAGTTTACTTTCATACATAAAGAGAAAATTAAGGTGATAATCCAAGAGGAACCAGCCTAGAACCTGGAGGTCTCATTTCAGTTAGCAAAGGTCCCACAACCTGGAAATGATTCCCATGTTATACTAGATTATCAAGACTACGAGAGCTTGAATAGGGTGCAAAATTTAGTGTATAACATTTACTATGTCCACATAATTTTAGTTACTTATTAAATATTTTTGCTATTGTTGCAGGTTGCTAGTTCAATTTTAGTTTATGTCTATAATGATGTCATTTTTTTGATGACCTGAATCTTTCTATTATTGCACAGACCTATATTATTATATCATTAAAAGTACCAAGGACATGTTTATTCATTCTATCTTGAAAATCAAGAAGCTTTTAATTTTCACATGTCTTATACCTTGTTCTTTTTAAATCATTTTCTTTTAATGTTAAAATTGTGTACAATAGATATATACATAAATTGTCCATCAAATAAAGCATGAAAATAAAACGCATGTAAATATCAAGTGTCTAAAATCAAGTGTCCATAACATAAAATATCAAGTGTCAAGTATCAAGTGTTCGTAACATAAAACATCAAGTGTATATAATATAAAATATAAAGTGTCCATAACATAGAATATTAAGTGTCCTAGTATCAAGTGTTCGTAACATAAAACATCAAGTGTATATAATATAAAATATGCATGAAATCAAGCATCCCTGAAGTCCAAAGTCCTCTTCAGTCCACGTGAATCAAGACCATGTGAATGATTCTTTTAAAAAAGCTCCATAGTTTAAAAATTTAATGGCTCTAATATATATACGTGAATTCAATGTTTAAACTACTCAAAATTATCTTAAAAAATAACTTTAATAACATTTATAAAAATTAACTCTTGAGAAGAACTTATTACCATGTCATTTTGTGTGTCTCCTCCAATGTCCTAGTGGACATCATGACCTGTCTCATGGTGTTGTCCCTCTTGAGACTCTATCTGCGTGAAATGATCAACACCAATACTATAAAAAATGATTTTAAACATTTTAATACAATTTATATAAAATTGAGAAGAAAAATTTAAAATTACCACCTGGACATCCATTTCTTGTCTTGGTCCCTCTTGGGACTCAATCTGTGTGGTATCGCCAGTAGGGACCTACATATACAAAGTTTTACAAATCTAATTGTGTAGGAAATTGCACTAATTTGTACTAAGGGGTTAAATTGCACTTTAATACATGGAAATTCATTGATAAATTTTGAATTTAAATATTAAAAAATATTACTGATACTAAATTACCTCTAGTGGCTCGACATCCAGTACAAAGGACAGTGGTGGACCACTGGGTATAGTGTGTCTCAGTGGATTATGGCCCCTGTTTTACAACACATTTTTTTTTAGAAATGTATGGGTTTAAGACTTAATTGAAGGAAAAATTAAAAATTTACTTCACTAATCTCTTGATTTCTCTAATTATACCCCATGAGATGTGCCAATAGGCATCGAGGAAAAAATTATCCCATCTAGTGCTGAGCTCGATGGCTCTCCGCCCATAGTATGTTCACAAGCACATACATACATGTATTTTCAATAAATTAAATTCATATTGCACATGATCTAAAAAAATAAAAAGTGTACATGTGTTCAAATTAAATTAAAAAGAAATATAGGTGAGAACGTATATGTATCTGTGGATCCTGGTGATCAAAAGGATGGTCTCTAGCAGTGAGCATGTTCGCATATGATCCAAACTGATCTGATGCTCCATGCGCTGAAGAAGTAGCCTTTCCCTCCTGAGGCATAGGACTATAACACATCTCATTGCAATTCATGCAGAGATGAGGCTCTGCTGTAGGACTTGCAATCTGTGTGGACTGCTCCTTGAGGCTGGTAGTCAACTGGCTCAATGATCTAATCGCTGAGACCATGGACTGATGATAAAATGGAATAGATAATATAAGGGCGGGAGGATCCAAGAGAGGTGTAGGTGGCATGGGTCTCCTAGGGTCAATCCTGGCCCCTTGCCTATTTTGAGGCATGCCAAGACCGACCCCCTAGAAATATCTAATATCAAAGTAGTTGGGCTTTCTACCCAACACAAACTCAACATATAATTTTTCAAAAAATAGAATGGCACTTCTTGGTTTGCATGGGGGGGATCAAAACACATCCACCAACGACTCCAAAAATTGTTGACCATTTCGTCATGTCTACACCACCTCATGGATATGTATTTTTTTTATTATGGATGGGATTATGTGTTTTTGGGTTAATGAAATAAGGAGCAATTGTGTCCTTTGTAATTTTTAACTCATTGATTTGTTGGTAGGAGAGGCCATCAGCATAATATTGCCTCATCTCCTCTCTCCAAGCATTATTCCCATTAAGATCCCCATCAATAGATCTCACAGAATCTACAATGCGTTGCATTGTAGCAATGTATCGGTGCACATGTGAGGGAACAAATGGTTGGTTTTTGAGAGAATCAATGTGTCCAACAATAGAATTTACATTCTCATCAACTAATGCTTTGAAGTGTTCTAAATCATTGGGATTGGGTTGTGGTGGAGGTGGAGGAGGAGGTGGGGTGGGGGGTGGGAGTGGGGGTGGAGGTGGAGGATATGGACCATGATTAATCAAATCATCAATATTAAATTCATCCATGATAATGTGCACAAAATATATCCTGCGCATATAATTGAAATATTTAAATTTCAAACATATAACGACCATAATTGTAAAGAATAAATAATGCGATCATAATTCTAATAAAATCTACTCTATCCAACTCATATTTAACAATTTTACATATTAGATTGAAAACATCATTGCATTAATTCATGATAATAATTACATACATTAACCATCTAAACAATTCATCCATCTAAACATCCATACATAAATATCTAAGAAACATGGCACATGCATCCATATACATCAAGTATATCTAGTACATTTGCATAAATTAGGGCCATTACATTAATAATTAACATCATTGCATTAATGCATGATAATAATGACATACATTAACCATCTAAACAATGCATCCATCTAAACATCCATACATAAATATCTAAGAAACATCGCATATGCATCCATCTACATCATGTATATCTAGTACACATTTAAATAAATTAGGGCCATTACATTAATAATTAGCATCATTGCATTAATGCATGATAGTAATTACATACATTAACCATCTAAATAATGCATCCATCTAAACATCCATACATACTCATCTAAGAACCATCGCACATGCATCGATCTACATCATGTATATCTACTACATTTGCATATCCATCTACATCATTTATATCTAGTACATTTGCATATTAGGAACATTACATTAATAATTAACATCATTGCATTTATGCATGATAATAATTACATACATTAACCATCTAAACAGTGCATCCATCTAAACATCCATACATAATCATCTACGAACCATCGCACATGCATCCATCTACATGACGTATATCTAGTGCATTTGCATATTAGGGACATTACATTAATAATTAACATCATTTCATAATAATAATTACATACATTAACCATCTGAACAATGCATCCATCTAAACATCCATACATAAACTTGTAGACCTTAATGGTGGGTCTTATGACCCCTTAGGGTACGTAATAGGTCCTAAGGGCTTTTAATGCATCTAAAGGGGTCTTAGGAGTGGTAGGACCCATTCATAAGACTAAGGGATCATAATAGGATCTAAGTGGTGTGTATTGATCCTAAGGGGTCATAATATGATACCTTTGGGTTCCTAATGCTTCCTAGGGGGTCTTATTTTAGTTGTGGGGCTGACTAGTTAATGTTAAGGGGTCTTAATGGGTATTTTAAGAAAAATTTAGTCCTTAATGGTGGGTCTTATGACCCCTTAGGGTACGTGATAGGTCCTAAGGGCTTTTAATGTGTCTAAAGGGGTCTTAGGGGTGATAAGACCCATTCATAAGACTAAGGGGTCATTATAGGAGCTAAGTGGTGTGAATTGATCCTAAGGGGTCATAATAGCTCGTATGATACCTTTGGGTTCCTTATGCTTCCTAGGGGGTCTTAAGGGGTGGGAGGACCCATTAATAGGCACTAAGGGGTCATAATGGATCATACAACCCATTAGGACCCATCAAGATACATAATAGGCCCTAAGGGGTCCAAATTGATCCTAAGTGGTCATAAATAGGTCGTAGAAACCCTTAGGGTTTGTAATAGGTTGTGGGCCTGACTAGTTAATGCTAAGGGGTCATAAAGAAACTTGTAGTCCTTAATGGGTCTTAGACCCCTTATGGTACGTAATAGGTCCTAAGGGCTTTTAATGCAGCCAAAGTGGTCTTAAGGGGTGGTAGGACCCATTCATAGGTACTAAGGGGTTATAATGGATCATATGACCCATTAGGACCCATTCAGATACATAATAGGGCTTCAGGGGTCCAAATTGATCCTAAGTGGTCATAAATAGGTCGTAGAAACCCTTAGGGTTTGTAATAGGTTGTGAGGCTGACTAGTTAATGTTAAGGAGTCTTAATAGGTATTGTAAGAAACTTGTAGTCCTTAATGGTGGGTCTTATGACCCTTTAGAGTACGCAATAGGTCCTAAGGGATTTTAATGCATGTAAAGGGGTCTTAGGGGTGGTAGGACCCATTCATAAGACTAAGGGTTCATAATAGCTCATATGATACATTTGGGTTCCTTATTCTTCCTTGGGGGTCTTAAGGGCTGGGAGGACCCATTCATAGGTACTAAGGGGTCATAACGGATCATACGACCCACTAAGACCCATTAAGATACATAATAGGGCCTAAGGGGTCCAAATTGATCCTAAGTGGTCATAAATAGGTCGTAGAAACCCTTAGGGTTTGTAATAGGTTGTGTGGCTGACTAGTTAATGTTAAGGGGTCATAAAGAAACTTGTAGTCCTTAATGGGTCTTATGACCCCTTATGGTAGGTAATAGGTCCTAAGGGATTTTAATGCGGCCAAAGTGGTCTTAAGGGGTGGTAGGACCCATTCATAGGTACTAAGGTGTGATAATGGATCATACAACCCATTAGCACCCATTAAGATACATAATAGGGCCTAAGAGATCCAAATTGATCGTAAGTGGTCATAAATAGGTCGTAGAAACCCTTAGGGTTTGTAATAGGTTTCAGGGCTTACTAGTTAATGTTAAGGGGTCTTAATGGGTATTGTAAGAAACTTGTAGTCCTTAATGGTGTGTCTTATGACCCCTTAGCGTATGTAGTAGGTCCTAAGGGATTTTAATGCGTCTAAAGGGGTCTTAGGAGTGGTAGGACCCATTCATAAGACTAAGGGCTCATTATAGGAGCTAAGTGGTGTGAATTGATCCTACGGGGTCATAATAGCGCGTATGATACATTTGGGTTCCTTATGCTTCCTAGGGGGTCTTAAGGGGTGGGAGAACCCATTCATAGGTACTAAGGAGTCATAATGGATCATACGCCCCATTATGACCCATTAAGATACATAATAAGGCCTAAGGGGTCCAAATTGATCCTAAGTGGTCATAAAGAGGTCATAGAAACCCTTAGGCTTTGTAATAGGTTGTGGGGCTGACTAGTTAATGTTAAGGGTTCATAAAGAAACTTGTAGTCCTTAATGGGTCTTATGACCCCTTATGGTACATAATAGGGCCTAAGGGCTTTTAATACGACCAAAGTGGTCTTAAGGGGTGGTAGGACCCATTCATAGATACTAAGGGGTCATAATGGATCATACGACCCATTAGGACCCATTAAGATACATAATAGGTCCTAACGGGTCCAAATTGATCCTAAGTCATCATAAATAGGTCGTTGAAACCCTTAGGGTTTGTAATAGGTTGTGGGATTGACTAGTTAATGTTAAGGGGTCTTAATGGGTATTGTAAGAAACTTGTAGTCCTTAATGGTGGATCTTATGACCCCTTAGGGTACGTAATGGTTCCTAAGGGATTTTAATGCGTCTAAAGGGGTCTTAGGGGTGGTAGGAGCCATTCATAAGACTAAGGGGTCATAATAGGAGCTAAGTAGTGTGAATTGATCTGGGGTCATAATAGCTCGTATGATACATTTGGGTTCCTTATGCTTCTTAGGGGGTCTTAAGGGGTGGGAGGACCCATTCATAGGTACTAAGGGGTCATAATGGATCATACGACCCATTAAGACCCATTAAGATACATAATAGGGCCTAAGGGGTCCAAATTGATCCTAAGTGGTCATAAATAGGTCGTAGCAACCTTTAGGATTTGTAATAGGTTGTGGGAATGACTAGTTAATGTTAAGGGGCCATAAAGAAACTTTTAGTCCTTAATGGGTCTTATGACCCCTTATGGTACATAATAGGTCCTAAGGGCTTTTAATGCGGCCAAAGTGGTCTTAAGAGGTGGTAGGACCCATTCATAAGTACTAAGAGGTCATAATAGATCCTGCAACCCCTTAAGAACCGTTAATATACATACTAGGGCTACAATCTAGAGTCTCTAGGATGTAAATATTTTGTCTTAAGATCTAGTGGAACTGGTTTAATGCAGATTACCTACTCTTTCTACAAAATGTCTTAACTAGGGTTTCTATTATGTGTTAAAAATTTAAGGTTACAATTACAAGTTATGTGTTTCAAGTATGTGGTGTGGGTTTCTCATTTGTTTTAATTTTCTATTGTACATGTGTGGTTTATACATTTTCAGAAAAAATACAAACAAAATTACCTCTATATATACTAAATACAAGAAAAAATTAAATACATTTATTAAACTAATTTTAACATTTATGTACAATAATTTACTATATAAATTTGACATTCATACATTTTTCATAATAAAAATAACAATAAATACTATTAAAAAATAATAATTAAACTGAATATATTAAAAAAAGACCTACGTGAAAGTGGTGTAGACGGTGAGCAAAGAGGTGTAGGTGGTGTAGATGACAAGTGAAGAGGTGCAACTCTGAAGGGGAAAAAACAAAAAAAATTATTAGAAAAATAGTTAAAAATAGTAAATAATACAAAAAAAAATTTAAAAAAAATGAAGATAAAAGTTAAAAAAAATTGAAAATGTCATCACCTAAAGGGATTTGGCCTAAAACAGAATGAGGTAGAGCTCTAGAGTGGGATCACGCTTAGTGAAAATGACAATAATAGTTCCAAAATAAAATATATAGTTTTCAAAATGAGGTCACGTTTGAAATGTCACCCCATTCTGAAACAGGGTAGCGTTTCAAACGTCACCTTGTTTTGAGCGGGACCCTATTTATCCTCGGGACCCCGTCTCCTATGGGGTGACGATCTGAATTAAGGCTCGGGGTCTCGAAGCGAAACATTACCCCACTTTTTGAAAACGTCACCCCGTTTCTTGAAGTACAATTTTGGGAAAATGACTAAGTTAAAAAGTTCCGCCTCAAGTGGACTCATCTTCTTGCTTTCACCCCCAACCTACTTCACGTGAACTAGGTCAGCTAGTTATGAATAAGTTAATTCACTTTTTCTATTATTGATCAATTTTTACAAAGACATTTTTTGGAGAAGGATTGCTATTTCTACTTTTTTCAAAGGTATAATTTTGGAGAGGAGAAATATTAGATCAAAGTATTTTTTTGAAGAAGAGAATTTTTATTGCCGATATTTTGGAAGACATTTTTTGGAGAGAAGAAATGGGGAACAAGAAGGGAATTCAAAGTACATTTGCTAGAAAAGGTCACCTAGTACCGAACAAAGAAATCGTGAAGCTGCATTGGCATATTATCATAAAACTAAAGAAGGTGAAGGACAAGCTAAAGTAGGAGGGTCAAGTCAAGTAGAAGAATTGCACATTGAAGAAGGGTCGGGATCACTCCCTATGGAAGCTCAAGCAATTGATGTTGGAGAAGGGTTAGGATCACGTGCTCCTACTGGTATGGATGAACTTATAAATTTAGCTCAAACTGTAAAGAGAAATATTATTTATAGAAACTTAGATCATTTACTTACAATGGATGTGGAGAATTTGAGATCACTTGCTAATGTTCAACCCTTAATTCTTGCTAAAAAGAGGTCAATGAATATGATAGCAAGAGAAATATTGGCTAAATTTGATCATTTTGAAACACTTGAACTGCAAAATTGGTAAGTATATACTTCACATTATATGGTCCATTGAGCTGCATGTATAGATAGATAGATAGATCTATAGATTGAACTAAGTAAATTTTAAGATCACACACACAAGCACGCACGCACGCATGCATGCACACGCGCGTGCACACACACACACACACACACACACACACACACACACACACACACAAATTGTGCAGGAGATGTCTTTGCAGTGATTGTTGAGCATGGAAATGTAGAAGGAGTTGGTTATTATTTACTGTGTTGTACTGCAGAGGATGAAGTTACTTGAATCTAAAGAAAGTGATGGAATGTTGTTCCCCATAGTTTTGTATGCTTTACATCAATATATTGAACTCAATTTGTAAATTTAAAATTTCAACCTTTTAACAAATTTCATATTTAATTTATTTAAATTTATATTGTTAAAATTTGTGACCCGCAGGTTCAGTTGTTTTAGAGGGAACATATTTCAAGAAAATCAAAGTAATTCAACATGGTATTCACTTTTTTGATTACCAACCAGACAATAAGGTGTTTCAATATAGTTACCTAGTAGTCGCCACCTCCATTTGTCTCCATATAGTTAAATCTCAACGTGGACGTTGTAAGTGGAGACTAGATAGTGAGGATCATGAGAGAATATTACATGTTCTCCATGAAAGGTCTGAACCACTTGAGTTGGTCTAAAAAGTATAATATGTATACCTATTTCATGTGTTAGGACCTACTTG
>MU225798.1:1653964-1677791 GCA_018584345.1 Thuja plicata | reverse complement strand
GTGATATTGCTATCAGGATTCAACTGTGTAGTTTTTGAGTCAAACTCATTGACCCATAATTCATGAGTAGTGGTTCACATGAACCCATCTCTCATGAGAATGAATGGAACACTTAGCACTCATTCATGAACCCATCTCTCATGGGAGTGCTAAGTGTTCCATTCATTTTCATGAGAGATGGGTTCATGTGAACCACTACTCATGAATTATGGGTCAATGAGTTTGACTCAAAAACTACACAGTTGAATCCTGATAGCAATATCACAATTTGACTTGCTGTGGAAAAATATCTCCTACTTATCAATAGAATCTTGTTGTTCAATCAATAAGTTATATTGGTATTGTCATTGGATTAAACAATACTAACAACCCTCACAACAATTCAAACCTGTTCAAGTAGTGGGTCCTTTCCCCTAATGCCAATTCATAATCGAGCTACCAAACAAGCTATATTCAATTATTGTACTATGAATGGAAAACTTAATAATTTTTGGCCTTTTCCCAAGCACGAAAAAAGGGGGAGATATTTTTGAGCGACGTGCTCCCTTCTAAGAAATCTTCCCAAAAGTAAACCATAAAAAAACATGAAGTACCTACAGTTCTACGAAGGTGTCTGGTACGAATTCTCGATAGAAAGATTCCGTTCAACTTCTTATATTTGCCACACATTTCGCTTTCCTTGTGGTCCTTCATTACTTCTATCACACGCCACCTGCCATGCTCTTCGCTTATTTCCAAAACGTCCCCTTTCACCTTCGCTGTAATTGTCCTCTCGTTCACATGGATAAGGGTTGATTTCAATGCTTATGTGACAGCGAGTACTTTTTATCATAAATTTTCATTAAATTTATATTGTTTACCTACTAGCAAAAAAAGCGAGTACTTTTTTATCATAAATTTTCAAAAAAATCCACAAATCCTGTAACTCTAAAAAAAACCCTAAATTTAGTCAACAACACGCTTAGAAATTGTAATAAGCCGCAGTGAATGGAAGCATAACCTAAGAAGCGCTTTCGTTTCTTACTTGCAGAATATCGGCCTTCAATAACAATCAACTTCCCTTGCATTGCTTTTGTCTTCCATTTACATTGTCTCTCTCCTCAATTCAGCCTTAAGAGATCTGGTTTCAAGTTAGCGGAAGAAATGGTGAAGTGTTGGCCATGTTGCTCTTCTCAGCCCAAGGTGGGCAGCCCTACGCATGAACAACCCACTCAATCCTTGCCGCCTCCTTCTTCAATACCCACTAATTCTTCGCCCAAGGTGAGCAGCCCTACCCATGACCCACCCTCTACAATATCTTTGCCGCCTCCTTTCATCGAATCGATCAGGCTAATCATTCAACAACTTCCCCAAACTGATCCATCTGATCAAATCGATTCGCTCATCCAATTCATTGAATATCTACTACAGAGGATCAAGGTAAGCTACATCGATTCAGACAACCCTTTATTACTCTCTGTTCTTCATTTATTAGCGAATGCTTAATTGGTCATCATTATTGCAGGCTTCGCCAGAAGAAGCGTCCTCCTCCTCTTTTTCGTGGGATTCCGTAGCCTCCTCTACACAAGTGGGTGCTGACATTATAGATAAAATTTCAACAGAAGCGCAGAAATTCGAGGTAACACTTAAACGTTTTCTTCCAAAATATCACATAATCGTAGGAAATGAATTGTTATAATTGAAAATAGTTTTGTATTGTCAGGATGTATTTAAGGAAATGGGAAATGTAGCTTTAAGTGGGCTGAAGGTAGTGGGAGAAGCTCACTGGCTTTTGTTAGGATTGTCTGTGGCGGCACATGCACTGGAGAGATGTGAGAAAGTGAGATGTAATGTGTCCGGGTGTATGGAGCTGTTGCAAGAAATTGCTTCCCTGGCAAAAGACTTGAAGCAGTTCAGGGAAGTCATGCCTGGAGAGAGGGATAGACTACGCCAAGCTGTTCAGACCATAGTGGAGGGAGCAGTCATGTGTTGTGGTTATATCGGAAAAGGAAAAATCCGCAGGTTCGTTACACTAAATCCATTTATTTATGCTCAGTAAAATCATTTCGTATGTTTTCTATGCAATTGAAGCTTTCCATCTCCTCCTCGGGTGGGTTTAAGTGACATACTCTAACACTAACTGACTAACTGCTCAGGTAGTCGGACTGACAACTTTCTTAAGCCATATAATTTCTTCCCTTTCTGTTATTGTATTTATTTGCTATATGTGAGCAATTGAACGAATGAATCAACGATTGTAATAATCTTTATGAGGTTAAAGTAGCTTATGGGACCCACCAACAACACACCTTGGAAAAACAGGGTACTAAAATCATCAAAAAAAAATGTAACCTTTTTAGATCTGTTCTTCTATAGTAAATTTTGACGAGTAGGTTTGTTATTTTGGATAGATTTGTTTCTTCAAAGAGTGTGTTTAGGTTGGTTTTCAAAATGTCTTCATTGTTGGCAAGTTGGGGAAAGTACTCAATAGTCGTTCAAGCTACCTTTGTTCACTTAGAACTCTTAAACTGTAAGTTGGATTTTGATGATTTTTCTGGTGTAGCTCTGTATGCGAGTTAAGAGATTAAAGCTAAGGTTTTAGCTTCTGGGTATTCACAGATCTCTTTGTAGAGACCGTCAAACACAGAGTGGTTAAATTTGACCTTTTCAATGTGCCACCTGATACACGCTTGTTCTTGCCCCAATAGTCATTTACTAAAAAATGTCAGTACTTGTGGCCAAATATTCTAGTAATCATTACAAAATATCCCAATAGTGGTGCACAAATGAGCCAATTACCAACCAAAAAAGGTAAAAAATAATCGTCTATTAGTACATGTGTGATTCACTATTGGTACATGTGTTTTTCATTTTTTGGGCTCTTTTAGTATTAGTAATTGGGGGTCAACATGACAAAAAATGTCACGATTATTGGACCCCCTAAAGACTACTAGGTACTTTCCCCTATATCACAATATGCCAGACATTCCATGACAAAATGTTGTTCTATTTCTGGTGCTCCCATGTTGGAAAATATGCAAAATCTCTTTTCACACTCTTCTTTACGTATTGTCCATCAGATGAGAGCTCGTTCTTAATTGAGCTATCATCATTTTTTCTCTCCATTTAATATTCTCTCTTATGTAGGTCTTTTCATCCAGGTCCCCTATGAGATTGAATTCTTTGATATAGTAAAATTTTTTATGCTTATTTTG
The DNA here is from genome assembly GCA_018584345.1 of Thuja plicata. Classification (NCBI taxonomy): domain Eukaryota; kingdom Viridiplantae; phylum Streptophyta; class Pinopsida; order Cupressales; family Cupressaceae; genus Thuja; species Thuja plicata. The sequence goes on along the minus strand of MU225798.1, from coordinate 1,674,597 downwards.
TTTTGTCCATAAGCTTGATCAGGATGGAATTGGGAAATATTGAAATCTAATTTGTCAGTATTTTTTGTCTTAGTAAACTGCATTTTTGAAGTTTTTCGGAGCAAATCTGGGTCTATCTCTTCCCGGGAGGACCCACATTGGTGTGACCTTCCAAATTTGGTTTCAAAAATTTTTATTATCTTTTCAACGAAGTAAATGGTTCGCAAATCGGAGCTAGGACTAGAAAGTTATGCCTTCCCCAAGTGGGCTTAAATTTTTTATAGTTTTGCCTTCCCCAAGTGGGCTTAAATTTTATATAGTTTTTTGAAATTTTTGGTAGTTTTAGTAAGTTTATTTTTAATAAACATTATGAGGACTCTTCTTTCATTTCCAAGGGATTCTAGTGACCCTTGGGATCCATCATGTTTGTATAAACTCCAATTTCGAATAGAATGTATGGGCTTTTTGGCTTGCAATTTTGTTGTTAGTCTTTTGATTTTTACTATGAACTTAACAATACCGCAGGTATCACACCAGGTATTATAATTTGATTTCATAATTCAGATTAGTGCTATCAGAGAGGGAACACTCCTTTATGCTAATTTACACAAGGTCCTCCTACCAAAGATTAGGATTGGATATGCAAGACTTGTCAAAATATCCACCTTTGAGATGCACACGATCGATGATGTCAGACGATGCTATTAAGAAGGTGGTGGAAGAAGCTTTAAATAAGCAACGAGAGGAGATGATGAGTCAATTTTCACATCTTCTACAAAATCAACAAACCTCTGGATCAAGAACATCATTTTATGGAAATACCCCTTTCAAGGTGCAGGTAAATTTTGACATCCCAAATTTTGAAGGAAAAGTCGATGCTGTAGTTGTTGATAATTGGTTATCGAAATTAAATAGGTACTTTTCTGTAAATAATTTCTCATATGCAGAAAAAATTACATTTTCTCTCCTCAAAGCTGAAACCCATGTGAAATCAGCATGGGAAACCCAATTAGCAAATAAAGAACGAGAATTATCTGATGGAGACAGCTTGGGAATATCTTTTGATAAGAAGCCCACATAGAGAGAATTTGTGGAATACATAAAAGAAACATACTTTCCTGAGGATGTATATAAATAGAAATACATAGAATCGGGGCTTCTTCGACTAAAGAGGGATTAGTCTATGCAAGATTACACCAATAAATTCTATTCACTTTCAGCAAAACTTGGTATTGAGAATTCAGAGAAACATCAAATTCTGAAATATCGTAGTGGACTTCACAGTTATATTCAAATAGAGATGAAATTTTTGAATATTGAGACATTGGCAATTGCCTATAAATATGCTACAAAAATTGAAGAGAAATTCAAGCAGAAAGGGAAGATGGACTACTTTGCAAATAATAAGCCAAGGGTTGAAGGTGGCAATAAATCTGCAGGAAAATAGGTGACCAAGGAACCTCACTCAAACTCACCTAAGAACACATGGTGGGCTGCAAAAAAGACACAGACAAATACATGCATGTGGTGTGAGGTACATAAGTCGCCAACCCATAATACAAAGGATTGTCGAAGTATTAAAAATCTCATGATAGAAATACAAGTAGAGGAAGTTGAATTTGAATCATCACCAATGGATACTTCTGAGAAAAAGGAGAATGATTCTGTCATAGAAGCAAACTCATATCCCATAGTGGCAATTGCTAATGTACTACATCGTGAAGATGAAGATAAACTTTTACATTCACAGATTTGGGTTGATGGAAAACCTCTACATTTTATTGTTGATAGTGGGAGCTAAAAGAATTTGATATCTAGGGAGACAATCAAAAGATTAAATTTGAAAGTGACAAGACACCCACAACCATACTCTATGGGATGGGTAAATGAGGGACAAGATATTTAAATAAATCAGCAGTGTCATCTGCCATATTCAATAAAGCCTTTCAAGGATGAAGTGATATGTGATGTAGCACCGCAGGATGTATGTGATGTCTTGTTGGGGCAACCTTACATGTATCCGAGACATGGAGTGTATGAATCCAGGCCACTTAGTGTTACAATCAAGCTTGGTGGGAAGAGGTATCGAATACTAGAGGTATGTCCAACATAAATTGCTTCTTTAATTAGTGGTAAACAATGTAAACATTTGATTGCTCAAACTGAAGCTTTTGTTTTGCTCATGGTTCGCCCTGAACAAACAAGGTCATTTGTCCTTAATACACATGCTAAGGTAGCCATAACATCAAATCATCAAAATTAGATGGATTAAATTTTGAAAGAATATCATAGTGTATTTAAATCACCAGTGGGATTTCCAACACACTGTCAAGTCAAGCACTTTATTGATTTAATCCCAGGCACACCACTACTACATGAGCCAATATATAGAAGGTCAGTTTTAGAAAATGATGAAATCAAGAGACAAATTCAAGAGTTGATTCAGAAAGGACATATTCGTCTAAGTGCTTCACCTTGTGGCAGTCCAATTGTCCTTGCTAAAAAGAAATATGGGACATGGAGACTTTGTATTGATTATAGGGCATTGAACAAAATCAGTGTGAAAAATAGATATCCAATCCCTCGAATTGATGATTTGTTGGACCAACTTAGGGGGGCTAAGTTCTTTACAAAAATTGACTTGAAATCTGGATATCACCAAGTACCAATTGATCCACCAGATTTGTGGAACATTGCATTTAAATCTAAGGAAGGTTTATTTGAATGGTTGGTTATGCCTTTTGGCCTAACAAATGCCATCGCAACATTTATGAGGTTTATGAATGATGTTCTTAGAACATTCATTGTTTCTTTTATGGTTGTTTATCTGGGTGACATACTCATCTTTAGCAAGACTTGGTCTGAGCATTTGCATCATGTTGAACAAGTGCTTTCAACTATGCAACAACACAAACTTTATGCCAACATTGAGAAGTGCTCTTTTGGTATGAAGAGTATTCAATACTTAGGGTATATCATTGATACTGAGGGTGTTCATGTTGATCTAGTAGAGATTCAAATAATCAGAGACTGGCCATCTCCTAAAAATTTCATAGAGATTAGCAACTTCTTGGGCTTAGCCATCTTCTATCATAGATTTGTTTTTGGTTTCTCACATATATCATGGTCTCTCAATCGATGACTAAGGGGTGGAGCACAAGAAAAATTTCAGTGGACAAAGGCAAAGCAACAAGAATTTGAGGAGTACTTTTGCTGGCAATAGCTAACCCCGCACTGTATGAAGGGATTTTGCTGTTAATCTACGAGTACTTTAAAGCCCAAATCCTGGGCAAGGAGATGAGCCAGAAAGAGGAGATTGAGGCCTCGTGTTTGGACTATATCCCCTCGGACACATATGATAGTGAAGGAATGCATTCCAAAGAGATTGAGGAACACCATACAAAGAAGAATAACCAGGGGTCGACGTCTAAGAAGAAAAGGGGCAGTCTGGTTAAAGTCAAAAAAGAATTGGCAACCTCCAAAAAATAGTGCACCACAGCTATATCCTCTGAGGAGGATTATAATGAGAATGAGGAGGGCATGGATTCCGAAGGCGACGAGTACCTGACTAGCGTGGAAGGTAGAAAGAGAAAGCTCTCCATGACTGGGAATTACCCAATCAACAATGGTAAGGACAGGGCGACGATTGCTGATAGGAATATTCTAGAGGACAATAATCACAGAGCTTCCCCTGTTGTGGACAACAATCCTTCACCTAAGACTCATGACATGGGGAAGGACCAGGATAACGAGTTTAGCTGTTATATGGCAAAAAAGGGAAGGATAATTGGTTGGAGAGACTTCAATGTTAAGACGGAAAAGATGAGAATAACTAGAGAAATAATTAACCCCAAGGTCCTGGAGGGAGAGGGCGGCCGAATTAAGTTGGATGAGCCCATTGACCCGGCTATGGTGGTGCTTAGCAATAATACTAGGGAGTTTGACATGAATTTGCTCAATAACACCAGAAACAACATGCTTGACCAATATAGGACTATCAAGTGGCTTTTCCATGAGGTGGAAGACCTCAAAAATAGGGTAAAGGGTACCAACAAGGCCAACAGGGATATGGGTACTGAGGAACAGAGTAACTAGAGTATCCGGGTCAAGAAAATGGAGGATGACATGACTAGGGTTGATGCTACCCTAAAGAAGATTGCAGAACAAAGCTACAACACCATGAAAGCGTCTAGGGAGCATACTAATACTTACATTGACACGCTGGAGGAAAAGGTCAAGGGGAAGAATGTGACTAGAATGGTTGAGGATTCAGACCAGGAGCCTGATTAAGGTCCAGGCAAGAGAACCCGTGCTAGAACCAAGAAGACCAAGGACTAGGAGCTGGAGAAGGACATCCAAAAAATCAAAGATTCGGCAGTCAACATGGAGTTGATGGAGGCCGAGGCTGCCATTCTTTTGGTGGACCTTTCTTGAGGTTCGCTTGTTTTTTCTGCTGTCTCTGGTTAAATCTACATTTTTCGATGTTTGGCTTGTTTTTTGCTCTAGCTTTTTAGCCTGCTCTGCCTTTTGTTCCGTTTTGCTTTGTTATGCTTACTGTGTTATCTTTAATCACTTTGTTCTGGGTTTCAGGATCCCTGTAAAACCTATTTTACTTAATCAAAAACAAGAATTTGAGGAGTTAAAGAAAAGATTAAATGTTTAGCTCCAGTACTAGTCCTCCCAGATCTGCAACAATCATTCGGGATAGAAACTGATGCATCTGATTATGCTCTTGGTGCAATACTCATGCAACATGGGCATCTTGTTGCCTATCATAGTGAAATTTTTTCTGATATAGTACATAGGTACCATTATATACTGGGAAACAAAAATATTATACATATAGACCGTAAACCTCTTCAATTCTTGCAAACACAAGGGAAGTTGCAGAATGATAGACATCAAAGCTGGTCAGTTTATCTACAACAATTTCACCTCAACATTCGTCATAAAAAAGGAAGCAGTAACAAAGTGGTAGATTGCTTGAGTAGGCCTCCAATTGTAGGTTTGACAATGGTGCTGGATTCATGTGGTCATCAATCATCCACATGGGAACAACTATATGGTATTGACCTTGATTTTGCAAACATCTATAGTAATTTGTTAGAAGGAAAGTGTCTCTGATTTTCACTTGTAGGATGGGTTTCTTTGCCATGTTCGTCACATACGTGTACCCACCGAGGAACTAAATAAAATAATATGGTAAGCTCACTACAACCGTGTTGCAGGACATTTTGGTATTGGTAAGACTATTTCTATCCTTCAAAATTATTTCTATTGGCCAAAAATGAAGTAGGATATCATTTCATATATACAATCTTGTGTAGCCTGTGCAATTACAAAGCCAACAAACCGTAAGTTGGGTCTATACTTACCATTACCTATTCCTGATTAGCCATTGCAGTCTATTTCAATGGATTTTATGTCTCAGCTTCCAACTACCACGTGGGGGCATGATTGTGTATATGTTGTGGTAGATAGGTTTTCTAAAATGGCTATCATGGTAGCATGTAAAAAGATGATTGCTGCAGAAGAGACTGCCAAGTTATTTTTTGAACGTGTTTGGGTTCATTTTGGTTTGCCAAAAAAATCATTTGTGATAGGGATAGCAGATTCATCAGCAAATTTTGGTCTGCACTATGGGCTAAAATGGACACAAAGTTGACAAAGTACATAACATTCCATCCCCAAACAGATGGGCAGACAGAAGTGGTGAATCAAATGATCATTCATATCTTATGGATGTATCATTCAAAACATCCTCCTCCATGGGATGAAAGCTTATGCTACATGCAACACAGCTACAACCATGCACTCCATAGTACTACATGGCATAGTCCATTTGAGGTTTGTCTTGGGTATCAGCCATTGGCACCTATGGATGTAGCAATACTAGTTTTACAATCTGATAGTCTATTGAATGCTGACAAGGAGGTAGATAAAGCAGAAAAATTCATTGATAACATTAGACACCTACAACAACAAGTTCATGAGATTTTGGAGCAGAGTAATCAGAAGTATAAGGAAAGGTATGATAAACATACAACTCCTCATCACTTTCAGATTGGTGACAAGGTATGGTTACATCTTCAGAAAGAGCGCCTTTACGGACCAAACATGAAGCTTCTTCCTCTTCATTATGGTCCATATACTATTGTGAAGCGAGTTGGTGAGAATGCTTTTGAACTTAATTTGCCATCATTTTTGGGACTGCATCCAGTTTTCAATGAGGAATTGTTGAGACCCTATTTTCCTCCTTTGTTGGACATTTCCCAAGCTACTGAACACATTCAAGCAGTAGAATTATCTACTATTGTTCCAATCCAGTGTGACCATGTTACTGAAGTCATTTTAAAGACTTTGAGAAATCAGAACATTCCTTTTTATCGGGTGGTTCGAGCTGGTCAACATCCTCATCAAGGCAAGTGGTTAACTAAGGAACAAATTGAAGCACAATTTCCTCATTTTTTGCAGCAGATTAGTGAAATGGGGCCTATCACCTCTCAAGGGGGGAGGAATGATCAGGATGGAATTAGGAAATATTGAAATCTAATTTTTCAGTATTTTCAGTCTCAGTAAACTGCATTTTTGAAGGTCTTTGGGGCATTTCTCGACCTATCTCTCCCTGGGAGGGCCCACCTTGGTATGACCTCCAATTTTTAGTGTATCATACTAGATTTGGTTCTAGAATTTTTATTTATCTTTCCAACGAAGTAAACGGTTTGCAAATCGGAGCTAGGACTAGAAATTTATGCCTTCTCCAAGTGGGCTTAAATCTTTATATAGTTTTTTGAAATTTTTGATAGTTTTAATAAGTTTATTTGTAATAAAAATTATGAGGACTCTTCATTTCATTTCCAAGGGATTCTAGCGACCCTTGGGATCCATCATGTTTGTATAAAATCCAATTTCGAATAGAATGGATGAATGTTCTGGTTCACAATTTTGTTGTTAGTCTTCTGATTTTTACTTTGAACTTAACAATACTGCATGTAGCACACCAGGTATTGTAATATGATTTCATAATTCTGATCAAAGCTGCTCTTACATTTTTCCTTTACAATTTTGTTTTATTTCTTCGTTGGTATCCAAACAATCCTCTATACTAACATCACCTTTTTTCATCCATTTTTCATTTTGTTTCATCCATGTTCTCTTCCTTCTATCTAGTTTTTCCTCCATAATCATGTTAGGCCAATAGTGTTTTCCCATATTTTGAATTTTGATTATATTACTTACCAGATGAACTATTACTATGCTTCCAAAAGATAGGTGCCAGTTTTTGCCAATAGAATCTCATATGAGACAACAATTTTAATTTTGAGGTTTCTTATTAATTAGGTGTTTATGAATTCTTTCTACTTGCCTCTATTTCTAATCTCACATGTTGTTGTCCTAAACTTTGCATCCATATAAGATCATCTAAATGACAAACAAATCGAAAAACATTTTCTTGTTTTTCCAATTCTATAAATTTGAAAATATTTTATTTCTAGTTTATAGTACATCTACTACCCACAAGAGTTTTTATTCACACGTGTTGACTAAAAACACTGAAAGAAAAAGAGATATATAATCTATAAAAGGTTGGAGAGATACAACTTCTATTATACAACGTATGGCATAAGAAGTTGAATATATCAATATTAAAATTAAAAAAAAATAATTTTTCTCTACATTTTAAAAATATTGCCATGGTTTTCCTTTCCTACTCTAAAGTATTTTTTTTTAAAGATTTGAATAATAATTAGTAATTAATATTATTAAAAATAATTAAAAGATTTTTTATGTTTTAAAAATAAATTTATTAATAAAGTATTAATAATTGAATTTAGTAAAAATTATATTTTTAAAGATTTTAAGTAATAATAAATAAAATAGAGTAGTCAGCAATTAATAATTATTAAAATAAAAATAAAAATTACTAATAATAAGAATACTAAGTAATAAAATATTAATTAAAATTAATTTTAAATGTTTATTTTTAATTACTATTATTCAAATAATAAAAAAATGAATTTTAAGTTTTATAAGTAGATCTATTTACAATAAATTATTCATAATTTACATTTTGATAAAAATAAATTTATTTTAAAGGACTTTAAAGTAATATAAATAAATACTAGCAATAAATAATCATTAAAAATAAAATATCTACTTACAAATAATAAGAATAAATTAATATTAAACTATCAATTAAAATTTATTTTTAAATAATAATAATAATTAATTGCATTAGCTAAAATCATTTAAAAATCATGGTGTGGATTTGTAATTACAAAAATGGCCTAGGTCAAGTCTACATCTACAAATATAATCTAGAGTAATAAATAGAGATCTAGTGTTGATAATATTATGCAAGTCACTACACATGAAAACTAGAAAAGTAATAAACAAATTTAAATATTGGTTAAAGTAACTTCTCCCTTGCTCTTGCATTTTGTGAAAGATTAACCTTTCAAACCTCATTATATATATATATATATATATATATATATATATATATATATATATATATATATATATATATATATATTCTTGTAATGTCTAAGATATAATAAATTGTTTTGTCAAACATTTAGAATATTATTTATGTTTGTTGAGAAATATATTATGACATAAGGATACAATCAATATTTTGTTAATATTTAAAAGTGTTCAAAAATATTTTATGAATGAGTGACTTATATTTTATTAATGTTCATGCATCAATAAACTATATTGCATAAGAACTGATGCCTCTAATTACACTGACTCACTTATGAGACTCACCATTCTATAATTAGTGGTCTTTCTTTGTACTGATTGGTGATGTATGGTATGTCTAGTATGGAGCATTCATGATGTGATTGCATGTGTTATTGTATGTCTAATTATGGAGTACTAATAACTAGTGTGCTTTTCTAGTGTGATGGTATGTTTTATGCATGCTAGATGTATAAATAATATGAATATAAGCTTTTGTCACTTAATTTTTTATTTATTTATAATATTAGGCCCAATAAAGATTAATGGGAAATATAGAGTCAAAAAATGTATAGGACGGTTTATTTGAATCATGGAGTGAAATAATGTACATGAGGTTTTCTCCATTTTCTCTACCACCATTGTTATTATCATATTAGAGCAACAGATGACTATGGAAGTAAAAAAGGAGTCTTATGAAGTAACAAGGAGTCATTTAATTATGTCCAAGTGAACCTCCCTGCATACATTATGTTACTCTTTATTTATATGCTTTTCTACCAATGGTGTATACAGAAATTGGTGTAATATTCTGTGACACTGGTAAGAGAAATTCTTTTTGTTACCGTGGAAGCTTACAAATTAGGATCCAAAACACCAAGCCTTTGTTCCCTGAGGGAATATAAAGTGTTGTGGGTCATTTAAAATTTTTAGAGTTTGGAAGATTATGAGGGAAGATTTATTTGAGATGATTTAGATTTCATTACTATGTAGAAATGTTCACTAAAGCTAGATGTGTGTTGCCATTCCATGTACAACAAAAAACTATTGTGACATCTATTAGAGAAAACTATTACTATAATTACCATCAGAGGTAGCATTTATTTAGGAATGTGAGGAAGACCATGGTTTCACAGTTAGTACCGGCAAAACTGCGGAGTTCGTGGTTTGCATTTAGTGATGCATATGGAAAAACAAGTGTGAGGGACTGATTTGGCATCCAAAACCTATAGATTACTGCAATTTCCATAAGACCTTGAATGTAGTCCAAATTAGATTCTATGACATGCCAAGGAAGAGTGGTTTTTATTAAGGATAAGTTTCACCATGGATACACTTTTAGACATACTAAATACTTTAAACAATATAAAGATTGAATTTGAATTAAGGCGCCTCTATCTTTTGGTGGTGTATTGTTATTTTTGGTTGAATAGTGTTCATAATACAACCTTTTGGTAGTTTACCTTCTTTTTAAGTTTGTTTGGTCTACAAGAGCATATCTAAGCAAAATATTTATCGCAACGATTTATAAAGGAGGATAGTGAGAAGTGGCGACTTCCATTCTTGACATCGTCGAGCTTTGCTTAGAAGGTTATATATTTTTTAAAAAAGGGGTTGTATTTCAAAGTTATGTTCGAAGTATTTTTGCTTAAAACTTACATCTTATTCATGTACATGGGCAAAATACATACATGGATTATATTTTTTGAATTTATAATGTTGTGTTTGGTGAATAATATTTAAAGAAGATCAGAATTAGAGGTTGGAGACATTGGAGGCAAGAGGTAAATTTTTTTCATCACGAGCAAGATTCTCACCAAAGGATCAATTAGTTCATATTATTTAAAGAGGGATATCGACAAACTTAAATGAGACGTGGACTCTTAAAGGAGTGTTGTTATCTCACATACAACACTAGAGGAGGGATATTGGCACCGTCAAAGGAGATTTGGACTTTTAGAGAAAATTTATTCTATCATTGTACAAGAAGAATGAAGAAAATTTATGTTCTCTCATGTTTTCTAGATGTCTTGTAGGCTTTACAATTAGAAGATCTATTAATGGAAGAAATTTGATGTTTTCTAAGTGAGTGACTAGGAGTGGTGAAGGTGCTTCATCAAATTATTTGATTGTGATGAGTATGGAGCATTCATGGTGCGATTGTAAGGAGAGTAGAGAATTCTCAAATGGTTTGATCAAGCCATGATTATGGATCAACCCATTTTCTCTTTTGGAGGCTGCCAAGAGCTACTAGTTTCACCTTTCCTTGAGCTGACCCTGTTAGACCACTATCCCATCAAGTTTAGCATTAAATGGAAAGTATGTCATGTACAGGCATCCAAGTCTCATTTTTTCTTAAACACCTCTTTGTTGAATCATCCAACTACGGTGGGCCACATTCAACGGGCTTGTAATCTTGAAAGTTGTCCCACTTGCCTATCTTATTGGATAACGTGGTGGAACAATGCTATCCAATGAACATCTTTCTTACTCTGCATTTGTGGTAGGCAACTAGACATGTACCACTAGTGGTCCTATGAAGCTAACACTTTGGATTTGTATCATGCCAAAAAATTCCTTGGTGCCAATCCTCTCTATCTTGACTATAATGACTTGTGCATCTCCACCATTAGAGCCAAACTATTGGCAATTATGCTACCTATGGTTCCCTGATCAAAGCTACGATTCACTAGCTTAAAGTGGGAAATCATCTCTCTGAAACATTTTCTTGGATCTTTGGGCATATCACTCCTCACCTAGCACTAAGCACATCAAATAAGGACAAACAATGCTCTCTAAATTAGTATATATTCTTCAAGCTTTTATCAAACATTGTGATAAGGTGTTCACTACACAAGGAAGTTCTCCTGAGAAAGATAGGGATTTGAGGGAATGCCTTGATATTGTTCCCTCATGACTCTCCAAGTCTCAAAGGTTTTTTGTGACCAAATTCTCACCCTTGAGGACCTCAAAGAAGCCATTTTTTCTATGGTTTATAAGAAGCCCTCTAGTTGTGATGACTTTCCCTGTAAATTCTACAGAGCCGTATGACCTTACAATGTTGGTTCTGACTTACATAAGATCTATCGAGATGATTTCCATTGTCAATCTCTTGGTTAGATTATTAACAAAGGAAACATCAAGTTCATACCTAAAGTAGAGGACCCTAAGGATATTTACAATCAGTGACCCATAACCTTGCTCAATATCTTCTACAAGATCATTGCCAAAGCACTGGCTCTCAAGATTCACCATGCCTCCTTCCACATATTTTCTTCCCTAATTGAATTGGTTTCATTAAATCTATATTTATTATAGATAATACCATAGCTATGTGGGAAGGTATGGAGTGGGTATGTTACTCCAAAAAAATTCCATTTTTATCAAGATCAATTTTACCAAAGTTTATGACCAAATTGAATGACCTTTCATCCTTTCCTTGCTCAGTGCTTTAGGGTTATAGCCCCATTTCATTCAATTTATACAAATTCTTTTTACAGATGCTTGATCATGTTTGAAAGATCTCCACGAAATTTTTGAAGAATAGAGTTGGGGATACTAGACGATTGATCATGTTTGAAAGCTCTCCACGACATTTTTGCCAATATGAGCGGGTCCCCCTTAAGGAAGATCTGAAATGCATCAATTCTTCAACAAGTTGAGTTTTGGGCAACTGTTGTATGTATATGTGAAGGCTATCAATTGTTGTCGGTATGCAATCCTCCAAATTTTTCTTGACAAATACATCAGAAAGTCCCTTACTTTGATGTTGCATCATTAGATTCAGTACAAAATAGCAGAACCTTGGATGACTTCCAAATCTGCTATCATGGAATCTCATTAAGTATAACACATATTCAAGCAAATCAACTTATTGATAGCAAGGTTGCATTGGCAATGCAATCCTGTTTGGGAAAAGTGTGGGAAAAGCCATGTTTAGAAGACCCTTAGTATTGTATTCATTTTTTAGAGAAGTGTCAAGCTCTGGCCAATGATTATGTCTACCATTTTCATCTGTAATTTGCAAGGTTTCTTTGATGATATCTAGTTCATGTAGTTTATTTGGTAATCTAGCCATAAATGATGATGAGTATGCTATTTCATTTTCAAGTTGATCCTCAGCAGACATAGGTTCAACTTCTGGTGACGCCACATGTTCATGGTCAACATTAATGGTATGAAGCATGCTTGAAATGTCTAAGCTTTTAGTAGGGAGTTGTTTAAGAGATTCAACATCTATTTGGACATCTTTGTAGTACTGTTCATATTTGATCTTATATTGTAATGCAGCTCACAAACCAATTCTACTTACATAGCAATCATAATAGTTTCCTTGTGTATGGAATCTTTGAACTATTAGGACATCAATCTCTGCAATTCTATGTGGGAGATACTTTTCTATTGTTTTGAGATCTTGTGGGAATCTAATTGTGTGACCACAATATTTATATTGTCCGCCATGAGCATGGGTTACTTGCAGTATTAGATTTACTCGTGCTATGAGCATCTCTTTGACTTGGGTCAAGTTTATTAATACTGGTGTTTGTTTCCTTGGATCCATATTGTTACACTTTGAGAATCGATGTCTTCCTTTCTCATGAAAGAACCTAGCACAAATTGGACCATTTGCCTTTGAATTGGTATGCATTCCAAGGTATCATTCACTACATATTGCGCATGTTTTCAAGTTTGACAATGCGTCTATCCTATTGCGGAATCTCCTAGAAGCTATGGTGAAGTCATCATCAGATTATGGTATGGAGTGGCTATTGACATCTTGGTTTTTATTTTTCTCTTTGTGATGTATACGACGTCGAACACTTATTTCTTCTTTTTGGCGAGCATAGTATTCCTGACTTCTTTTTCGACATTGCATTCGTTGATGTTCATTTTTAGAGGAGCTAGGTTGAGACATTTGTGGGGTGGAGCTCATCATCTGTAAACAAAGGAGTAATTTTTTCATTATGCATGCATATGGGGAAAACAATGTGTACGAGTGGAGAAGATAAATAAAAATGAAAAAAAAATATTGTTAAGCAGTCACACCATGCAAAAAAAAAAAACTCGACAAAAGGGAGTAGAGACTTCATTTTTATGTAAACAATTTAACTTGTAATTATTATAATATGTAAAAAACAATATTAAATAAAATGCGCAATGTTTTCATTTTTTATACAATCATATCTAATTTACACATTTATTAGTACACAAATAATCTTTAAAAATGAACCCAAAACCATATTAGACAATTTTCACTGTTATATTTATTAAACATGTAAATGTAGCATATATATAGTCTTTCAAATATGCATGCACATAGTATAAGCAATGTGGATAGATTTAGACACTATTATTATTGTGCATATCATTGATTCTTTCCAACAACGAAGTATTTTCTTCAACAAAATCCATCAAGTCAACTTGTGTGATTGGTGACTTCAATCGACCTAGAGCACCACTTGAATCATATACAAAGGAGATAGTGAAGAGAAATTGCTTTAAAAGGCCTTGTTTGATTATAGTCTCAGCATAAATTTCTGCTTCTTGGTTGAATTGGAGCATATACAAATATTTCGCTGACATACATAGAATATTGGTGTCTGGTTCATCAAAAGCAACAACCCATAGAGATCATGTATGATCTTCTAGCTTCAGTTGAAGTATATATCTGTATATGCAATCTACAAATGTATCTTTGCACTTGGAACAAGTCCATGTCTCATCAATACTCTGCACAACATTTTTTTACATTGTTTACGATTTGGCTCAAGGGGGCAAGTTGGATAATAAGCTAAATTTGATTTTATGTACTGTATTGTTGCCTTTACAATGTAATGAATAGGTTGGGTCACATGCATAGTTTGTTTTTCAATATCAGAAATTGTTTTCCTTTGTATCTGTAGAGACGCATCTATAGTTTGTATAGATGATGAGACAATGTTATTACCATTATGCTTAAACAATAATTTTAGTTTTTATGTCTCCTCTATGTTTGGGTCTATAAAGAGGTGGGTACTAGCCAAAGTGTTTATCACCTTTCCATTATACTTTGTGACTCGCCCGGTTTTAACTGTAAGAACAACAAAATTCTGTAAATGGTATAATTATTGGAGATTTGTACCTTCTTTCTGAGTGGATGGACCCCATAAAGTAAATTTATAGTACATGAAGACATATCCATTAGTTGAATGCTTCTTCTAAGAACTTCTGTCTCATATCTACTCCTTATTGTAGAGCTTGGATCTACATAAACAACTATTCCTATAACATCGACAAGGCAATTATTGGCCATGTGCACAATATCATTAAGAGGCGTGAAGGAGAATTGATGTTTAGGAATTGTGAGGTCATCATATGTGGGAGAAACCTTTGAGTCATCTTGCGAAAAAATTTCAAGTCGGCTATTAAGTTTTTAGTATAACCTGTTCGTTGTCTTAATAGTGCCATCTGATATTGTATATATAGCTCCGAATTGGATATTCATGTAATGAATATTTGTAATTTTTTTGAAGCAAGTGATATGTATCTCACTTTTCTAACAATCTATAATATCAAAAGAGAAGACATTTCCTTGCCCTTTTTGTGTATTGAATTGGTGCATTTCTTTTTTCATTGTAACACGACCCTTTATTATCCACCTTGTTTGGAATGGATTCAAGATTATAATAGGAGTAATAGTGGGGTTAAGATCTTTTTTCTTTAAGGGTGATGATATCCCAAACAACACCCTTTGAGAAGGTAGTTTTGGTACTGTTTTATTGTCAGGTAGATCTTTAGATAGAGTAGTTGAACTCGTGGCATGCTGTAGTAACTCCTGCTCTTTGAATATGAAGGTGGGATCACAAATAATATAATGGTGCAAGCAAGGGATTTCTACTTTTGAGACGAAAATCCACCTACATAATTATATTGAATTGTAGCATTAAAATTTGAAACTTCTTCTAAAATATAGCTTTAAGAATGGGCAAATTTCCAACTAAAGTAGATATTGTTTGATATATTGATTTAACACATTGGTTTACCTTGATTTGAAAATAGTAGGGAAACTATACCCTTTAAGAAATACTATAGATCCCTTTAGGATTTGTTCCGAGGTCACGCAATCATTATATTTTGTTTGCAGTGATGCTTGTTGCTTATGAATTCCATCATAGAGATCCATTCTGTATCGGATTGTAGATCTCAGGCTATTCCCAAGCTCAACAATGTCTATGACTTCGAGGTGTGGTTGTAGTTGCAAGCTCCTATTAATGATCATTTTGATTGCAGATTCTATTAAAGAAGATATTTTCACTCAAGGAGTCAAGTATCTATATAAAAGATACATCAAATGGCATAAGCATTATGTTGTGAACTTATGTTATAACTTTGTATTCAATGGAATCGATATTTAAAATTAAAGTTGAAGTAACAATATCTAATTAATTTCATGCATATATGCACACTAGGACTTAAATACACAAGAATAACCACAACTTATAGATCTTGTAACGAGAAGAAACATAACTTAGAAGGTCATCAAGAACAAGGAAGCCAACACAAATGACACAAGAATCGTATGTTCTCCATGTAGAAGTTGACGAATAGCTCAATTTATGAAAATAACTTTAGGGTTGTCATGTGACAGTTTGTGATTAACACCCCTTCTTCAAACAAATACAATCTTGGCATAGACTTATTAACAACTATATTGTGTTTAACCTATGGTTCTATATTGATGTTTATGGTTGGTTGAGATTCAAGAGAAAATTTACATTCTCTCATTCATGACCTAATCTCAAGGCATTAAGATTTGGCTATGACTTCTATACATGCTTTTGACACAATATATGATTCTAGACCTTCTTCATCATCATGAACAAGATCTCTTTTTAAATCCAACTATCTTATTTACACTATGTTGTCCTATGTAGGTTCTTAAAAATCCCTTTGAGTGCAAAGAATAATTCATATTAAGCATCTTCATCTATTTTGTAGTCATTGTCCTCTTGTCATGTTGAAACAACTTGATTAATACCTTGATTTGTGAAAATTTTCTAGACATTGTTTCCTTTAGAGAACATATGATATGTAGCTCCTTGTTTTGAAATGGAAGTTTGTTTTCCTCATAAATTAAGCAAGGTTTATAAGGTAGATGAGGAATCTAGCTCATCTTCTTAGTTTGTCAAAGAAGGGATACATATAATATTTTGAAATGTTTGGTATGAATTCTATAGTGTGACTCTTTACCCACTTGTCTTTTTGGGAACATGTGTAATTATTTTAATGATAATCTAAATACTTATGATTAAAAAAAGATATCATTAGTGTCTACCTGAACAAAATTCTCTTCAAGATTTTCACTAATAGAATCATGAACCTTCTCAATTCTCGACTTTATGAACAAGTATAATCATTAAATGCACTATCCATTTTATTTTATTTATTTGTAGAACTAGAAAATTGAGGCTGAATGATAAACAAACACCTACGATAATATAATTTGATTAGATATTTCTCATATGTATGGTTAAACACTATGCTAATGATTATAGTAACTTTAAAAATTCCCCATCAACTTAAAAACATATCTCCCCTCTTAAAAGCTTACTCTTAAAGAATATGCAATATTTGAATTGAAAAATAAACTATGTACCAAATCTAATCACAATCGGGAAAACAAGAGGAATCACTGTTATCTTAGATCCAAAAGAGAAAATCCGCCCACCTGAGTTGTTTTCACAGTTCTTTCCCTAATACTTACTAAGTTTTGTGTTTGTTCAGACCTTTTTTTTCACTCCTGTCTTTCTTAACATAGTACATTTCAAAGTTTTCTTGTTTCTTTTATTTCTCAATTCATCTTCTATTTTATAGATAAATTCTCCATGGAGGCTTGAAAATATAAGACCAAACATAGTACTTTCTCTCCGTCCTTTAAATTCCTTTCTATACTTGAGCATTCTATCAATGTGTCCTCACTCTTTGTCATTAATTATGGCCAATAAATCCATACTTGTGAACTTTTCACTGATAAGATTTATTATAGTGAACCTATTTTCTGCCCATTCTCATGCTCAACTAGAAGTAGAGAGTTTGATGGATTTCAAGGCAGGCTTAGGTGACCCAGACGATCTTCTATGTACCTGGAATTCAAAAATAGAAGACCCTAATCCCTATGAACGATTTCATGTTACATGTAATGACAATGAAAGGTTCAGACTGCTCCATTAGTAAGGTTTATTAGACTGCTCCATTAGTAAGGTTCATTAGACTGCTCCATTAGTTCTCCCATTTTAAAAATCTACAGTTAAAAAATTAAACCTAAAATATTCTTATGTTAAAATAAATAAAAATATTCCTATGTAACAATAAAATATACACACAACGGTAGATGAAATTAATCATTTCTGAGCAGGGAAAAATCATGGAACGGTTTGGTACACTAATATATATACATATATTTGTTTGTTTGTGAGTATAAAAAAATTATTAAGTTTGTTCTGGAAATTACAAATAGGATTTAAAAAATTCAATACAAAAAAGTTGTGTTCACTTCTTAAAATTATAATTTTAAATTATAAAAGCTCTAAAATACTGTTAGAGAACAAAATATATTGAATAAATAATACAAATACCAAACCCATCCATTCGTTTTGGGAAGTGAATATTGAGCTGTTTCCACTAATTATTTTAATACTTACTTATATTCAAATCTGTACAAAGCAAAAGCAAAAAATGTAATGCAAGTTTGCTAGTGTTGAGAATTTTAAATTAAAATTTGAATTTTCAAATATATTTATTAGTTGGGGAATAATTTTCCACTGAAACGTAAAACTTAAATTATAAGTAAAAAATAATATTTACAACAAACCAGCTGCACAGAAAGAATATTTTAACACCGGTTATCTTTGTATAGTTATAACATTATACATACACACATCTCTCAACTTTTCATGTTTCACTTGACCATATAGAAATACTTAATCTTTCAATACATGTATAACAAACCACAATAGAAAATATTGGACAGATGGCTATATACTATTTCTACACAAGTGTGTATGGATTCCAGTTGTAGGCACTTCTAGTTACACGTGGTCTCATTTTAATACCCTAAAACAATTCTATTGATATTCGTTAAACTAACGCACAAAGTTAATCACAACTTGCAAAATGTGGAAGCATCTAATGTGATTGAATGCCTCAACCAAATCTGGTTTCACCAAAGGAATTTGTGCATGGGAGTATTCCAGAGACAACACGAGTGTCTAAATCACAATAATAAGAGGTAATTATAGTAGAATATCATTGAATATGAATTTGTTTGCTGCAGGGTTTTTTTGCTTTGTTGATATGGTCACAAAGCTCTCTTCTAAACGACTTAAAATTAAAGGATTAACATCATTTACCATCGGAGACGAGTCCTCATTATCAACCAAAAAACGAGGGGATGAGGTCCTACCATGATGCCCGCCTCCATATTCACATTCCTCTCTCCAAAAATTACTTTCCACAAAATATGCATTTGGGCATCCATGTTCAGAAACCATTTCTGTAAATGAAAAATGTGGGTAGCTTTGTTATTTCTCAGTGTATGCTCCATTTTATGGGCCTTTTAGGGACGAAAATAAATTAATTAAATATGACAATAAATTAAGTTTTTTTTTTAATGTCTTGGAATCAAGTGCTTCTGGTAACAATAAATATTTGTAGTAGAACGTCCATAGAGGGGGTGACTTTATGGGACCATTTTTCTAGGTCACGAGGGAGAAAGGCCATGGATTCTTGTATAAGAATTAATGGTAGAGGGTTGTTAGGGGAGAGAAATTGAAATCACTGTTCACAGGGAATGTATTGCATAGAAGCATGTCTAAAGCCAAATTCAGGTTCATAACATAATCTTGTAAACAAAAATTAGACAATGTATATTGGAGATTGCAGTTAGGTTTTTCATTTCAAAACACATCATAGAATCATTGCAGGTGTGAGAAAATAACATACCAAGTTTCCAAGGCAAATCTCACTCTTGTTCCTGAATATTCATCACATGGCTCTCATCTTCACTGTTGTGGAAGCCTCAAAAAAGAAAATAAAATTATATCCAAGGAAGGATGAGGCTTTGTTGATATGATGGTAAGATTAATAGTCATAGTACCAATATTGAGATTCATATGGGTATGAAGATTGGGTGGAAATAAAAATGGGGTCTCTTTTATTTGGAAGCAAAAATCGTGGATTTCTTTGCTGGTGGGAGATGGATTGAAATCTTCATTTCATCACTTTTTCTGACTCTCTTTTTAGAGCAGAGGTATGAGATTTGTTCTCTATATCATTCTCTTTTTGGTATAATATATTGTGTCTTGTTTAGGAAATTATCAATGGTGCACGTTTTGAAATAATGATCAATTTACAAAACATGATCAATGGTGCACGTTTTGAAATAATGATCAATTTACAAAACATGATAAATGGTGCACATTTTGAAATCATGCAAGAGCACTATGAATGTACATATCTTAGGTCGAAACTAGTGCTGAAAAATTCATCTAAATAATCAGAGAGATCTGAATATGACTTGAAACAATTGCTGGAAATAAAAAAGTCAATGTGACTCACCAAAATAATCAAAACTACACATGATTCCTAGTTCTAAATGGCATATCTGTCAGAGTGTTTTTGAAAGGGAATTGAGCTATCTACTTGATTGTCATTATGGGAGTAGAAAGACCTGAAATTTAATATTTTCTCTAGCTTCTCCTACCACTTGAAATTTTCCAATTTTTAACATAATTGCTTCTAAATTTTTAGATTTAATTTCTGAAACTTAGAAAAAAAAATTGGTACTAGTAGACGTTACCTACAACATAATACCAGCTCATAGTGTGGGTTTTAGTTTTGATTTGCAAGTTACATTAGTGTTTTTTTATTAAGACTAAATTACACAGCTTTGTGGAATTACTTATTTAGTTTAATAAAATTTTAGAAGTTAGATTGTGACAAAATATTTAATGAAATAGTAATTAATTCAAAAGTAAGTACTAGATCAAATAATCTAAAGCTCTCAGAGTATATGTGCAAGGCACAATGTAGAGAATAAAAACTTTGTTATCACTCTGAAATTGCATTATTCTAGCTATGCAAAATAAAAAGTTCAACCACAAATTTGGATATCATATGACCAAAAACAATACTCAAGTTATATATATATA
>MU225798.1:1615337-1639331 GCA_018584345.1 Thuja plicata | reverse complement strand
TTCAGAGATAAGTTGGGTGTTGCGCAGAACAACTTCCTCACTAAGAGGGAGTGTTAGTTTGGTAGCTTGGATAGTTGTTCTTCCATTTGCTAATAATTATTTATTTGACTCTTTGTAGAAACTTCTAAGTTTGTAGAAACTTCTAGAAGCTGGAAACTTCCAGAAATCGGAAACTTCTAGAAGCCGAAAATTTCCAGAAGTTGGAAACTTCCAGAAGTCGGAAACTTCCAAAATCGGAAACTTCCAGAAGTCGAAAACTTTTGGAATCAGAAACTTCCAGAAAGTTATTGATGAAGTCAAGATAATCTTAGCCATTAAGATTGGATCTTGGAGGGATTATAAAAGGGGGTCGAGGGGCATTTGAAGAAGAACAAGTTGAAGAAGAAGCTTGCAGTGTTAGCAAGTAGTCTTGCAATGTTAGCAAGGGCGTAGTGATAGCGTTTGAGAGATAGCAGTGGAGGAATATCAGCAGGAGGAGTTAGGAGATTGTCTGAGTTCTGCTAGTGAGAGGCAAGGAATTTTGTATCTCTTAATTTGCTGAAGTTTAATATATTGCTCATCTGCAGTACTGGTTTTCCCTTCAGGGTTTTTCTAGGGATAATTTGTCCAAAAATATTGTGTTATTGTGTTGCATATTTCTTTCCGTATTTTTTGGTGAAGTTGCAGTTGTGTTATTTCTCGTTATTTGTTAATCAAATAATCTTTATAAGAATAGGAGATTAATAATCAGTTACTGCAATAGATTTTTCACAGTAGGCAAGAGTACGCTTGCAACTTCAGCAATTTAGAGTTTGAACTGGCCCAGATTGCAGGCTTTTCCAGACTTCAGATTTTGCAGGATAAAAATAAACTACGAAACTCTAGACAAAGAATCCCACATCATTGACCTCCAAGGATATATCATCACTGCTTTTGGAGGAAGGAAACTCAAGTTGCAAAATCCCGAGGAGGGATGAAAAGAGCTCCAAAAGCTTCTCCAAGACTTTGGCGGGTTGTCTTCTCTCCAAAAGCTGGACTTAACTGGATGCGTCAGCTTGCAGCGACTGCCAGAAAGCTTCGAGAAGCTTCTAATTGAGGCGCTTATTCTACAATCGCTACCGAATTTAAAGGAAAGAAAGTTAAGTCCTCTACGCCTTCTTTTGACATGAATTTACGATCACAAAAGGTTGGGTCAAAATGTAAATATTGATAGCCTTTTGTTGGTGTGCTGGTCCGGTCTTTGTTCCACTTTGTGGGGACTCTTGGTTGTCTCCTTTGACTTGTGTGGTGATGCCTCGCAGTTTTAGTTTGTTCTTGCATTGTGCTATCTTTTGTTGGCTTTTTTCGTAAAAGGTTTCGGGTCCTTTCAAAACCTGATTTTACTTAATCAGAACCCAATATGATAGGATACTAGAGAACATATATGAGAGAGTGTCGTCACATAGCCTCAATATGGTTATCTTAGTAGTCTCTCTAGACCACGACCCCCATTTGATAACTCATGTAAAACTAGACAATCCTTTCATGAAGAAAAGGAAGTTCGATTATGCCAACCCCAAATATCCCATGAATGGATAGGCCTTCCCATTCCCATACTTAGTCTACTTTAGTGCTTACTTTTTCCTTTAATAGGTTCTTCCTTTTATCACACATTCTCATAATTTCCCTAATGGCTTGTTTGGTGATCTTGTAGGGTTGATCTAAGTTTAATATATAAAAATTGATTCTAACAAAGGAGAGAAATTGTCCCCTGGGGACTAAATTTCTTATATTAACATCATGATGAATCAAATATTCTAGGATATAATTTGATTAGTCCTTCTATAAAAGTTGTGATTGGAAATAAAATTTAACGATACAATTTCAATTCTAATATTCATCTACAATGAAACTGTTGACATCAATAAAAATGTAAAGTACAAATAATGATGATTATTCTGTTACTTTTCCAAGGCCTCTACTTGAGACAACAACTTGTAATGTGGATTTCTACATGATGTGTTGCCATCTTGTATTGATAAAAAGATGAAAGCCTAAAATGTTTTAAGATCTGTGCCTACATACATAAAGTAAGTATCATGAGAGCACTATGCACAGTAAATATAAAAAAGATAGAAGTGAAAGGGAATATGTTAAAAAGCTTAAATTGTGCTAATGAAATATAATCATAGAAGATGAATATACATTAGGTAGATTTCACGCTTTTTGTGTCTTTAATTACCTCCTTATACTTGAAAGAGGAGGAAAATGTTGGGGCTTTTAAAGGGGATAGGACCCAGTAATTGAGCACCCTACCTTTGCGCTTCTTAAAATCCTATGTGGAAATTTAAAATCATTCCCAATTTTTTATAGTAGCTTAATTAGAAAGTCCTCTTCTTTTTGGTTTCAAAGCCACATCATCAAATATGATGCCTCATCAACATGCTTTTTGCCAAGGTGTCCAAAACAACCCAAAAAAAGTGTGAGACCAATAGTCATGCAAAAGGGACACCCATACTTGTGCGGTTGACATGACATCACATGATTGGTTGCTTTTTACAACTAAAGGTACATTTCATTCAATTATGGGTAGTCATCATAATAGCAATAACAATTTTAAAGCCACAACTATTGGTGCAATATTGCTTAAAAAATTGGACATTAAATTAACAAGTGTGGGTATTAAATCAACAATCATATGTATTAAATCAACAACTGCTATCACAGCCATTGGAACACATTCATGTACTGGGCCCTCTCTTGTATAAGAGTTTGCATCTATAAAATCCTAGTTTTTGTGTTTTAATTTACACAAATAGCGGAGATTGATTTTGATATTAAAGATGATTTATTAAGAACAAGATGCAAAATCAATAATTTAGAAAACATATTAAATGTTCTATGTTAACATCAGATATATATTAAGTGTTAGCATAAGAAACTAGAAAGTTATATGTAATAAAGAAGTAACAAAATGGAATATGATCATCTAGAAGCTTCAAAAGACCTTCAAAATGGATTCTAAATAAACAAAAGTATTATCTTACCCCATCTAATTATGAAAAAGTCATATGCAAGGTTTTAGAGTGTTATTGATATAATATTGACTAAAATAAGATTAATTGCAAGGTCGACTGGATACCTAGTATTATGATGCAAACTGTATTTATTGCTTTTAAAAAATATATATTGGCATGGTGTTACTTTTTTCTTGGGTGTCTTTGTACAGGTATTGGTCTGCCTCAACAGCCAACGCGCAGCTTGAAAAGACTAACCAAAGTATAAGAGATATAAGAGTTTCTCTCAACTCTGCCGTTGGTCTGCAAACTCTTCGACAAACTACCTTTCGTTCTGAGCAATCGCCTTTCGAGCTACTTGACTTTAAGCCAGGTAACACTTATTTTTAATTATTGATGTGGGAAGGTTGAAGATTTTATTTTAAAATAGTTTTCATCATAACATGGGATGTCAGTGTTGTTTATTGACCTTTCTATTTTTCTTTCGTTTTCAAAAAACGAAAACAGTGGGTATTGAAAGCAAAGTTGCGAAGGTGACGGAGCTGTTGGATATGGAAGGCACTCAGGCAGCGCTCGTCGCTGTATTATGTGGGTTTGGGGGTGTCGGTAAGAGTACGCTTGCAGCTTCAGCAATTCAGAGTTTGAACTGGCCCAAACTCCAGGCTTCTCCAGACTTCAAATTTTGTAGGGTTAAAATAAACTATGAAACTCCAGACAGAGAATCCCACATCATTAACCTCCAACGATATATCATCACTGCTTTTGGAGGAAGGAAACTCGAGTTGCAAAACCCCGAGGAGGGACGAAAAGAGCTCCAAAAGGTTATGGAAAACAAATTCTGCTTTCTATACATCGACAATGTCGTTGACAAAGAACATATTGGGCAACTATTACCGAAAGATTTATTGTGGTTCGTGGAGAATTCCGAGAAGCAGAAATCAAATATGTCCGTGGAGAATTCTGAGAAGCAGAAAACAAAACTAAGGATACTGGTGACGTCCAGGGAAAGGAATCTCAAACCCGTATTCAATATCAACTGCAAGGAATATGAAGTTCATGCTTTCTCTGATGATGCGGCCGAGGAACTCCTGAGAGAAACAATCCTCCAATCACAAGGCCAGCTTAGTCTCGACTTCGATGAAAGAAGTCTCATGAGTAGTGTGGCCCGAGCATGCAGAGGTGTCCCGCTAATCTTGTCTGTCTTCGGAAACCACTTAAGAGCAGAAAGAGAGGAAGGAGCCAAAAGAGCGGAACGAAGTTACAAGGAAGCCCTTGAAGCTCTTCGAGAGGGAAACCTCGATAGCTTCACAGACCAAAATATTAGTGGAAAGCTCTTCTTTGTTTATCACAAAGTGAGGGACGAAGAAGAGAAAGATGCATTCCTTGACATTTGCAAATATTTTTATGGTTGGGAATGGAATCTTGTTGCCAATATTGTGGACCCTTCTAGACTCGAGTCTCTACACAAGAGAATGTTGGTAAACAAAAGCGAGTCAGGTGAAGTCATCGTTCATGACATCCTTCGCTTGATGGGAGTCGAAGAGGCCAAACACACAAGGATTTCAAGTTTTGAGGAGTTTTCTGAAGTTTTCGAAGATGGTGAGACAATTATGAAAACTGTGAAAGGCATCTCCCTTGTCAGTGACAAATCACAAACAAAACTGGAAACAAGACACTTGGATGCCGTATGCCACTCGTTGAGAATACTAAGGATAGGAGACTGGGTAAAGATCGATGGGCCTCCTTGCAAGAAAGCTTTCAAAAATTTGAGATATCTCAGTCTGGGGGATGCGATTGATATTCCATTTGAGGATGCTTGCAAATTGCAGAAGCTCACGGTTTTCTTCAACAGGTCAACCCACGGCATGAATTTACATCGGGTAAGGCTGAATTCTTTAAATTAGATATAATGAAATAATTGAAGAAAATTAAGAAACATTTTTTTTTGAAATAGTAGATAAAATATTATATTTATTCAAATGTATTTACAAATATTTTTGATTGTGCACTCAAGAATTAGCTGATCATTACAAATATTTTTTGATTGTGCAATCAAGAATTAGCATGATCAGAGAGATCAGAGACACTAATTGCATTATAACAGTCCCAATAAATAGAGGTTTTAGATAAATCAAAGATTGCTAGAAACGAATCATACATATTGCATGCAGTTATCAAACTCTCAGTAGAGAGATGCAAATTCTATATTTGAAAATATTATTTGTTTACCCCACGTGAACTACAGTTCATACTATAGTTGTTTTCAAGCAATTGGAGAAATTAAATTGATGCAGGGAGACTCTGCCTTTCAAATCACACACATTTCAAGCCACAACTGTCAAAGCTGAATTCTCCAACTGTTTTCAATTTATAAAATGCAGTGTCTCCAGTATTTTTTTCAGGTGTGCCCATTCCAGAAACGACTTGGGATAGGGGACGTCTAACGGATTTTGACTTTGACATCTAGAGGAAAATTGACTTTGATTCTCAAAATAATACAAATATGGCATATGATTTCAGCTAATTCTTATATATTAAGGTTTTATTATGTATAAATGCATGTTTTATCCATGTTTTGATATGAATATTTTGAATTTTTCTACATATTTAATTTTTACTATTGTTATATAGTCGTCCCCTTCGCTATCCCCAAATTTGGCAAAAAAAAAATTGTCGTCCCGAAAACTCGTCCCCCCATCCCCTGCCATACCTGTTCCAAAAACTTGGGGTAACCTTGATCAAATATGATACTATGAATAACTCTCCTTTAGTTACCAAAACCATGATTGGGTAACCCAACCAAACCCCACATTGAAATTGAAATCCTTCCAAAAATCAGTCTAATTTTGCATTGAACCTAGTAACCACCACTACCAATAGCCAATGTACTGCTGTGAAAATAGTTTATGTACTATTGTAAAAATTAAATAAAATCTTTTTGGTTGATGCAAGGTTGCTCTCACATCCCAGGATGCTCTTGCATCAACAATTTTAACAATAACTACAATATTGATTACAATTTTAACAATAACTACAATATTGATTTTTTGTAAAGTTGTCGATTTGAGTTCAGATTTGGGTACAGGTACATGGGTAACAAAAATTTGTTTTTCCTTGGGTACGGGTTTGGATTCGTCCATGTACACATATGCAAACATCAAAGTTGTAAATATAAAAAGAGGAGTGATACTCATAAATCCATAATTGACAATAAAATCATAAAAAAAATACCTCATATATCATATTTATAATTTGCAAAAAAAAAATGACACAATGAAAATTCAAATTAAAATTGACATTTAATATTTATATTTTCTTCTCATAAACATCATACACAGTCTCGGGTGTTACATATTTTGCATCTAAATATTCAAAAGAAAAATACGAAGTTTCACTTGGTATATTCATACAGAAATTTGAAGAGAATTTAAAAGTAATACATATTTTATTTCCTATACATGCACATATTTTGGTATATTTGTTTGGGTACTGCTCTTAGATACTTTCTGGCTGCCCAAGTTTCCTATAGGTTCTTCATAGAAAGACCTACAGATCTTCCAAACCCAAAAAAATCAAAAGGAAAAAGCAAAGAGAATGCAGGAAGAATCACTAGCAGAACTGTACCAACCCCGGCCTATATAACAGAATTTGCAATTTGTAAAATTGCTGCTTTCTTATATGGTATTACATAATTTTTCAAGCCCTAAACCCATTTTATTCAATCTATTGCAACGGTGATGGTGATAGCGTGGCTTTTTTGCACACAGCTTCCTCGGAGTCTGAAAGTAATCTCTCAAGAAGTAGCAGATCCGGATTGCCATTCGTTTGAAATACTTCCTTTGCAAGGTCTTGATTTTTTGCAAAAATTTATTGTGAAAACGAGGAAATCAGTGGAGCTTCCAAAGGAACTCCATCTTCCTGCATCTCTAGTAGATCTTCAATTGAATTGTTGCAGTCGGATACCGAGGGATTTCAGGAATCTGACCGCTCTTGAAAACTTGATCCTCGATAAATGTGACTTGGAGTCTTTGCCTCCTGGATTCGGAAAACTAAAGAAATTGAAGCATCTGAGCATGGAACACTGCACAAAGTTGACTTCCCTGCCGGAAGAACTTGGGCTGCTATCTTCGCTGACTAGTCTGAGACTGCGTGGATGCACGCTTCTCGAAAAGTTGCCTGTTGACCTGGGAAATTTGAGTGCAATTGAAGAGCTAAGCATAGGAGAGTGTATGAATTTGAGGGAACTGCCTCAAGGCTTTGGCGGACTTTCTTCTCTCCGGAAGTTGGACTTAAATGAATGCGTCAGCTTGCAGCGACTGCCAGAAAGCTTTGGGAAGCTTCCAATTGAGTCGCTTGCTCTCCAATCACTGCCTATTTTAGAAAAACTTCCTGAAAGTACTGGCAACATGCCATGCCTTAATCACCTGAAATTAATATCCTGCAAGTCATTAATCACTCTTCCAAACAGCTTTGTGCAGTTGAGCTGTTTAGAGACTTTCGAAATTGATGATTGCAATAAGCTTGTAGCGCTTCCCAGAGACTTTGGCCAGCTCAGATCCTTGAAGGTGATGACCGTGAGAGAGTGCCGTAAACTGCAGGAGCTGCCTCATGGGTTTCAAGCACTACCCGCCCTGAAATCCTTCTATTTGACTAGTTGTCCCAGTTTGCTGAATCTTCCGGCAGGGTTCGGGGAGCTCATATGTTTGGAATTCTTAAGACTAGGGGACTTGTTAATCTCAAGTCTTCCTGATGGGTTCGGGAAGCTCAAATCGTTAAAGGCGCTAAGCGTTTATTCATGTCCCAAACTCGAAACATTGCCAGATGATTTTGAAAGTTTGGAGTCTTTGGCTACATTAACTTTGAGGTGGTGTCCCAATTTGGACGGTCGAACAATGGAGAGAATAGTGAAATTAAAGCTTTGCTATTCGGTATCAATTGCAAAAAGCCATAAATTGATTGAGAGGTGGGGAGAAATGCGGGAGGAAGGGGAATATCCTATAATGGTAGAGGGAGGAATATTTTCAGATAAGGTAAGCCGTTCTTTACGCATCTTCCCTGCGTTTTCTATTACATGGGATTGTCTCCGAGATCTGAATTGGTTCGTATCCGTTGTGTGCAGGAGGAAAAGGAGAAGTGTCGCGCAGCAAGGGTGGGTGTGTTGGGTGCGAGTTGTATACAGCTGGACAGCACTACACATCAATGGATGGAGGGCTCGACTTCCATTTTGTTTGAAGTGGACACAACTGTTGCAGTCGTCGTCCTTCCTGTCCACGTGGAAGATCATCATCAGCGGCTTACCGAACAACTTGTAGGGAGGGCGGTGGAAAAAGCAAAGATGGCTTCTTCAGGACGCCTGCAAATTGTTTATTTGAAGAGAGTAAATCAGGATATCGAACCAACAGAAAGAGAAGAAGAAGAAGAAAAAGAGTGTTTCCGACAAATTTTAATGTCAATGCCAGTGGAAGGATCGTGTGCTATTACTTCGACCGACGTGAGATGCCATCGTGTCATTATGCACGCTCTCTTTCGTTACACTAATGTCAACATACTTAGCTGCCGCATGCTGAAAATGAAAGCAGATAATAAAGGAAATAAAATCTTGCAGTCTATTGATTCATTTGGAGCGGGGTACATTTCAGGAGAGGCTCGGCACACCTCAGAAAGCGTGTATGAAGCAAATAAAATTTCTGATACCATTGGAAATTTTATAGACACTATGTGTGCAGTGAAGCTTCCTGTACCAGCACAGGTATCTCAATCTCCGCCCAAAGAAAGTATGCTTACAGAGTTCCTTCAAATACTGAAGGAAAACAATGCAGATAC
Source organism: Thuja plicata (assembly GCA_018584345.1). Lineage (NCBI taxonomy): Eukaryota > Viridiplantae > Streptophyta > Pinopsida > Cupressales > Cupressaceae > Thuja > Thuja plicata. Next base: position 1,630,533 of record MU225798.1, on the reverse strand, counting down.
CCTCGTCGACAGGAAACTGAACAAGGTAGGTTCACAATATAAAAATATCATTTTACATAAGCATGCAAATGTGAATTTCAAACAAATTAAATATAAGCAACGTATCGAGAAAACAAGTATAGATTGTATTCCAAATGAACGTCAAACCTGTCCAGTTGATGTAATTTGTTGTAACATTGTCTGTTTCAGGTAGAGTTTGATCAACTAAAGGGAAATGTGGTGGGCATCTTCATATGTAATCGAAACACACATGAATATGTAAAATTACAGCAGATTTATGAAGTCGTCAAAGATCAAGGTTTCAATTTTGAAGTGGTTTGGATTCCTGTATGTGAGCATGAATTTTATGGGCTTGGTACTTATACAAGGTCTCTTCAAAAGATGGATTGGACAGCTCTTCCTGATCCTAATTTGGTCAAACTGAAAAATAGAGAACCACATTTAATTATGTTTGATCAAGAAGGAAGTATTTGCAATCCACGTGCGTTGTCTTCAATGATGTCATGGGGTGCAGCAGCCTATCCATTTACGAGAAACAAGATTAATGAAATTGTCTCCACTCTACAAGTTGATTCCACTCTACAAGTTGATTTCAGTTTGAATTTTCTCCTCTACAAAATGAATTTGGTAAGACTACTTTCTTCAAATGAACATTTTGGGTTCTAGGTTAAATATGAGATTTTTAAAATAAATTATAATTTTTATATTTTACGATATTTAACAATAAAATTAATTTATAACAATTCTTTTTTTATATGGTTGCAGGTGAGTAAAGAAGCAATAAAAAACAAATTGATTTTCTTATATGTTGAACCTCCAAGTCAACAGTTAAAAATGAAATCTATAATGGATCAATTAGCTCAACTTCATGGTAACTTTGAAATTATATATGTGGGGTACTATTTTGTTAAAGACTGTGATACATCAACATTCAAAGAAATTTATGAAAATGTGACACAAAAAATGGATTGGCACAAACTCTCATTTGAAGATATGGTTACATTTTGGTATCAGTGCAAATATTTATATGAAGAAATGAAGGGCCAATCAAATGTGAAAAATGAAGAATTCAAAATTCTTCTTGAACAGAGGTGGTTAGTTGTACTTGATGCTGATGGCATAGTAACAAGGAGTGGATATGAAATGGTGAAGATGATGTGTAAAAAAAATGATGAGAAAAGAGGTGGGTTTGGTGCTTTAATGAAAAATGAGTTGTTGGAAAGTTTAAAAGTTGGAAAATGTAATGAAATAGTGAAGACATTTTTCAAAGATACAATCATAAACCATCCAAAACACTTACATCAGTTGGTTATATATAGACAATCATCTTATATCTGTGACATATGTAGATCTCATAACGTACCTACATGGGACCAACAAAGAAATTATTGTTGTTTCAAATGTGATTGGGATTTATGCCCAAAATGTTGGAAATTGTTTGTAAAAGGTCAAGTACAAGACTCATCCTTAACTAAGGATAGGGACAACTAAAATATTCTCCTTTCACACCCCCTTCTCGAAAAAGAAAATAATATGTATATTCTTATCATATCTTCTTAAAAATCACTTTTAAAACATCCATAGTTCCCTTGTAATTTGGACTAGGATGAGATTTAGATAAATGGGTTGTTTATTTTAGATACAATTTGTATAGACAACAACATCTTGATTAATTATGATTTTGATATTAGATATATTTTTTATAAAATTAGTATAATTTACTTATGACTAACATAATACTAGTTTTTATTTGGCAGATTATGTTCAAAGAACATCAATTTATCTTGCAGGTGTCAAGATGATGCAGACTTTATGACTCTATTGAAGAAGAAGGTTCTAATGCTGAATTAATCACACACTCATTTATATTTCTATCATGTTTAAATTTTAATTTTGGTTAAATTATAATACATCATATATACTAATAGTTTTTAACTTGATATTATATTTAATTTATAAAAAACAAAATTTTGTTGAAATATAAACTCAAAATATCTCAAATACACATGATATATATTTATAAATTAAACAATATTATAATTTCATAAAATACATTTAAGTAAAAAGTCCAGACATCTTGTTGGCAACGGTATGATGGTGTTTTAGCACTGATACCATAAGCCTTATAATTCCATTTTTCTTTTTTGGCTATAATTCCTTCAATTAAATGGAACTCTGTAGATGAATAATGGGAAAATCGTGCATGTAGTGTAAGTGGTCAGTTGAGTAGGTAGACGAATGATGGGAAAATGGTGCATGGGCGATGTTAGCCATTTGCTAATTAGCAATGGATTGTGGATTAGAGATGTCTGTTTGAAATGTCTATTTGGCTTCGTTCTTAGGGTTACCTTAGCCTCTCTAAATTGTAAACAACACTGTTTTTGTGGTTTTGTCATGTTCTGTAGTGTGTGCCTATGACAGACATCTACCCCGGGTTCGTAAAAGCACTTTGAAAACCATGAAAGATCTAAAGAAAAGTAAGGAGGACAATTTATATGTGGGAGATTTATTTTTGCAACAATTAGTAGGATTTTATAATGTAGATAGAGTTTACAAAAAGGATGTGAGTATTAATTAATGGTAGAAGAGAAATATATTTTGTGAAATGGAAAAGGATATAAAATTTGTTAGGAAAATAAGATGGTAAGAAAATTAGATTAGCGGGGAATATAAGAATAATGAGTAAAGATGGGTTGAGAGTTTATCATAATTGTTGTGAAGAAATATATATTTATATATGAGACTAGAAGTGAATTACGATGGATTAGGATTTTAGAAATGTTTGATTAGAAATATATTAATTTAAATGATTAGAGTAAAAGAGTTTGAGAAGATAAAAATTTAAGAGTTATATTTAGATTCATTTTCATTTTAATTTAAATTATTTTTATAATTTATAATATAATCTTAGATATATAGATTTTTAATAAATGAGTTTCTAAATCGATTAGTTAAATTATTCTATATTAATTATACTGAAGGTCTTAAGAGTTAATATTTGTACATAACTATTTTTTAGCTATCAGAAAATTTAATCACGAGGCAATAGATTAACTTATATTATGATAAACACAAGGAAAAAGAGAAAATTTGTATCAATAGTTTCTCATAATTTAGGATAATCATAATAAAAATTTTGTATAGCTATATAGAGTTGTGTAAAATGTATGGTCATTGAATTAGGACGTCATTTTTTCTTGTAATGTCTATATGATAACAAAAAAGACAATTAACTATACATTTTTTTCCCTTGTCATTATTACAACTACGCATTTATTTCATCAAATTACAACCATATTATTTATTTATTTGTCTACTTAATACATTAATGGTCAAGCATACTAATGTTCATGGAAATAATTATCATAATTATGTAAGTTTAAATAATGATCTCAAACTACGATTGGTGTCCCAATTCCATAATGTCCCTAATCGGAATCACACAAATAACAATAATTCTCCATTCCTCTAATTTGAACAGGCAATAAAAACAGTGTGAAGAGCCTTGCAATTCTTTGATGTTAGAAATGCTCAATGCATCACACACTTCCAAATGTTTGCCAAAATCCTGATGACTAGACCTCAACCAAGACAAATATTTCTTTCAGATCGAACCACTCAAACCAGCACTCCTCGTTATCACCAGGACAAGACTGATGATCTCCAAAGTAACTCCAGCAATTAAAATATCATTTTTCTTTCTAAAGTATTATCTCAATCACCATAAGTTGTGGCTTCACAATAATAATCAAATATGATCTTCTACATTCACGTCAACCCTTTTGGAGTTCACGCACAACAAACAATGATATTTTCAGATTAACACAGTAGCAATCAAGTGTGAAATCGACCTCAGAAACGGATATTGTTTGATACAAGAATGTGCGCTACCTGAAATGGATATATAATTGTCACCATGCAGAATATTGAGTATCGATATTACTTTGTGGATGCCAATGTTTCTATGGATTGCATAATTCGTTCAAACTATAGAATATTAATGTATTAACTTCTGCAGATGGTAAGATTCCGCATCAAATATAATCTTCAGACATTATCCGATATAATATTGCTCATGTATTATTTACACAGATGAATACATAGAAAACACGAACTCAAGTATGAGATACTGAGAGAAAGATATTTGATTTTCTGATTATAAGGATAGATTTCAGATTACATCAACTTTGTCTTCAAAGAAAATTTCACATAGTTTATAACTTAGGCAGACTAGGGTGGTTTTTAACCATTGAAACTACAATCGCCATACTAGTAAAGATCTTGCACCTTGCACCTTCAAAACTGTAAATCAAGAGTTCCAATTCCAACTGGAATTGTAGATACCAACAAAGAGATAATTAGTCCATGACGGTGAACACAATGCCCAACTAGTCGCTTATAAAAGGCTTCAAGGAAGTGTCTAGAAAAATACAATAGACCTACTGGAGCTCAAAACTGCAGGTTGTTCGGCTCTAAAGATAAAACGAATTGTATGATTGAACCTAACAACAAGCTTTGGCCAACGAATGTAATGAGCCTAATTTTGGGCTGATTTTCCCTACACTTTAGGCCTTGCTATTACCTAGGCGGGTTTACCTTCTATTAAGCAGGCTGAATTATGAACTAATTAACTATTTATATCTGATTTAGGCTTCTAGGATAATCTATTTATTCCTAATTTTGTAATAAAATTTCAAAATGAATTGTAAAGTTTTTATATGAGACCGGTGCCTTGATGCTATTGTGTATGAAGTCAAGTGATTTTTACTCAACCTCGATAATGCTTGCTAGACAATATTTGAGTTTACACCTGATGTAAACTTGTTTGTTATCCTTTTATAATTCAAGATACAATGCTTCTATTCCAGTGATTAAATACAAATATCTTCCCTTGAAATAATGTTAAAAGACCAATTTATTTCATCCTTGATGAATATATTAGAAAAACATAGCAATGAACTGAATATAATTTTTTTAAGATAACAATGATTGCATCAACCAAATAGTAAGCAATGTTCAAATAAGAATACGCAAGAAGAATTTTGCGCACACAACAACAAGGCCTTGTATTACTTAAAATAAGTCATTTTTTAAATTGTAGAAAGATAATTCAAGTTTTGATGATCTTTAAACAAAGAAATGACTTCCTTACGTATAAGGAAGAAAAGTGTCAAATAAAAACAGTACATCCCTTAGTGAAAAGATACAATTAGAACACATAGATCTTAACAACAATTAATCCTAATTCTCAAAGGAAAGGGATTTAAGTCTCTCAAGCTTCCTTTTGATATGAATTTAAGATTACATATGGGCGAGACTAAATGATTTCCCGCTGTCTTTTTTTGTGGACTGTTGTTCTGGTCTTGGTTTCTTCTTTGTGGGAGTGCTTGTTGACTCCCTTTGGTGTGTCTGGTGTTGATTCACTGCTGTAATTTGGTACTCTTAATGTTCTATCTCTCAGTTCTTTTTTGGTTGTAAAAGGTTTTGGATCCTTTCAAAACTTGTTTTTACTTAATCAAAACAACTAATCCTAATTCCTTAGAAGGAATATGTTAACAACCCAAATGTGATCTATGTAATTCTACTCCTTGTAGGTTGTGAGAATGGCGGACAAGTGCAGCATTGCATACTCCCACCTGTAGAATTTGTCTGTGATTTTCTTCATATTATGCAGGATATGCATCTCATCCTTTATGTCCTCTAGTGCCCGAGGAATTGCTTGAGCTAATTCATTTTTCCTTTGTTCTAAAGGAGCAAGTGTCCCATCATCAATGCTAAATATGGAAGGGATACCACCTGAATCTTCTTTATCAAATCGATCGATGTCTTCCACCAATTCTCCTTGAAACTCCTGATGTTGTTTGAGAAAATCTTCAACCCTCTTGAAATCATCATGAAGATAGAGAGTCCTTTTTCTCCATCTTCTCATTGATCATATATTTTAATCGAATATGCTCCCTAAGGGCCTTGAATGTTCATGTGCATGTGTTCCAAAAGTAACTAGATAATCATCACTGTATCATATAGGTGCTTAATCAATTCAAACATCAAATTATATACTACCTTCTCAGTTTGTTTATTTGTCTCTTTCAGTTTTTTCTCAAGATTTTGGGCTTTAGTTTGTTCATTTGTCTCCTTTATTTTATAGATACTGTGTATGCAGAGAAGCTTCCTCAGTCTCCGGCGAAAGAAAGTATGCTTACAGAGTTCCTTCGAATACTGAAGGAAAACAATGCAGATAACCTTGTCGACAGCAAACTGAACAAGGTAGATTCATAATACAATTTATTTTTATAGAAGCATAAAAATATAAATTTGAAGCAAATTAATATATGTAAGACGTCGACAAAACAAATATTCATTGTGTTGAAAATAAATGTCAAACCTGTCCAGTTGATGTAAGTTGTAACATTGTATGTTTCAGGTAGAGTTGGATGAACTAAAGGGAAATGTGGCGGGCATCTTCATATGTGATCGAAACACATATGAATACGTAAAATTACAACAGATCTACGAAGAAGTCAAAGATCAAGGTTTCAAGTTTGAAGTGCTTTGGATTCCTCTAGCTGAACATGAATTTTATGGGCTTGGTACTTATACAAGGGTTCTCGGAAAAATGGCCTGGGTAGCTCTTCCTAATCCTAATGTGGTCAAATTGAAAGATAAAGAAGCACATTTTATTATATTTGACCAAGGAAGTGTTGCCAATCAACGTGCGTTGTCTTTAAAGATGTCATGGCAGCCTATCCATTTACCATAAACAAGATTAATGAAATTGTCTCCCCTCTACAAGCTGATTTCGGTTTGAATTTTCTCTTGTACAAATTAAATTTGGTAAGAAGTACTTTCTTCAAATGAACATTCTAGGTTTTAAGTTAAATACGAGATTTTTAAAATGAATTATAATTTTTATATTTTATGATATTTATCAATAATGTTAATTTATTATAATTTTATTTTTATATGGTTGCAGGTGAATAAAGAAGCACTAAAACATAAATTGATTTTTTTATATGTTGAACTTCTAAGTCAAAAATTTAAAATGAAATCTATGATATATCAATTAGCTCAGCTCCATGGTAATTTTGAAATTATATATGTGGGATGTTATTTTGGTGAAGACTATGATATATCAATTTTCAAAGAAAATTATGCAAATGTGACACAAAAATGGATTGGCACAAACTCTCATTTGAATATATGGTTATATTTTGGTATCAGTGCAAATATTTATATGAAGAAATGAAGGACCAATCAAATGTGAAAACTGAAGAATTAAATTTTTTCCTTGAAAAGAGGTGGTTAGTTGTACTTGATGTTGATGGCATAGTAACAAGGAGTGGATATAAAATAGTGAAGATGATGTGTAAAAGAAATGATGAGAAAAGAGGTGGATTTGGTGCTATAATGAAAAATGAGTTGTTGGAAAGTTTAAAAGTTGGAAAATGCAATGAAATAGTGAAGACATTTTTCAAAGATACAATCATAACCCATCCAAAACACTTACATCAATTGGTTATAGACGATGGACAAGGATCGATCTATTATATTTGTGACATATGTAGTTCTTCTAATGTGCTTACATGAGACCGACAAAGACGATATAGGTGTCACCAATGTAATTGGGATTTATGTCCAAAATGTTGGAAATTGTTTGTAAAAAGTCAAGTACAAGACTCGTCCTCAACTAAAGATAGTGACAACTAAAAAATTCTCCTCTTAATTGCTTGCTCAAAGAAGTAAATAGGATTTATATATTTATCATACCTTAATAAAAATAACTTTTAAAACATCCATAGTCCCCTTGTAATTTGGACCAGGATGGGAATTCGATAAATGGGTTGTTTATATTAGATACAATGTGTCTACATAGACAACAACATCTTTATTAATTATGATTTTGATGTTAGCTATACATTTTAAAAAATTAGTATGATTATACTTATGACTAACATAATACTATATTTTATTTCGTAGATTATGTGCAAACAATGTCAATTTATCGTGTAGTTGTCAAGATGATGCAAACTTTATGGCTCTATTGAAGAACAATGTTCTAATGCTGAACTAATCACATATCCATTTATATTTATATCACATTCAAATTTAAAATTTAATAAAATAATAAATACAACATATATATGTATACCTTTTGTCCATATTATATTCAATTTATAATTTTTTTTTGTTAAAATATAAACTCAAAATATCTTAAATATGCATTATATAAATTTATAATTTAATAGAATATTATAATTTTATAAAATATATTTAAGTAAAAATTTCAGACGTCTTATTTACAACAATGTGATGATGTTTTAGTATTGATACCATATGCTTTATAATTTAATTTTTTTGGTTGCCATTCCTTTGATTAAATGGTAGTATAAGTGGTTCACTGAGAGTATGAATGATGCAAAAATAGTGCATGGGCAATGTTAGCCACTTGGTAATTAACAATGGATTTTGGATTAAATATTGTAAAATTTTGCAACGAAACCTACAAAATAAATTAAGGATTTTGCTTAAAAAATAGAAGAAAGACATGTAGATAAAAAATAGAAGAAAAGAACAATTGAAAATGAATGAAATACTATTGATGACATTTTACAAATGTATGATTTACAATAAATAAATAACTACAAAGACTAAAATTAAGGAGGGAATAAAGGTAGATTTGAAGAGGCATGAAGAATCAATCAATGGTTCTCCTTAATTATCCTTATGCAGTACAACACATGAAGTACAAACCTCTCCATAACTTATGAGAAAAGCTATAGTTTGCAGATTGGGATCAACATATAACAACCATTACAAATCTGTAATAAACAAAGTGAAATGATGCATATACAAATTGTAATTAACTATAACACCCCTCTAGAGTCTAACTAAGAAGACATAAGACTAATGAAAGGAAAGAGGAAAGAGTGAAAACCCAGTGGGAACAAATCCCCCTTCAAATAATGAGAGATGCAACTATATGAAATGTAAAAGAATATCCTCTAAGACACACGAAAGGTGTGGACAATTACAAGTCAAATGATAAATGCAATAGTGCTGAATGAAATAACCTCATCTGAAACTAATATGATGATCAAGATAAATTTGTATGGTTGCCCGCAATAACACTACTTGAACAATGAGTAGATGACAAACAAAGGTAAAACATTTGTTTTTGATTAAGTAAAACAGGTTTTGAAGGGTTCCTAAAACCCAAAACAAAGCGTAACATAAAAAATAATGCCCAGACTGAAAGGACAAAGCCAAACAAATGAAACATAATACCACAGGGCCGTTAGTCAAAGATATAGTTCATATAATAATTTGCATGAGTGCCCCCAACGACACTACTTGAATAATGTGTAGATGGAAAAAAATGCAAAAAATACATTAATCTTGAATATACAGTTGCCACATGAATCTATATGTGTGACCCCAATGACACTACTCAACCATACAAGAACAAACTGCTAGTTGAAAATATAGGTGGCAATAGTCAAAAGAAATGATCAATTATGGAACCAAGGAAGTATTAGCATAAAGAGTAGAAACCCCACATAATACTTACAAAGGAGAGGCATGACAATTCTATTGAAATGTTGTGTCACTAATGAGAGGATGAAGGAAAGGCCCATGTAAAAAGAACATGACATTGGCTAGTTTGTGATGTAGAATTCGGTTCAACCTCTATTTCCATTAGTATCTGACACAAGCCTCTACTTTTGATCTGAAGTATAATCTTTGGCTTCCATTCAAAATAGTTATATGACGTTAGAATAGTAGAGGCTCAAAATTCCATTGCTGCAATCTTTGGTTTCTCCAAAAAGAAAAGCTTATGCTTCTTTTCCCAGCTCGCACTTTGATACCATGTAAAATTTTGTAGCTTCTTTTCCTAGCTCCCACTTTGATACATGAAAATTTTGTAGAGCTTATGGCAAGAAATGTTATCAACTAGTGCCAAAACACTTAGTCATTCATATGGTTATAGTGTTGACCAAGCCAACAACTTGAAGTGTTACCCAAGCTAAGCAGTTGCAGTGTCAACCGAGCAGTTAGTTCCAAACAGTATCACCCGAGTCACCAGTGTTATCGAAGTAGCATACCATCTCTGAGTGATCAATGTGGCCTGAGTACCTAGTGTCAACCGAGTGCCAGAGTTGCCAGTTCAGTGTGTCGCTCGAGTGTCATTATATCACCCGAGTGGATTACTGGACGTGAGTATCGGCATTGGGCCGACTTAGTACATATTGTTTGATACTATTTAATATCAGTGTAGCTGACTTATAGAGGTAATTAATTTGGATAAGGTAGTTATGTAAGATACTTTTTTTATCCAAATGATAGAAACAAGAAAGATATCAATCATCGGAACAACATTGATACAAAAATGAAGTGGCCGATTGATTAGAAGGATACATGAGTATAAAAGAACAACAGAGACTCATCTATCACATTCAGGTGATCAGTATTACATTAAAGGATTTTATTCAGCAAATCAGAGTTGCAAAGAAGATCATTCATTGGTTCATCCTAATAGGTGTATCAGTGAGAATCCTTTAATGGGGTGGACTTAACAGTCCTTCACAAATCTCCTAATAGAGTGCATAATTAACTGTATTGTATAAATCCTTTCACAAGGTGGACCTAACAGTCCTTATTGCTCCTAACAAGGTAGACCATTAGAAGTGGTCAAATTGTAAGCCTTAACCGACCAACTTTATTACTGTAGTTTTAAATCTTGTGGGTATCATCCCCACCCTAGTTTTACTTTCTACTTGGAAGGTTTTTGGGTAACCAAATATTGTGTCAAGTGTAATGATTGTTATTGCTTTTTTGATCCATACATGCAATTAGATTAATCAATCTAATAAAGGATAAAAGAGAATAAGTTTTATTGGTTCCTGATTCACCCCCCCCTCTTAGTCACCTAGCCTAAAATATATTTCCAACATACGCCATGTAAAATTTTGTAGGTAAACATGCAAAATAAATTAAGGATATTGCTAAAAAATGAAAGAAAAACTTGCAAATAAAAAAGAAGAAAAGAATAGTTGAATATCAATGAAATTTTATTGATCTTAGTGTACAAAATATATGACTTACAATGAATAAACAACTGCAATGACTAAAATTATGAAGGAAACAAAAGCAAATCTAAAGAGGAATGAAGAGTCAACTAGTGGTTCTATTTAGTTAGTCTTATGTAGTACAATGCATGCAACACAAACATCTCCATAAGTCATGGGAAAAGCTGCAGTTTGCAGATTGTATTATGGAGAACTACCATTGAAGATGCACAATAAAAAAAAAGTGAACTAATGCATGTGAACATTGTAACTAACGCTAACAAAGATGTATATTAGGAATAATCTTATACACGTCTATTTGGCTTTGTTCTTAGGGTTACCTTAGCCTCTCTAAATTGTAAACAACAATATATTTGTGTTTCTATCATTTAAAAATTTTGTAGCGTGTGTATATGACAGACATCTAACCCGGGTTTGTAAAAGCACTTTACGAACCATGAAAGATCTAAAGAAAAGTGCGGAGGATGATTTATATGTAGCGGGTTTATAATGTAATAACTAGTAGGATATTATAATGTGGATAGAGTTTAGAACAAAGGGTGTGAGTATTAATTAAAGGTATTTATAAGAAATATGTTTCATGAAATGGAAAAGACTATAAAATTTGTTAGAAAAATAAGATGGTAAGAAAATCAATTTAGCATGAAATGTACAAATAATGAATAAATAAAGGTTTTGAGTTCATTATAGCTTTTTTTTTTTGAAGAAAGATACATTAGCAAAAGGAGATTAGAAGTTAATTATGATGGATAAAGATAAAATGTTTCAATGTGGTAAAAGGGTTTGAGTGGATAATATTTTAAGAGTTTTTGATTAAGGTAACAACAGGTTTTGAAGGGGCCCCGAAACCCTGTACAAAAAAGTCACAAAAGATATTCAATAATGCCCACAAAACAAAATGGGTCACAACTACAGTGAGGGTTTTACAACAGGCTCCCACAACCATAGATAAATTATGCATAAAACAACTTTCATGCAAACCCAAACTAAAGACAAATCCAAATCTAGGATTTACCTTTAGCGCCCTTCTGATGGGAACAAAGAGTCATATCAAATGAAGAGGGCAACTTGAATTTTTTTCCTTTAACAGTAATCCATCCCTCTTTCGCTCTAGCCACCTCATCTTGCCAAACTGGAGGATCAACGACCACACCAGAATGATCGAAACTACCAACAGGGGTAGCCAAAATACCAGTCAATTTCGTAGGAGGGACGATCGCAAAAACCCCCCAGCATCACTCGGGGGTAGTAGAGACTCAACACCCCCTACTTGGCCAGGTGACGAAACCACCTAGGAGGAAATCATCAAAGAACACTCAGGAACCACAACCTTTCCAGTAAGAGGAGACGGGACCTGCTCTGCCACTTGGGAAAATATTTTCGGCGAGACAAGATTCTTTTCCACCACATAGTGTTGAGCAGAAGTACCATTCCACTAGGATGAATTAGATTTCTTTTTACCCATTCCACATTGAGCAGCCAAATGCCCTATTTTAAAGCACCTTTTGCATCTGAAGGGGATACCTTCATAATCCAGAGACTGAATCCATTTTCCTTTAGAGGAGTTGATCACTATCTCCGCAGGAAGACCCTTGGAGGGATCGATATCCACAAGCATGCGAGCATAAGTAGAGTGGAGAATGTCAAAAGAATCACCATCCACCAATAAAAATTCTCCAAGGGCATTGCCAATCCCTTCCAGTAGAGAATCAATCCATAGATGCAGAGGAAGATTAGGAAGATGGACCTAGATAGGAAACCTAATGAAGGAATCTGACGTAGGGTTTAAATCAATATTCCATGGCTTAACCGTGAGCATAAAGCGATCCTCCCAGCTGAAAAAATGTTCAATCAACATATTATTTCTGTCTAAAACATCATCAAATTTTGCAATAAAATACCCCTTAGCCAAAGGATAGATGTGCACTGTATCCATGAGGATAGGTTCCCAATGTCTAGATATCCAATCATGAAGCTTTGGGAGGCTAGGCCAAAACCCTTTGAACCTGCAAATCAAAGCATGGGAGGAAAACTCAAAAATATTTTTGTCTATTTCCTCCTCCACTTCCATATCCTTCGTAATGGATATAGGATTTGAGATAGGAACAAACCCATGGTTTTCTCCCAGCTTCAACGCAGCATCTACCCTAGTCGCAAAGGCAGGTCCGCAATAACCACACGGGGGCCTTTAACCCCACTCTTCTTAACAGATGTCGAAGCCCCTAAAGCCCGTACAGAGGCGTCGTCCACACTCCCCACACCACAAGAAAGCCAACAGCCAACAACATCAATAGAGGTTGTTGCAGCCGCAGCAACACCAGCATCGTTGGCAGAAATAGAATCACCGGCTGCAAAGGCGACAGCAAGAGGAGCCCGACCTCCAATAGGGTGAGCCACAACTATGGCAGCTGTAACCCTAAACAAAGAAGCTACGAAAGACCTGTCGGAATGAAACATCCCTATGTTGAATTGAATTGATTGACCTACAAGGGATTAGTATGTTAGTTTGCCCCTAGAAACCCATTTTTTGATCCAAAGGTTGATCCAATTTCTCGGGTTCCTATTCAATTAATATTATATTAAGAGTAATATTCCATTTTTTGATAATATTTTAAGAGTAATATTCAATTCTATTTAGTTAAATCTTTTTATAATTTATAAAAATAAATTATACATAGATTTTTAGTAAATGAGTTTCTAATGTGATTAGTTATATTGTTATTATATTAATTATATTGGAAGCCTTGAGATTTAAAATTTAGATGTATCTACTTTTAACTATAACAAAATTTGATAATGAGGTAATAAATTAATTTATATTGTAATAAATAAATAAAAAAAGATAGGATTTAAATCAAGAATTTCTCATAATATATCAAAAATTGTTTGATAGCTATCTATTATGTATTGTTTCATGTAAAATTTAAATTGTGTGAGATGTTTGTTCATTGGGATAACCTTCTTGTATGTTTATGTGTGGTCCTCTAAGTTTAAATCATTAAACTTAATTACATGGGGTGGTGTCACAGTCAACTAATTAAGAATTCAAGGTGAAGAAAAACCACATGACAATGAATAAAGGATGATAAAAATAGATACTGCTACTGTTGTGTAAACTTTTGAATAGTTACTACGTTCCTATTGTATATCTTTTTGTAATAGATTTTGTAATATTTCCATATATATGTTTGTAAAGATCTGTTGTAGCAACATAACAAGATGTTGTATAAACTCTAACATTGGATGTCATTTTGTATTGGAGTTCATTATATGCAATAGAAAAACCACATGACAATATGATTTCTCCTTAATACGTCTTCACATGCTAAAACTGTGTTGAGTACATGAATTGTCTTCTATAGAAGCATTAAAAAAGATGAGATATGTAACTATAAGGGTTTTAGTAGAGGAATATAATACCTTAAAATATGTATTTTATCATTTTATTCTTGTAGTGATTGTTCAAATAGAAAAAAAACAATAATCCACTGAATAAATAATTTTGTTTTTTGCTCTATAACCATAAATGTTAAAAAAAATTATTTGCAAGTAGAAGGGTAAGTGCACCAAAGATGGGGAACCAAAAAGAGTTCTTAAGATGCCACAGTTTTTTTTTCCCTAAAATCAGTAAAGCTTGGACTTTGATGATAAAATCAAGAAAGTTACACTCAAAATTTGAAGATGCAACAAAAAGAAGAGTTGAAATGTTTCAAATCTACTTTTTAAACTAGTAATTTGTTTTAAAAATGGTAGAGATTAAGGATCTCAAAAAGGGGAAGCACATAAAATGGTCTTGTCTTTAAAAAAAATATAACTGTTATCATTTTTGTTTACACTAAATTGATAATTTGACTAAGTGTTTTGCATTGGAATTTGAGTTTCAAAGTCGCTATTTAAAATTTCAGAATGGTAAAGAGTTCAAAGAAATAAAAGTACAAGTTCAATTTTGCAATTGAAAATATCTGAACAGCACATTAAAGTGTCAGAACTCAAGCAGAAAGGGGAAAGTTTGTCTACATTTGATCAATTATGAATATCAAACAGCATGCTATGGTATAAATTCTTTAAGCTCAACAGTAAATGAAAGAAATTGCTTGCATAACAGTAAA
>MU225798.1:1537563-1603250 GCA_018584345.1 Thuja plicata | reverse complement strand
ACACACACACACACACACACACATATATATATATATATATATATATATATATATATATATATATGAAGATTTAGAGTGAACTCTTTGAATGCATTGTTTGAGTTTTTAAAACCAGTTTCACAAATCCTCTCTATAAATATATAAATTTTAATTTGTTGAAATTATTTATTGCTCATACTCACTATGTGCTTTATGTTTTGAAATTAATTAATTATATAATTTCATGGACTATATAGTAAACTAAAATACGTCATATAATGATTATATAATTTAATTAATTGATTTGTCTATAATTAAATTATAAATTATAAATAGACTTTGTTTATAATTAAATTATAAACGAATTGATGTATATAATGTCTATGCATATAATGCATTAGTTTACTATTAGTTTACAATATAATTAGTTTTCGGCAAGCTGCCTGGGAATTTTCTATTAACACTGTAAGTGCTAAACACTTTTACCCAATTTATTTGTCTTGCATTAGCGAAATTTTATTTAATGTATTGAGCGTGAATGATTTCTTGTTTAGGAATTTATGTGTATTTTTACGCAGGTACCGATAAATCCTTTAACCCTAAACTCGGTACGGTAGAACTTAATGAATCGGCGCACATCGATGATCAGTCATAAAAAAATTCACTCAAACGATGATTCTGTTTAACCCTGCAGACACGGTTAAAGCCGGTGACTCTGATTTGCTCCAAAATAGCATCGATTGTTACGATTCACAGTGCCCCCGACACGTCTTTTATTTATTATTTTACCTGCCATGATTGGAAAACCGGCTATCTGGGCGTGAGAAAAAAAACTAGCTGTTTGCGCGCGTGAGACAAGTTTTGAGCGTGAGACAATAAAAGAAGCGTACGGTACTGAGCTCACTCGGGAGGGAAAGCCTATTGGCTAATAATATATGTTAATAGTATGGGGTAAAAAAATTGAAGGAAATATAATATCGTCATCCATGTAATAATGGAGGAGCAATATTAATTTCTTTTTTTAAATAAATTTCAAATTTCATGTAGGCTGCAAATTTGAGAAAAAATGGTTAGAGATCATTTAAAATTTAATGTGGGTATGTTTGGCTAAGTTTGGTATATATTTATTTTTGTTTTGTTTCAAGCAGGTATGCTTTTCCAAATAATTTTAAGGGAAAAATCACTATTGTAGAAGTTTGTTATTTTGTTCTATTTTGGATACTCGATGTCTCCACATTTTGCATGCATGTCTACTAGTGTGTATATAATGTGTTTTTGTATTTTTCATTTTGTCATCACTTGTTTTGGGTTTTTATGTGCATCATATGGGCAAGCATTGGCAAAAGAATGTGGCCAAAGAAAGACCCATTTTAAACTAAAACTGTGCTAAATATTGAATCGGGTGAAAAAGGAGAAAGTTGGTAGACGAAAGGCCGCAACACCTCACACGTCTCTCTAAGAGGGGTCACATTAAATATAAATATATTTTTAAAATTCTTACAACTAAAAGAAACAACCACTAATCTCGTTTTAACACATGAACAATTCCCCCTATTAATAGGGTCAAAAAGGTTAATCTTTCTCGCAATCCAAGAGATGGGGTTGTATGGCGTAATATGGAGGCAGGATGGATTAAAGTGAACTTTGACATGGCATCTAGGGGTAATCCTAGGGAAAGTGGCATTGGTTGCATGGTTCAGGATCATAGAGGAATGATTTTAGCAAAAAATCAAAATTTATAGGAGAAGCGACAAATAATATTGCATAATTCAGAGCGGCTCCCTTAGGACTAAATGTGGATTGAACGTTAAAGCTGAGAGGATACACCTTGAAGGGGACTAATTAATAATGAGCAATTCCATACGACAAAACTCAACACTGAATTAAAAGCTCAATGAGTGGTTAAAGCCAATTCGAGAATTCATAGCAAGGTTTAGTGAATTCAAGGTCTCGCATGTTTATAGAGAGGGAAATTCTATTGTAGATGAACTCGCTAAAAACACATATGAAATTACAATGTCTTAAAGACATGGATGGCATCACATGCCATGAAGGATTATGGCTGATGAAATATAGTAACAACAACACATTGGATGATAATGGTGTTGGTTTGACCTATATCAAGCAAACATAACCAGAAATGATTAATGCATGTACTTTATGCATTAACAATCAAATACTCTTCAAAGGCCCACTTATTTTTTTTATATATAAGCATGATATAAAAATTCTAAAATACTCTTTCTTATTGATTTAAAATCTGACAACAAAAACAAATCATAATATTTCATTGCTAAGTTTTCTCTAAAGCATGATAACAATTTTCTCACATCAAACCCTTAAAATAACCACTTTAATTCTCTCAACCCAAATGCAAACCTACCAATACAAAATTTGTGCAAATATGTACTCAGATAAAATGAATCTAAACACTTTTAGATTTGGGATGGATAAGGGCTGAAAATCACCCATGAATCTCTATCGTAAAAACTGCTTTCTTATTCACTTATATATATTGTAGCACCCTACATGACCAACCAATGGTGTTTCATGATGTGCCCTTGAGATTTTCTTCTTCATATTTTTCTAAGATAAAATTCGCCTTATCTTTATAAAGGATAAGTTCATCAATCGCCTTTACATATCATCTATAGCTTTCCATCCAAAATACCATTGATAAATGTGTTTTCTTGGCATACTCAGGTATTATATAAACATTCCAACTAGTAAACATATCAATCTGTCATGCACCCCCCACCACCACCACCTCCACTCCCACCCCCGTCTTCCATGAAGGCATTACTTATACAGAAAGAAGTGTTGCAAAATCAAAAGGGGCCAGCTGAGATTATTTAGAAGAAGAACGAACTTAGCACTATCTTTACTAGCCAACCTGTTTGGTGTTTGAATTAAATTAAATTTAGTTTTTTTCGCTTTAGGGCCGACTCCCTTTGAATAAAGACAAAGGGCATGTATATAAGGTTAGATTACCCCTAAGAGGCCCTAAGAGGGGGGATAATAAAATGAGCTGACAGTCAACGCTTATCTTAAATAAAGGAGCAGAGAACAATGATCAATGTTAAGGAACATCAGTATATTATATGCAGTGATTAACTTCAGTAAGTCCAACAAGAGCAGTGATCATCCTAAATGGGAGACAACAAATTAAATAAAGCAACAATTAGTTACTACACAACAATAGTATGTAATAAGTGACCATCTTAACACAAGACCATGGATTAACTAATGCGGAAGATATATAAATAATTACAGAGTTGGATTAAGGTCATCATCCTCCAATGGTTATCTCTCTTCAAAAGAGAGATAAAATAACAAAAGAAGAAGACTTCCTTGGAGGGAGGCATGGAACTATAAAGGAAATCAATCCAGTCAACATTAAAACAAAGCAGATCAGTCTATAAGTCATCAACGATCAGGTATATAGATCGATTAGATCAGGGATTACCATATGCATGCAATGGTGATCTTATCCATTTATAGCATGAATGAGATATATGCTTAGTGTATACGAGATGAAGATAAAATCTAACATACAATTTCTCATGTGTTTGGTATAGTTAATGATGTGAAATGCTAATCATCCTCGATTCTTAATTTATTTATTTATTCTCCACAGGAAACAATCATATATGGGTGAGGAAGGAGAGGCATTTGGGAGAACAAATATAGGTTTCCCCTCTAGGCACACAAATTCAGGGCTAAGGGGTTGAGATATCTTGGTTGGATGCTCTGCGTCCTTTGGCTTAGTTGTTGATGTCCTCAGGTTCCCTTTGTGTTATCCTCCCAAATTCCTATGATGGTTAGTTAAAGTGAAATAAATAATCATATAAGTTATGGTAGGAAATATTAAGGGAGAGGCGGTAGACATGCGTTCCCCCAAATTAAGTAGGCCACCCCAAGAGATGGAATCATCATGGTGGATGCTCCTACCGCTTGTGGGTCAAGTGAGAAGTTTTCTTGGTTAGGAATTGCACACTCTTGGGCTTAATTAGGCTGAACAATCTTCCTCTATGACCCAGACTCCCTCAAATTAAGTAGGCATGAGCAATAAGTCATAATGCCCATAATGACACAAAAGTGATTTTGTGCACATCTTCATCTCTTATCCTTATATAATGATACCCTAATTGTAGATCAATCGTAGAGAAGTTTATTACACCGTGAAGCTCGTCAATCCTAGGAATGGGGTAATGGTTCTTGAATATCTTCTTGTTAAGGGGTCTATAATCGATGAAAATCACCATAGTACTATCAGTTTTCTTGACCAACACCACAAAAGAAGAAAATGGGCTAGAGTTATGTCATATGAAATCCATATATAAAAACTATTTAATTGCATTCTCAATCTTCTCTTTTTATCTCCTGGGGTGATAATAAGTTATAGGTGTTGGGACCCCCACCCTATTCTTTTACATGCTTAGAAGATGAAGAGAATTTTGGCGCCATTTTGCATTCAGTATAGTCGTGGATTTACGAAATAGCGAATGTTGCACTATATCACAAGCTGTATTTTTAAAGACTGTGAGATGGTGATGTTGAAGGTTTTACAATGTGGAAATGTTAGGTACAATGATACTGCAAAGACATGATTATCCTGACAAATGGAGTGCAACGGTTGGAAACTTAAAAGGCGTAAATTTAAACTGATAAGATGAAAAATCACCACTTAGATATTATGGAGGCCTAGAATCTGTAATGAAAAGAATGACATTGATTCTTATTTGAAAAATATAAAGAGAAAAAAAGTTGAGTAGACATATGTATTGTATTAGAAATCCAATTATTTACGGACCAAGCATGGAGTGCTTGCAACTAAATTGTACTGTTTGAATAATTTGCATTTGATAATTCTGTCAAACGTGCCTCCTTTGCTTTCTTTCAAGAAACATACAGGCTTTGTTGTATGCATGCATATCTTTCAAAAGTGAAGGTGAGGTGTATCTGAAGGCGTGTAAGTTCAAAAACTCTTGAAATAGTTGTGAATGTCAACCCTTGTCAGTCAGTGTTGCCAATGTTGATTATTTCTCTCGGAAGTGTAAGGCCTTGTGATTATTGTATTGTTAACGTTTGGACATTAGTCCCATCTTTAATATTGTTGAGCTTTATTCACACTTAGGTAGAATAGGTGATGATTAGGTTGTAGGTAAGAAAAATGAGAAGGATGATAATATTTGAACCAAACACTTGCTAGAGGAAAAAAGAGATCATATTAAACCCATAGTAGATACTAAATTAATAACTACCCGATCAAGATCTTACAATATGTATTTGTTAAGTGGGAAGGCCTACCTAGTTCTAACAACTCTTGGGTCTCATAAGCCGATTTTCTTAAGTATAGCCAAGATGATCTATCTTATGAACTAGAGCCAAGAGAACTGATATGTTCAAACTTTTCAAGACAAGGTGAGGATGATGTGGAACATTCAATCTAGTAACAACTACCAATATGTTCACTTTTAGTTGGTTGAGTGACTTTTGAGGCTTTTTAGGATCTATTTATTATTATTTTATCTATTTGTTCAGTTGGTAGTGTTCACTAGGCTTGCTAGTGAACATCTAGTATTATTACTTTTAGTTTTTGATTGTGTTCAATTATTGCATCAATGTTTCAGATCACACTTTGTGATCCATCATCAAGATTTTGTGTTCTTATTGAGCTTCATATCATCGTGATGATGAATCACAGAGTGTGATCTAACATGTTGATGCAAAAAACTAAACACAATCTAAAACCAAAAGCAACAATACTAACTATCATAGATTGTGGAAAATTAATGATCTTAGTTAACAATTGTCATAATTTTGTTTTTAGTTAAGTTTGTTGAGGTAGTTCATAGGAATTTTATGAAATTAGTTTGAGGAGAATAATTGGAAGACATAAAAAGTAAGAGTTGAGGATAAGAAATAGGAGAAGGCTGGAAATAAGGATAAGACCTGAAGGAGACATAAATGTATGCCTATATATTGTTTTAGCATTTTATTAACATTTGGATTGTGAGGTTTTCCAATATGATTAGCATGTTGGTTTCTTGTCTTTTGCATGAGTTATGCTAGGACAATAATTTTTCTTTTCCTTTTGAGAGCTAATTTGTAGGTTTAAGAAAAATGGTTTGCATTAGGATGTGTTAAATGCTTCTCTCTTATGATCCTTCAAACAACACCTCCTCCTACATTATTGTTATTATGGATAGCTCCTTGATCTGATCGGTTAGAAGCCAGCAGTCACTTGCAACCCTGAATCTTCAAGAAAACCTATGTGACCCTTGAACTAGGCCCATGCTACACTTGTCATTGTTCTAGCTTAATTGAAGGGAGAAGGGAGTTAGTGAGCTAATAATATAAAAATAGGCCTAACCAATTGGACTGATGTTAGGATTGCCAATAGATATTGTGCAGGCACCTTATCCATGTCACAATTTGGGTGCATCAATCGATAGCCAAAGTATAAATATTTGGTCTTCATGATTGATCACTATCAGTGTTATTCACTTAGCTTGGATCTATTACAGTCCCAAAAGTACACATGAGGATATTTCAGATATTATACTTTTTGTTATGTATTTGAATAACATGGTAGTATAGCATTACATTTATGCACACACTACTGTCCAAGATAAAGGCTTCCAAAAAATCTACATAAACTCTTTAATATTAGTAATTTTCAATTTATGTAATCTAATTAAATTGTAATTTGTGTTTTGCGAGCACGTGCATGTGCGCGTGCACACACACACACACACACACTTATTCAATAGTTCTTTATAGTTAGATGTTATATATTGTAAGAATGTCTATGAATTTTGCTTATAATTTTCAGTTATAATTACTTATAAAAGGATAATTAAATAGTTCTTAGAGTTGTTGGTTCATCCTAGTGTCATGTGTTGAAATTCATCTTGAAAGGATTAAGTTTTTTATCAAATTAATTTCCCATACATTATATTTTGGTGAACTCAATTTTCTTATATGCATTCTAAAGAAACCACAAAGCCTTGTTAAATCTTTTTGCTCTCATATTTGAATGATAGTTAGATTATGTGATGTAAAAATTTTAAAAGTTTTATGCCCCAATCTCTTCAAGTGATGGAGTAAAAAAAATCCTTCAACACTTAACATATCATAATCTAGACCCTTTAAAACACTAGTTCTTATTGGACTTAACTTTTTGAAAGAATAACTCTCTATTTAGATGTCTCAACCCTGTCCTCTGATCAAATTCTGATTAGTCCTAATATCACTTCCCCATCTCACACTTCTCCTCTTGTGAATGAGGTTTGATGATGAGGCTACTTTATAGGTCCTTTTTCACAAATTTAAAATCTAGACTAGAGCTTACAAAACTTCCCAACTTTTTTAGCTATGACACTCTCACTAATTTATCATTATCTACTCTTAAAGTCATAAGCCACTTTAATTTTACATATATAAAATCTTTTCATTTATTCAATCAATTATTAGGGGAAGCATATAAAAGTAGCTGTTATAGCTAATTTCATGCATCCACAAATCTTGAACAATACATCTGATTTTAATAATTTATTTTAGTTCTCTACATATGTGACTTAACTACTTATAACTATTGCTTTGTCTTGTGGGAAGTAACAACGCATGTTGTGAGATCTATTATGGATGCAAGGGTCAAAATGTTGTCATTTCAAAGTGTCACCCGCTACTCACTTAAAGATGTCAAATAACTATGCACAGTACAATCATGCCAAAAATTGTCAATACTTATATACAAAGATCTCAAAAGTCATTCAAAGTTTGTAGCAAGTACACCTATACAAATACATGATATATTATCATTCGTTTGATTTTAATAATTAAAAAAATAAGATAAGAAAGGAGTGAACAT
The DNA here is from genome assembly GCA_018584345.1 of Thuja plicata. Taxonomy (NCBI): domain Eukaryota; kingdom Viridiplantae; phylum Streptophyta; class Pinopsida; order Cupressales; family Cupressaceae; genus Thuja; species Thuja plicata. Next base: position 1,595,395 of record MU225798.1, on the reverse strand, counting down.
AAATGAGAACGTGGTGGTAGGCAACTCATCCTCTTCCCCTATGTTCAATTATTGTAGTATGAATGGAAAACCTAATAATTTTAGTCCTTTTATGAGACAGGATTAAAGGGGAAGATATTTTTGATCGACGTGTTCACTTCTATGAAATCCTCTCAATAGTAAACCATAAAAAAAAAAAAGTACCTACAGTTCTGCAATGGTGTCTGGTACAAATTCTCGATAGAAAGATTTCGTTCAACTTCTTTTATTTTCCACATATTTGGCTTTCCTTGTGGTCCTTCAATACTTCTATCACACTCCACGTGCCATGCTCTTCGCTTATTTCCAAAACCTCCTCTTTCACCGTCACTGTAATGCCTCCTCTCTTTCATGAAGAAGGGTTGATTTTTAGGTCTATGTGACATGGAGTTCTTTCTTATCATAACTTTTCATTAAATTTATTTTTTTTACTTTCAAAAACTTCCACAAAAAGGAAAAAACTTCCCTTGTATTGCAGTTGTCTTATCTTTCCTGAATTAAGTGTTAAGAGAACTATTTTCAATTTTGCAGAAGAAATGGTGAAGTGTTTGCCATGTTGCTCTTCCCAGCTCAAGGTGAGCAGCCCTAGGTATGAGGATTCTTAGTTCATCAAATTGATGAAGGTAATCATTCAACAACTTCCCCAAAGTGACCCATTTGATCAAATCGATTCGCTCATCGAACTCATTGACTATCTAATACATAGGATCAAGGTAAGCTATGTCAATTCAGACAAACATATCTCACTTTCTTCTCTTTTTTTATTAGTCAATTCTTAATTGGTCTTCAATATTGCAGGCTTTGCCAAAAGAAGCGTCCTCCTCCTCCTTTTCGTGGGATTCCATAGCCTCCTCTACACAACTGGCTGCTTGTTGAGTTGAAGTCCAACGGACTTCTTTTCTTCCCTCCAAAAAGAAGACTCTTTGTCTTCTGACTCTTTGTATTGAGAGCTTATTATAAAGCTACTATTGTAACCATTGTATTTTGTTATGTTTACTTTAATAAGAAACCTCTGCTCAGTGTGGATGTAGCCAATTGGTGAACCACGATAACATTTGTGTTGTGTTAATTCTTTGTTTGCCTATTTCATCTACTGTTCTAGTTTCTCTATTTTTATATTTTTACAATTGGTATTAGAGCGGGTTCGAATCGTTGGTTGAGAAATAGAAAGGATTTCTTCACAAGTTATGGAAGATTTAAGAGTGCAGAAATTTTCAGGAAAGAACTTCAGGATATGGAATATCCAGATGAAATATTTGTTGATCAAGCAAAGAATCTCACTTGCAATCGAAGGGAAGACAAAGAAGCCAAGCACAATGAGTAACGAAGATTGGGAATTTCTGGATGAAAAAGCCAAAGCAACAATTATTCTCTCTTTAAATGATAATTTTCTATACAATGTTGTGAATGAAGCAACGACAAAGGATGTATGGGACAAACTCATAGCCACATATGCAATGGTATCAACAGCAAATAAAGTCTTCATTATGAAGAATTTATACAAATTGAAGATGAGGGAAGATGAGAATATGATGAATCATCTCAACGATTTCAATACTTTGATCAGCCAAGCAGACCCGGTTGGCATAAAACAAGACGATGAGAACAAGGCTATCTTGTTGTTGTGCTCTCTTCCGAACAGCTGGGATGGAGTTGTAACCATTGTTAGCACTACAACATCAAGCACGGAAAATTTATCGTTTGATGAAGTTTTAGCAACCCTTCTCAGCGAAGACATGAGAAGGAAGAATATGGAGTCTTCATACAACAAAGCTCTAACAATGGTGAGTACCAAAAATAGGGGAAGAAGCCATAATAGAAGTAGAAATAACAACAATCAGAGGTCTCAATCTACAAGAAGATCGCAGTCAAGAGGTAGAACAAATGGTTGTTGGTTTTGTGGTAAATCTGGTCATGTTAAGAAAGATTGTCGCAAATACAAAAAGGCACAAGAAAGGGTTTTGGACAGCGAAGCAAACATTGCACATGACAAGGATGATGGTATTTTAGTACTTTCTGCAAGCGACACAAAAGAAAATTCTTGGGTCATGAATTTCGATGCCTCCTTTCATGCCACTTCTTGCACGGACTTGCTCACAAATTATCAAGAAGGCAAATTTGGAAAAGTTTACTTGGGTGATAATAATTGTTGCGAAATTATTGGCAAAGGTGATGTTTCTTTTCCATTAGACGGAGGAGGCCAATGGCTTCTCAAAGATGTTCAACATATTCTAAAGTTAAAAATAAATCTGATTTCTGTCAGTCAATTGCATACACAAGGCTGCCATACTTTTTTCTTTGCGGATTCATGGAAGGTAACCAAAGGTTCCATGGTGATTGTCAAAGGCAATAGAGTTGGTAGTTTGTATCTTTTAGAGCGTTCTAGTAAGGTGGGAGCTGATATGACAGTCATAGAAAGTGATGTATCTCTTTGGCATCAAAGGTTAGGCCATATGAGCAAGAAAGGCCTTGAAGTGATGCTCAACCGTGATCAATTATCGGGTTTAAAATATGTAGATTTGGAATTCTACAAACATTGTATTTGTGGAAAACAAAAATGGGTCAGCGTCTTGAAGAATGGACATGACAATAAGACAACACTGCTGGAGCTAGTACACTCAGATGTCTTCGGACCTACGGAGGTAACTTCTTATGGAGGTACAAAATATTTTGTTACTTTTCTTGATGACTATACTCGAAAAGTGTGGATTTACATGATGTCTCATAAATCTGAAGTGTTTTCAAAATTTAAATTTTCAAAGCACTTGTTGAAAATCAAAGTGGTCATAAAATAAAATGTTTAAAGATGGATAATTGGGGTGAATTTTGTTCGTTGGAGTTTGGTAATTTCTGTGCAGATCATGGTATTCGGAGGATTAAAGTTTTCCCCTACACTCCTCAAGAGAATGGGGCAGTGGAAAAGCTTAATCGTACTATTCTTGAGAAAGCTCGATGTATGCTTTCCAATGCTGGTTTAAGAAAAGAATTCTGGGCAGAAGCCTACAACACAGCGGTTTATTTAATAAATCACAGTCCTTCATCTCGGTTGGATTTTGGTATTTTGGAAGAAGAATGGCTCGGAAAGAGGATCTCTTATGCACATATCTAGGTATTCGGCTGTCAAGCTCTTGTACATGTTTCGAAAGAAAAAAGGACAAAGTTGGATTTCAGATCACAAAAGTGTATCTTTGTGGGCTATGGTGAAGATCAATTTAGTTTTCGATTGTGGGATCCGGTTGAGAAGAAAATAGTGAGGAGCCGTGATGTGATTTTTCATGAAATGATGTTTCCAGCTTTGTCAATAGAAACACATATAAAATATTACATTCCGTTATCAGACATTGTTAACAACGACGTTGATTTATCTCACATCTCCTCACAGAGCCAAAGTGCAGTTCATCCTCAACATATTACTATCTCACCCACCTCTATTTTAGCCCCAATTCCATCCATATCACAATCTTCTGACTCTATTTTTCCCTATTTTCATTCATAGTCTACATATAATAATGATTCTAGTGACTATAGTGACAATAATGTCACAGTCCTACCTCAAATTAATGATAATTCTGAATTAAATTGGTCCCCCACACAACATACTTCAAATGACGATGCTACATATGACAGAACATATGGTAGCGCAGATCATGAAGCAACAGCGCAACAAAAGTTTGTCACATCCGTGGATAGTATAAACTTTCACACTTGGGCGACCTTGCTCCACCTCAGCTCTTTGAATATGATTGGGCAAACTCCAGGCTAAATCGCGCTGGGTTTGCTCCTTACCTGCCTGCGCTAAACTCACACTCCCCTGTGCAACACAATGTTGCTTCTCCTACGCACTGCAGTCTCGGTACACATGGAGACTTCAATCACGCTGCAAAAGCAGTGACTCCTCTGCAGACCGCGTGTCAACAAAGACACCCACACTGTTGTGAAGAGTTGATCATGAATGCTACAGATTATAATTATTCCCATCCACTGCAAATAGAGAAAAAATCTATTCAAACAACTGGTGTTTGTGCAAAGGCAGTTCAAAAGGGAATTAAAGACACAGAGAAGAGGATAACCGATACAAGACATGATATTGATTTGCAGGTGACACGTAGTATTGATTCAAGTCAAAATCCAGGATTGAGGAGGTCAACTAGACAGAGGAAAATTCCTTTCAAATTGTCTGATTATGAGCTATTATTTGCTAAGGAGGCAGAGCCTGAATTGTTGATCTCGGAGCAAGCTGAACCGGCCACTTATAAAGCCGCTTGTCTTAGTAGTGATAAAGATAAATGGATGACTGCTATGAACGAAGAAATAATCATACTTGGGATTTGGTTCCTCTACCACAAAATTGGAAACCACTTAAGAACAAGTGGGTTTATAAACTGAAAGATGAAGGCGGAGGTTTAAAACACTATAAAGCTTGACTAGTGGTAAAAGGATACGCTCAACAAGAAGGGATCGATTTCACAAATATTTTCTCACCGATTGTTAAAATGACAACTATCCAGACTATTTTGGGACTCGTAGCTGTGTGGGATCTTGAATTGGAGCAGCTTGATGTCAAAACTGCATTTCTACATGGTGATGTGAATGAGTTGCTGTATATGGAGCAGCCTCAAGGTTTTATTGACAAAGGGCAAGCACATCTTTATTTCAGGTTAAGAAGTTTGTATGGGCTCAACCAAGCCCCGCGATAGTGGTATCTGAAATTTGATCACTTCATGGTTGAGAAAACCTTCATAAGATGTGAATCCGATCCATGTATTTATTACAAGAAACTTCCAAATGGTAAATTCGTCATTCTTATTTTATATTTTGATGACATGTTGGTAGCCGACACAAGTTCTCGAATTGTTGGTGAGCTGAAAACCAAGTTGGAAAGTAAATTTGCCATGAAGGACTTAGGGGTAGCCAAGAAGATTCTTGGTATGACAATCACACGGGAGAGAAAGAAGAAAGAAAGTACTTTGTCTCAAAAGGATTACAATAACAAAGTTGTGGACAGATTTGGCATGAATGATGCCAAGATAGTTTCTACTCCCTTTGCTTCACATTTTTAGTTGTCTTCTGAATTGTTTCCAAAAACACAGGAGGAAAAGGAATTCATGGACAACATTCCTTATAAATCAGTAGTTGGTAGCATAATGTATGCTATGGTTTCCACCCATCCCGACATTGCCCATGTGGTGGGAGTTGTAAGTAGGTTCATGAGCAATCCCGGGAAGCTTCATTGGGAAGTTGTTAAATGGATACTTAGATATTTAAAAGGCACTTCAGATTATGTTTTATGTTATGGTGGCAACAATAAACAACTACAAAGTTTCACAGATTCCGATCTTACTGGAGATTTGGATAAAATGAGGTCTACTACCGGTTATACTTTTATGTTTGCTGGAGTTGCCATTAGCTGGGCCTCAAGGTTGCAACACTCTATTGCTCTTTCTTCTGCTGAAGCTGAATACTTAGCTCTTTCTGAAGGTGCTCAAGAGATAATTTGGTTGCAATGCTTACTTGGTGATGTGAAGTATCAACAAGATGATTATGTTTTAATCTGTGATAGTCGCAGTGCCATTTTCATGGATCACAATCATGCATCTCAGCGACGCTCCAAACACATTGAAATTCATGCTCACTTTGTAAGACACAAGGTTGAAGAAGGAAAGATGAAAGTTGTTAAGATTGACATTAAGGTTAATCCAACTGACATATTCACCAAAGTTGTACCCAAAGAGAAGTTTGAAATTGTGAGGACTTCTCTTGAACTTGTAAAGAAAAGATACATTAGCAGGGCTCTGAGGTAGCACTTCAACATTTTCTTCCGGAAGTGCAGAAAGATAAAATTTCGACAGAAGCACAGAAATCCGAGGTAACACTTCAACATTTTCTTCCAAAATATCACATAATCGTAGGAAAAGAATTGTTATGAGTGACAATAGTTTTGTACTGTCAGGGTGTGCGTATGGAGCTACTGCAAAAAATCGTTTCCCTGGCAAAAGGCTTGAAGGAGTTCAGGGAAGTCATGCCTGAAGAGAGGGAAAGACTATGCGAAGCTGTTCAGATCATAGTAGAGGGGGAAGTCATGTGTCGTGGTTATATCGGCAAGGGAAAGATCTGCAGGTTCCTCACACTCAACCCATTTATTTATGTTTCTCGTCTTAAATTTTTTAACTATTGTAACATAGTTTTTGAACCGTTCCAGGGTAAGACCGTTGATCGTTTATGCGTGGTTATTTATGCTGACTGTCTCAATCACGTTAATGTCTACACGCACTCCTAGACCATTCCTCTTCTGTGCTAATATTATTCACAGTCTGCAAAACAGAATGTCTATCTTATGCTTAAAAAAATCTGTAGGCTTTAAGGTTGACAACATGCGTCAATTATTTGAGGAAGAAGAGATTAATAAGATTTTAGTCTTTTTTTTTTTTTTTTTTGTGTCAAAATCAATATTAGGAGGTTGTATTTGGGAAATAGCATGAAAATAAATTATGGGTGTTTTTGTTCTCGGTCCCATAAGCTGCTTGGTCTGTGGACAACATTAATTCATTCATTTTCTGGTCATGTTTGTAGGCAATTTCAAACAGCCTATAGTTAAGGTAAAGTGTAGATAAAAGTATAATAGATTCGTGTCCACTTTAATTTTGTGGATCTTAAGTTGGTAAATAGTACATTAGACATTGATGAACGTTTTGGTTTCTTTTTATGTAATTTAAGAGCTTATAGCTATAGTTTAAGCTTCCATGAACGTGAGAGGATTACTTATATGCATATTCAAGGTGTCATCTAGTCCAAATTCTCTATTGCCCATTAACTATTCGCTTTGACTACCACAAAATTTGCACAACTGATCCAATACATGGTCATGTTTTGACCAATGCCTATGCACAAATGCCTAGGTACAATATGTTGCACAAATCCTCCAATTAAACACTTTATAAACAATTGGGTAAACATGTGGCCAACTATTACTACATAGAAAATTTTTGTGCGCTTTTATTTAACATTTATTTAAAAATGACTATTGGAACACAAGTGGCTTTCTCCTAAATCCTTTAGAAAAATGCTTAGAAAAAATTAGATTGTCCAACTTTAGAATAGGTAGGGGAGACGACACTTTATTCAAGTGGGCTCATATAATGAGTATAGGAGTTGAATAAATTGGTCCTTTGGTAGAGTGCTTACTAGGCATATGATAGTTATCCCTAAAAAAGTATTCCTTAAATGTAAGAAACCAATTATTTGATGCCACATGAACACACCAATTAAACATAACTTAGTGCAAACTATTTATCTATTTTTTTTCCTTCAGACCATTTTGGACAACATAACAAAAAGCATGCTTATATGGCATCTTATTTGAGCATGTGGACTTGAAACTAAAGTTTATAAGTAAAGGAATTGATAAGTAAGTTGTTGTAAAACACTAAGAGTGATTTGAAATATCCACATAGCATTTTGGGAAACATGAAGTTAAGAGTGATCCATATAGGATCATCTCCCTTAGAGATGTTAAAATTGTGGACCATAGTATTTTTTGAAAATATACCATGGCACACCCACTTAGTAATTTATATATTGACAAAACAATCATTGATATATTGTGTTTCAACTATCAAGCATTGTGAAATATATAGCAACTCTATTAATTCCAACTCGAAGTAACTTGGTACCCACCATCTAGTCTAGAATACCTAGACATTATACTTAACTATGTATGTTGATGTTGATATCTACTGTAATTGGAGATTTGATAAAACTTAAATTTATATGAATTTCTTAAGAAGAGCATCAATTTACTAAACTAGTTTATTGATATGTAGATATTGCTTAACACTTCTTGTTCATGTCTTTTCCCAATGTTTATAATTGATTTGAACAATATAGAGGTTCTAAAGTGAGTGTTGCAAATAATAGTGAAGATTTGACAGATCCACTGTAAAAATAGATTTATGCATATAATAAACATGATTTGCATTTAAAAAGTATATATATTTAATTAAATACAGTTAAAACTATATTTACTAAGGAAGAATGCCAAATACTAGTGCAATCTAACTTTGTACCTCCCCAAATCCTATATGGATATTTCAAATTACTCTTAATATTGTACATCAATTTAGTTGTCAAGTCCCTTTAAAATTTGGTTTTTATTTCACATAGTCAAATATAATGTAGTGGTAGCATGTTTTTTTTGTTGAGGTACCTAAAATGGTCCCAAAAAATAATAAGACAAATAGTTATGCATTAAGTCATATTTATTGGTATGTTGATGTGGCATGATATAATTATTTTCTTTTTTAAATCTAAGAGAACCTTTTTGGGGATAAATATTGAAATGCCACTTTAATGCTCCAATAAAGGGCTCATTTTTTTCCAAATACTATCCCATACATATTAGACACTTCTCTACTATGGGGTCCTCTCCCTTATATTAATATGCAAATATTATAGAATTTGAATACAATTAGAGAATAAGATAAGGTGAACTACAAAAATAAGAAATTGGGAAATGAGATAGGAAAAATCACAAAAATAAAAAAAACTAGGAAGAAGCTAAGTGAAAAGTAATAATATAAACAACGAGGAATCATTGCAAAACATAAAATTATAATAAACATTAAAGTTTTTTAGGGTTTATCAAGTTTCTTATAAAAACAGGATCATTTTATGGTAACATGACATAGGTACAAAAGAATGACTCCCATTTATTTTTGAAGTTGGTTTCAACACCCAATAATACATCCACTAAGGTATTTTTGATATATCAATCTATCTACTAAAGTCAAAGATGTCAAAAGTTCCACATAGTAGCAAATGATGTTTCTATACTACTTTAACCTTTTTTTTAAGGATCAAGATGAATACACAATCTTTACATGAGAGATAACTACCTTGGAATTAATTATTATCCTAACAAATTTGATTCCATTCCAAAGAGAAACATGGAGAAAGCTATGGAGGATGATCCCGGTGAGAGTGGTCAAGGTAAAAAAATTATTTTTCTTGATGGGGATAACTAGCCTAACAAGGAGAAGGAGATTGAGATAGAGGGAGACAAGTAGATTAACACTATTGAAGATAAAGGGAAAATTGACATAGCTAATGTGGTAAAGGAGCATGATTCTAATAAAGAAAATATCTGAACCTAGTCTATGGAAGTTAAGAAAAATGATCAAGTTGAGGAAGAGAATCCCTGTACAGAGGATAAGCTGAAAGGGATGGATTATGATATCCTTTACATGGCTAAAGAGTTCGAGGAAGAAGAAAAAAGGAAGAAATAGAAGAACCTGGAAAATACTGAAAATGAGTCGTCTATGGCTATAGGGGACTTGTCTGATAAGGAGGATTATACTATTGGGTTCCTACACACGGCTAAAGCTAAAGCTCTTTACTCTTTTAGGAACAAAAATTGGTGATACCAGGAAATTAAGAAGCTTAGAGCACAGAACAGTGAGCTAGAAATCAATCTCCAAAATCTGCGGACAAGGTGAATAACAAGGGAAAAGATAATGAAAATTCTAAGGACTTTTGTGCCCCTTTCATGCTATTATCTAAAATTTAACACCTGGAAAAAATGCTGGAGAACATGATGGAGCACTCCAAGGAGGGAATGAAGGCCTCTGCTAACGACCTATGTCTTTTGGTCAACATGTTGGAAAATCCTGCGAGCAATCAGCCTCCTACTACCAAGGGTAAAGGTCCGGGCTCTAGAACTAGAGAATATATGAACCAAACCTCCTCATACAACAAGGATATTCTAGAGCTTAAAGCCAGTGTGACCAAGTTGACCAAACTGGATGCTAAAATGGATAAAATCCTCTAGGGTCTAAAAGGTTTGCAGTAGTTCTTCAATTTTTTAATTTTAGATTTTTGGTTAGGGTTTGATTTTTGGTGTTGAGGGGTGCCTTCATTGCCCCTCTTTTTTTGATTTCATTGGTATGTTCTGCTGGTTTAAACTTTGTATTTTTTCTCTTGTACTCTTTGGGTTTTGGGTCCCTGTAAAACCTGATTTTGCTTAATTTTCAAAACATGGAAGAAAAGAACAAAATTCTTGTAATCAAATTAATTGTTTGTTCATTATAAAGTAATCCAGAATAAAAATTTATACACCTTACCATTAGGGTATTTGAGAATAAATCATGTTACTAAACCCTCCATTTAATATCCATCATTAAAATACATTGTTCACGGCTCATTAACATCAAAATTCATAGGTTCATGATACTTGAAGTAGTCAATAAGTTACCCAAATAATCATGCAAACTCATGAAATTCACATGTTTATGAACCAACTGAAATAATGTGTTGAAGACCCTTTAATGGTCATCTTTCATATCTAGTTATGGAGGAATCTAGGGTGTTTTACAATTATTCATGTCCTACAAGGCATTGACATGAAGTGCCTTATAGGTTTGGGTCCCTATAAATTTAATATAATAATTCCTATTAAAGATAATATATGATATTAAAAATTTGACTCATTATATACTCTCAATACTCCTTTTTTTTGAAAGAAAAGGAGAAGAATATGCCAAAATAAAATACTTAAAATAAAAAGATGATGTAATTTTTTTATAAACAATATTCCTTTACCTACTACTACAATGAGAAAAGGTTGTGACAAACTAATGGTCTACATATGAGCATTTAAGCATATATTACTATACATATATAGAAGGCATACATTCATTTATACAACATAGAAAAATGACAAAAATGAAATATTAACTATTTTTTTTATAATAGTATATAATATTTATGTGTACATCTTAATACAAGTCAAGGTTTTGAGGCTTAGAGAAACAAAAAAGGCTCAAGTTCTAGGATTACTAAATAGATAAAATAAAAAAGTACAAGGACTATTGTTGAGTGCAACCCTAAAAAAATGTATATGATAAATGATGCATGATAATCTTATTTATACAAAAGAAGAAAGTAGGAAAGTAAAAACAATATCATTAATTCCTTATAGATACAACAAAGAAATTCCTTCCAAACCATAGGTTGTTAAAATTTTTAATTAGGGTAAGTGCACCAAGATGGTGAACAGAAAGTGGCCACATGCAATATTTTTTTTTTCTCATAGCCCGTACGTGTTCTGAAAAATTCAAAAATGTGCTAGGCTTGGTTTTACGAAGCATAGCAAAAACTAATAAAAAAAGAAAAATGATCCTCAAAACTTGTACAGGTTTTGCGAAACAAAATGTTCCTAAAAACACGTACGGGTTTTGAGGAACAATATATTCCCCAAAACCTGCGGCATTGGGCCATTTCTAATACCAAAACAGAGGAACAACAACATGGAGAGAGAGAGAGAGAGAGAGAGAGAGAGATCTCCAAATAGGTAGAGACAGTGATGGGGGAAGGAAGATGAGAGAGAGGAAACAAAGAGAGATGGGAATATATACAAACATATATACATATAAATATATGTATATATAACTATAGATATGCACACATACATATTTAAACACATAAATTATATATGTATGTCTATACATATGTGTAGTAAATTATAAGTTTACAAGAATACATTTTGATGTCTTCATAACCCACACGGGTTATGGAAACCTCAAAACTATGGTTTTAGCTCTACATAACCTGTACAAGCTATGTAAACCTATGCATGGTACTTTTTACTTTTCAAAACATGAGCGGGTTATTTTTCACATCAAAACTCCTATGGTTTTTAGCTTGGTAAGAGGGTTGGAAAATGACCATAAGGCTTGCAAGCCTATTTTCCCTCTATTTTATCCCTTTACAGATTTTTTCACTTTCCAACATGATTTCTCAACTTCATCGTTATCAAATTTACAAATGATCAAGTGGGTATCTCTAAAATTACCACCATCATCTCACACGTCATCTCATCTTTCTAACCATATAAATTTTTCTATTTTTGGACAATATTAACATAGTAAACTTTAATTTTCTTTACCAGTGCCTTGACAGTCCCCATAGAAATATGTCTACCATTTTTTAAATAAATTTTGATCTACTTGACCAAATCCAAAAAAAATTACATATTAATCTTCTATAGTAGATTCTATACACTTTTAATTTTTATTTTTGTTATTTTTTATTATTTTGATGCAAGTTATGCCCATCGCATGAACATGTACGTGATTTTTAGGATGCGGTCACTTTAAAAAATCATAAATAAAAAATACTCAACAAAAAATTACACAAAAATACACTACTTCTAGATCTCACTCTTACCTATCATCTTGCTAAAGGTTTTTGCAAAATACTAAATCTAACTATATATTTTGTGAAGCGCACGGAAAGAGCTATGTTATGTTTTTCTGAAAAAACCAGGAAGATTTTTTTGTGCACAAGAGGTTTGACCCTCTAAATATTATCCATTTTTAAAAAACGATAGTAGTTTAGAAACTAGATTTAGAGTACTATAATTCTTATTATTTGGACAACTCCTAGTTTTGAGTGCATGACCCTCAAATCTATCTATGTAGTTCAAGTTTCCCTAATTTCAGAAAAAAAAAAAGTGGCCACTTATACCCCACTTTTTTTCACCATCTTGGTGGACTTACCCATTAGTGAAATCCGCTTGTAATTCATAAACAATAATCTAACTCTATTAATTAGAGAAGTGGCTCGGGTGCCAAATTTTTAGAGCTCTATGTGGAATTTTCAGTCCATTAATAGTTACTTGATTTCTAAATTTAATCCTAGTACCAAAATAACATTTCATTTTTTTCATTCTATATTACTTTATATTCATGTGCTTATGAGGATTATATGTTTCACTAAATTCCTTCCTAATTTTTTTTTAATATTTGATGAAGATTTTGATAATTGTGGATCACTAGTTGAAACTATTAAATCTTGTATCATTCTCAAATAGAACACCTAATATTTTCCAATGAATCCTTATGGACAATTAGATCAAATGGGTCATCTAAAAATTATGTGGTTCTTGATCCCATTAATGCATCTGAGTAAAATCTATGGGGCCACTCTTATCCATTTCTAAATAATACAAAATATTCTCACTAGTTTCTCTTTTTTATGCTCGTCAAATAAGAACCATTAGTAGAGGTAGAATAACAATATTTTTTTTTTTTTTACACTTTTCACTTCCTTCAAGTTACTATAGAGTATTGATTATCAAAATTAAAGGGTCTGCTAGATTTTTCGTGCTATAAAACATCATGAATTCACAAGGAGAAATAAATTAAAAATAATATACATCACACTTGTTATGCCCTGCATACCCGTCCCTACATCTTGTAGGCAAAATGTTGGGGCCCCCTTTTCACTTTTTCTCTTGCCTTGTTTTCTTTGTTTCCCCTTTGGGATTTGCTTCCGCGAGGGTTTATTTCCTTTGTTTCTTGTCTTATTACGTCTCCAGGACCCCAGTCCTAGAGTTTGTTTGTTTGTTCTGAGTCAGCCAGATTTTGGACTCCGAGATTCTCTGCCACCATGTCTTCTTTTGCGAGAAGGTATGGCTGCATGGAATCCCAATGCCCAGAGTCTGGAGGTTTTCTTGTTCCAGGGTTTGCGGAAATAATACACTTTAAGAGTATAAATTGAAGTTACCTATCATTTTCACATTTACTGTGATCAAATACTTAGAGCGATTAAGACGATTCTAAGCGATTAAGTGCAGATTGCTTTGGAGATTAACAGTGACTAAGAAAGTGGTTTGTAGTGCTTATTCATGGTGTTATGAATATTAATTTGTTGCAAAATGCCTCCCGTTCTTGTCTTTCCCTTGTTCCCCGTGTTTCCAGGTAGGCCCTCGGCTTTTCTCTTCTGGTTTTCTATTTTGCTGGTTTTTGTCTGTTTTGTTTTGTTTTTCATTTTGTTTCGCTTTCATTTTCATCTCTGGTTTTGTTTTTTGTCGCCTCCCGTTGGTGGGTTGGCTTTGCCAGAGGGTTGTCTGCCCTCTGTGCAACTATAAATAAGGTTTCTTTATGCTTTGTAGGTTTTTGTGTAAATACCGCTGTAAATTTGTTTATATCTTTGTGCATTATGTAAATATCCCTTTGTACATTTGTATAAATGTCTATATATATGTCTATTTTGGGCCAACCAGCAAGTGGTGCTTTGGCCCTTGCATGTGCTTCGGCTCTGTCTGTACATATTATGTATAATCTACACTCTGCCTTGTGATGAGCTCATCACGCTCTGTGCGTCGAAAGCCTCTTTTTGTATCTCGTCTAAGAGAGATACCACCTAGTTCAAACTCAACTCTTTGCTTGTTTAGCCATGGTGGTTTTCTCTCTCCTCCATCAAGTCATTCTTAATTATGGGTTAAGTTTTCCACCCGTGAGCATTTAAGTTCAACCCAAGTGGTGTCCGCCTCTGCTCATGTTCGGACAGTTGTCAACATAAATGCCATTACTCCCATTACTGCATGGCCGTGTCACACCCCATGTCAGCCTAGTATGGCTCATTTATGATCTTGTTTTGTAACGGGTAGTTTCCCGGACTCTAGACCCAAGTCCCTCTGTGGTCGTTGTTTCATTTTCATCACACGAAGATAGAATCCCTGGAGGCCCGGGTGATGGTCGAATTCCAAGTTGTTTCAATATATATACATCTTTTCCAGGTTTAGCTAGAACTAACATTCTTTCAGGAATAGATATGGTGCGGTGGTGAAAATCTCCAGAGTTCAGAATAAAAGTTATGTTTTATATATGTACTGACAGTTGTCTTGTCTTGTAGATTGCCAGAGTATCAAATTTATCGATCATGTTTGAGGCTTCTGCATCCTCTCCACCCGGGAGTCCAGACCTCTGCACCACCACTGCAACTAGGGCAGCAGTCAGGTCCAAGGCTGAGAAGGCCTTGAAAAAACTCTCATTGACCATGAAGTATCTTAAGGAGGACACTATTCTGGGATCGAAGTTGGAGTCCAAAAATAAATAGATCACTGACACAAGTGTCAGGACGTGGGCCGAAACGCATGCCCTAGTGAAGATGATGTATATTTAACGCACTACCAGAGATCCATTGGTATCAATGTAGCCAACTCTAGGATTCTTAAGGCTGCTTGCTTCTTGTGCTCCGTGCAAGCTCCAGAGCTCATCCTCACTCTAGTAGAGCACTACAACTCAGCCGTCTGGGCTGTCATGCTGGCTTCCCTAGTTCGAACCGGATATCTAACCCCTATGGTGTCTCTGGACACTACAACCTTTTAGATGGGGCTGGGGATCCCCCAATTCGATGACCTAGCAATCCTCACTCGGTCTTTGGCCTTGGAATAATTTTAGAAGCTAGAATTCATGGCCCAACAGTACGTCAACGACAATTGGCTAAAGACGCCAAAGAAAGACTCCAAAAAGATGAAAATGGAGATCCCTCAGATTGAATTTAAGGAAACTATATAGATGGGGATCATTGCATTATGTAGGATCTTTGGACAACCCCATGCCCGAGAATTCTTAGTATGGATGTACTATTTCATGCTTGACATCTCCTCCGATGAGCAATACTTTGATTGCACCTCCATCATTGCCAATCACGTTGATTCCCAACTCCTCCAGGTCCTCCGGGCGCCTAAATTCTACATGACATCTTATGTTTTGTGGGCACTGGGACAACAACGCCCCATCACAAATTGGTTACTGATGGCTGGAGTACTCAGGGTTGGTCTAGGTCAAAATGCTTCATGGGATTATTTCCCACAAATCCAATGGGAGGCTAGTTTCCTCAACTTCTGCCAAGTAAATGATGTTTTCATTTTCTACAACCTCCTCACACCTACTTAGGACGCTGGATAACATCTCTCTAAGGAGGTGATGGATTTGGTCAGCTCTTATCGCCATTACTACATTCAGTTTCAGCAACATACATACATTCGGGTGACTAGCTTCTCCGGGAAACCCTACTTATTGCCCAAGCATTGTGGGAATAAGATAATTCTTTTAGAATTATGTAGAAAGATCCTAGAGCTGCATGCCCTCTTCATGGTGAAGAAGGTCACCAATGTCTCATTCCCAATCACTTGTGGGAATTACAACTATAGCCTAGCAATGACCAAGGAGGCCGATAACAAACTAAAAAGTCTGGGGCTGGCAGAGTTTTACCTGGAGCAAAAGAACTTTGATTCGCTGGGCAAGATAACGTTGGCACTTCCCTGGATTGCCCCTCCACATGAGCTTCACATTGAAGATTTTTGGGAAGATTGTCAAGATGAATTTAAGGTCTGGAATCGGCATTATGTCAGGATGACTCAAGGCATGATGAAGCACCTTAAGCTTTGAAAGTTCCCAGATAGTTTTTCGGATACCGGGTCCACAGAGGACCCGCAATATAAAGAGAAGGGAATAGATAAAATGGCCCTCCCTCTGGTAAAATTGGATGCACTAGAGGGGCCCATGATTGAGGACATCACTAGCGATGTTATTGAATGTAGCCATGTCTATTTTCAAAGGGTGTTCCCAAAGAGCACACGAAAGGCTGGCCCACTTGTACAAGGTTCAACTTCCGGGGCCGAAACCTCCTCGCAGGGCAAGGATAGAGGAAAAAGGAAGATGGGTACCCCATCCCAAGTTTGATCTGCTATTCCCATAGTGGATAAAATCCAACAGTCGGTGGAAGCCTCCAAGCATATGAGAGAAAATTTAATCACCCGACTTGCAACCCCTACTCTCATGACTGGACTTGTCCATCCTCCCACTTCCCCTTCACTAGCAGCATTAATAGTTTGAGTAATAGGGATCGGGGAAAAGGAAGAGAGGGTAGCCATGGCAGATGCAAGGCCCCATTTGATAACTAGGAGGAAAAGAAAAATAACTACTGATCCTCAACCAAAGGTGGAGCCGAAGCTCGGGATGCCAAGCATCCCTGAAATTTAGATTGTCTCGTCAGACTCCTCGAAGCCGGACAATCAACTCGAAGATCCCCAGAGACCTACCCTCCATATAATGAATTTGATGACCTATTTGGGATAGATTAATTAGTGTTACAAGGGGATCTCAGGAAGGTAGTAGAAGAGATAGCTGCCCAAGAGGAAGTGGTGACCCCTCTTGAGAAGAAAACCCCAAAGAAAGAAGCTACAGCAGAGCAGGAAGTCTGGGCAGAAGCAGAAAAGGAGCTAGAATAGGTAAATTTCTCCAATGTTCTGGAGATACAGGTTCCAAAAAAAAATACCATGGGGACAAGGCAATCACAAGGTGAGAAAATGGCATCGGCTGAGGGAACCATACCTACAAGAACAATCGTAACCTCAGCTGCATTGCTTCAGATGCCACCTCTAAAGAAGGCAACCTTTGGTGAGGTGATCTTGGCAGCCATGCGAGTGAGCTTTGGCTAGATACCTCATCCACCTCCTACAGAGATTCCAATAGAGGAGAACATTCTGGCAGAAGAGGCCGACGCAGGACAACAACAACAACAAGACGAGGGGAAAAACCCCGGGGACACAAATGCAGAATCCGATGCTACTAAGGATGTGAACACTGGGGTGGATGATAGCAATGCCACCAAGGTGGATGATGCTGGTGGTCTGAAAGATATAGGGAAAGAGTCCGGAGAGGCTTAGAATATTAGGGATGTGCAACAAAACCTCAATAGGGGTTTACAGGATCAAACTCTGGAAGTAAGGCAACCCCTGGCCCACCATAGTGGCTGGTAGATGCGAGGGAAAGAAAGGCCCCGACACCGGAAAAGGTCCATCTCTCTTTGGTAGAGAGGATGGCGTAAGCACATAATTCCCCCAAGGCAAAGAAGGCCCGTACAGTCCATACCCTCTAGACTAGGCCGGGCAGAGACACAGTTGCAGTAGTCACAACACCTCCCCCAGAGGCAGACGAGGAAACGACAAAGGCCAGAGATTATGCAATCACAGAGATACCTCTGGGGAAGAGGGGAAAGTAGGGTGAATTGGACCTGCTAAAGGAAGTATCCAAAGTGGTAGAAGCTCACTATGCAAAGGAATCCCATAATCTCAAAGAGAAGGAAAAGAATGCAAATCTTGTTGGACTATTGATAGAACTGTAGCAGCCCATCATTGCCATTCGCCTAAAAGCTTCCATGTTTGGAGCACCGCTCCCACAGGGTGATATAGATGTGCTAAGAAGCATGAAGAAAAAGGCACAGGCAGTCGACGCATGGGTATCTGAACAGGTAGGAAACATACAATGTTTCCTAGTGGCCACACTCCCTGACCTGTACGCAGCCAAAAATGTGCTGCATCAGGCTAAAATTTCCATTTCTATCTGGGAAGGGGAGATCAAGAAGTATGAGACTTGGATAGGTGAGATAAGAGAGCTCATGGGTCTTGGTGAGGAAATTGTCACCGAGGCTAGAATTTTGGGAGAAGAGTCCTTTGACTTCGTCCTGGCCCAGTCGTCCTGGCCCAGTACTCCAGACTAGACCTCTCATTGGAGGTAACCAAGCAATTGGTAGGGGCCTTAGGGGACAAAATTCTGGAGATTGATTATTCTTTGAATTTGTACAAAGCATTCATTACAAGGGTTTCCAGAGTGGATCCCTTTAGCACTGAGATGTGTACTCCAGAGGAGTACATTGTAGGAAAATTTGACAAGCTAATGGAAGCTTGATACCAGTCCCCAGAGGGAATGGATAGAGCATTGATGTCACGTATATCTTGGATGGTGCTCTGGGGTCATGACGCGGCAAAAATGGCCACAAAATTCAAAGCAAAGATTTCAGATCTAGGCAAACAGGTGGAGACAGCCAAGTACCATCAGGCCAGCCTCAAGGACATCGATGAAGATGGAATTGCCTAACTCTTAGAGACATTCAAAGGTGGTAAGGAGCAGTGAGGTTCTCCAAATTCTGGAGATTTCAACCAACAAGGTGCATTCTTTTATTCTTTGAGTGCAAGCTCCCAGATCCTGAAGTCTCAGATCCACCAATTTTGTATTCTTTCAGTTACCCACATGTAGGTTCCCCGGAGCTGACCAGTCACCATTAGGTAGTTTCTGAAACCCTTGTTAAGAAGGTAATCCCAGCTGGGCACATTGGCTCAGGAAAAGGTTCTGACAGGTGGTCTTCCCAAGGGGCCGCCCCAGCATTGAAAACCTGGTGCATCGGAGATAGTGAGTTATTTTTACATTGATGAGGCATGTAGCCTTGATTCTAGGGGGATTAAATTTCTTCTATTCTCCCTCTGGCTCTCTTCTCTAGGCCAATTCTTCCATACCTCCTTTCTTGTCTCATTCTTCAGACATGTCAGACCTCTATTCTTCTTGAGGTTGTTGTAGTGTGGTGCAGGTAGTACCGGCCACCATAAATCATATTTTATTGTTGAGTGTAAAGATGAGTTAGGTTAGTTTTTAGGGAAAACTTGTGTATAAATAGTAAGTCTGACCTCATTCCAAGGGGTGGCAAAATTGATGATTTTACAATCCTTAGCAATAGAAATAGCATTTCAGCATTTCATTTTTTCTCAATAGGTACAGAGCTCAATGCTCCTTAGTTCTTAGAAGTTCTCAGTAGATAGATGCTCCCTTGGAGCCACCATTATTGTACGCACCAGTGCTGCTAGAAAACCCATTAATGAAGAAGGAAGGATTCTCGCAATGTTGTTGTTGGTCTCTTGATCTCTGAATTAATACCATTTTGTGATGTATGTTTCTTATGTCCCTTGCTCTAATGTTTTAAGTAGATTAACGACCTTCTTTTCCTCTCGCTATTGAATATGTATGAATTGATGGTTTTGCGCGTATTCAGTATTTTAGTGTAGCATGTTAGAGCATAGTTTGATGTTTTAAATGTATTTGCACAACTATAGATAGAATGGATGTTTTCTAACCCTGTCATATCTTTTGAAGTTTCTTTGAGAATCTAAATGCTTGCAGGAAACCCCACCTTACCAAAATCCCTGGAGAAGACGAGTCAAGAAAACCAACTATGCCCCCGAACAAAATAGTCACAACACCCAACTTAGCTCCCGCACTATCGAGACCCAACTCTTAGATGCTTGAAGGCCCAAATAATCTCATTTCTCTGGACAACCTTTACAGGCAAAGTTGGCCGGTACCCCGGTACCCGGTGACAACTTACATTTGTTGGCAGACTGGTCACAAAGTCCTGTCAATAGAAACTGGCACTAGACGGAGGGTATGAGCTCGTCCCCTTCTAAGGATTTTAACTTTACACCACCTGAGGGTTCCCCAAGTCATAATTTTAGGAACTAGGCCTTTAGTGGGATTGGCTCTTTTTCACCTATAAGATTCAAAAGAGTCCTTAGATCAGCCCCCAATCCCAGAAGGTTTGTTGAACTCAAGCCTCCCGCTTGAAAGAAAAGGACCCCAAAGACCAAACATCCAGCTAGCCTTGTCTGGGGATCTAGTACATCTTAGAACACCCAACTCTCCCAGACAATCCCAGGGAATAACTCTCAACCTGTTCAAAATCCAACACCCCCGATGGCTGCGTACTTTGGAAACATCGGGTCCCGATGGGGTGGTTTTCAGGTGCTACCCATGATCTTCCCTTGCATCCGAAGAAGATCTGTCCCCAATATGAGCACTTAGGCTCATGAACCACAGAAGAGCATGTGCAGGCATACAAGGATGCCATGAACCGACACCAAATCCGACATGAGGATGTTGCAAACTGAATGTTCCCTCTATCCTTGGGGTAGAATGAGCTGAACTGGTACCTTAACCTGCCCACCAGTTCAATCAACAGTTTGTAGGAGATGGAGGATGCTTTCTTGGCATTCTTACATGTACACATAGACCTAGTGTGGTCCCATAGCCAGTTCATCTCCATTAGGAAGGAACTGAATGAACCCCTTGCAGCATTCAATAACTGGTTCCAACGTGCCTTGAAGCGGTGCACGGGTCCCTTCATCCCATCCACGAAGGTGACCATCCAGACTTACCTGAATGCAATGGACCCTTTTTTTGCTACTCCCCTTTGGAGAACTACCACCCCCGGTGACCGGGATACTTTGGAAAAGGTTTACAACCTAGCCTTGGAGTTGCCCCATGGTTTGAACAAGGCCACGTGCAGGATTGGGCATAACTTACCCTACAACATGATACCTGACAAAATTTCTTACGTCGGGGGATATAACCCCAATCAGGCAATGGGCGCCCCTATGATGGCCATGACCCCACCACCGGTGATAGACTAGCAAGCCCGATACATGTATCCATCTCAAATTCAGACAATAATTGGTATAGAATCCTTTCCCTGCAACCAACCATAGAAAATGCAACAACCACAGACACAACCCTGTGAAGTGCCTTTATTCTAGTCATCTGTGGTTGGAGGACCGTCGCCCTTGACTTTGGTAGCTACTGCCACCTTCCCCAAGAACCAACAACAACAATTGTCACATTGTGATGCGAACACCCAGCTGTCCACCAAGGTCGAATCCCTCTGGCGATTGTTGTGCTCACTGACTGTGGACATGGGAAAGCTGAAGGCAGGGTCTTTTGCACCCCACAACGCCAATTCCCAGAAGGGGAATATATTCTCTGGCCAATGAAATACCAATGTCATAGGAAGGAAATATAACAATAAGCCTCAACCTAACCACCAATAATGGAATAACAATGCAAATACCGAAGGTCCTCCTCTGAACCAAAACACCACTCAGGGTGGGGCTGGACCTAGTCATTCTACCCAGATGGCATAATTTCACCCCATGACCAATTGGTGTATATTGCATGACACTGGCTCCTATTTCGAAGTGAACTGTACCACCTTGGAGAAGGTCATCATGATCTCCCAGTTGGACAGGAAACAACATACTTATCCTATTCCCTCAGAATCACCTGTACAGGAGCCCACTCATAGTGCCTTTGCCTGTGAAACTATCTTCTTTGGGACAGACAAGGAAGACAGAGAAGAACCCAATCTGCAGGGGTTCTTTGATGAATCTATTTTGACCTTTGAGGCCAATTCCTTCACCAACCCATGGACTCCCTACAACACTCAGAGTCAGGCTGGTAAAGGACCAGTTTTCATGCCCACACCTCCCAAAGAAACCCCTCCCCGGGATAACATGACTAATCGATCCATCCCTCCAAAAGGAGATGGCTCTAACCAAGCTAAAGACTCGATCGAGGGAAGCTACCCATTCCCAGGGAGAAGGTTCAATATCACAAATATGTTAGAAAAAACCACCACCTCCATGAATTTAATGGAGGTTTTACTGAATTGTCTCGAGTAGAGGAAGTCTCTTCTAAAGATCTTGGGAAACCTGAAAACTATCAGCCGCCCACCCAAGACTGTCACCTTTGATGAGGTTAATGCGACTGTCTTTCAGGGAAACACTAAGGATCCTCCCTTCCTATTAGGTCTGAACATACAAGGGATGAATTTTCACAACTGCTTGGCAGATTCTAGAGCTTTGGGTAATGTCATTCCCTTATCTATATGCTAGAAGCTCGGATTCCATCCCTCTCCATCCAAAGGTGCAGTATTCCAACTGGACAAGACTGCTGTGAAAATGGTAGGTGAGTTGAAGAACATCCAAATTTAGCTCATCCAAGACCCCCAAATAGCAAGCATAATCGACATCCAAGTGGTGGATATCTCAGAGACATATGGGATGTTGCTAAGTCAGAAATGGTCTAAGTCCCTTAAGGGGTATTTCTCCACTAACTTCTCCCACTTGTGGCTTCCCTGGGAGGGGAAGTCTAACCAAATCTGGGTAGAAAGTGAGCCCAGGATAAAGGAGGCCCTCACTGAAGTCAGGAGGGTAAATGAAGTCCTATTCTCTGAGACTTCCCCCGGGGTGTACCAACCCCTAGAAATATTGACATTAGATTTCACCCCCGGGGAAGATCCCATAGTTTCTCAGAGAACATAGGAGTTGGAGTGTGAGCCTTGCCTCGTTGCTGCTACCTATCACATCAATGCCCTCTAAGAAAAAGAACACAAAGTAGACATGCATGAATCCAGTGATCCATCTAGCAGCACCCCTGTGGTGCCGCTTGTCCAGGCATCCCAACCATAGACTTCTCTAGAGGAAGGCCTCACCCATCCACCATCAGAGCTGGAGGAAAATCCTTCCAATCTTCCCATGAATAATCTAAAGGCCACCTCGCCTTCCCAGCCCCAGACAATGAATGATGACTTGTGGACCTTGAAGTTTGATGGGTCCCGATCTAAACAAGGCTACGGAGCCAGAGTGGAATTGATCAACTCACAGGGGAAATCCTTCCTTGCATGTTACAGGCTACAGTTCAACTACATGAATAATGTCATGAAGTATGAGGCCTTGGTCCTTGGACTCCTATTTGCACTAAGCAAAGGAATCACCCGCCTCCAGGCCTTGGGTGATTCAGAGTTGATCATTAAATAATTCTGGAGCCAATACACGTGTCATGATAAAATCATGGCTGCATAACGTAATCAGGCATGGAGCCTCATTAAATATTTTGATGCTTTTGGCATTTAACTTAGTCCCCGAAGATGAAACTATGTCCCATATGCCCTTGCTGTATCTGCCAGCACCCTTGAGCCAATGGCTAGCTCCCGGCTTCGAAAGTTTTCTGTTGAGATGGTCCCCACCCTATCCATACCAAATAATGTCACCCATTTTTAGGTTTTCAAGGATGACCAACATATTTTGGCCTTCATGGCCAATGTTGTCATTTTCAAGGATCAGATAATGGGGGAACGAGATCGCGATGATACCAGATAGGGTAACGAAGATGATGGGATCATGGACTTACCAACTAACACCATCCCTAAGGGGATGGTAGCACTAGAAAGAATCTTTGACTCAGACCCTTGGGGCTGTGAGAAGATATCATCCTCCTCTGAGGGAGGAAAATTTAAAAAATTCAACATCGGCGAGGCTGGTGAAGAAAAACTGGTACACATTGGAACCTCCTTCTCCCCTGAGGAGAAGGAGAATATTCTCACAGTTCTCTGAGAATACATAGATGTAATTGCATGGGGGTATGAGGATATAAAAAATTATGATACATCTATCATGACTCATACTATCCCACTTAAACCCGATGCTAAGCCCTTCCAGCAAAAGTAGCGACCAATCAACCCATTGATCGAACCTCTAATTCATCAGGAGGTTTAGAAACTACTATCCACCCAGATTATCTTTCCAATCTGACATACAACTTGGGTTTCCAATCTTGTCCCTGTGCGAAATAAAAGTGGCGAGATCTGCCTTTGTGTGGATTTCCAAAATTTGAACAAGGCATCCAAGAAAGATAATCACCCTCTCCCCTCATTGGATGAGGTGTTGAAAATCATAAATGGATCCCAAATGATGTCTTTCTTAGATGGATACTCTGGGTATAACTAAGTCATGGTTAAGTATGAAGATAGAGATAAAATGAAGTTCACCACCAAGTGGGGAATGTTTTCATACCAGAGAATTCCCTTCGGCCTTATCAACACAGGGGAAACATTTCAGAAGGCTATAGACATTGCGTTTGAGGGCCTAGTGAACAAGTGCATAATCATCTACATGGATGATTTGACCATCTTTTCTAAGGACATGCGTGATCACTCCGCCCACCTCACCCAAATTTTTGAGAGATGTCGCCGGTATGGAATATATCTCAACCCTAAGAAATGTATATTCAGGGTCACTAAAGGGAAAATGCTCAGGCATATTGTCTTCGAGAAGGGTATATCCATTGACCCTGAGAGATTTGAAGCATTGCTAAATCTATAAATGCCTGACAGCAAGAAAGAAATGAGATCTTTCTTTGGAAAGATCAACTTTGTTCGGCAGTTCATCACTGGATTCGCCAAAATAGTAAAGCCACTCAATGAAATGATGAAGAAAGACACCAAAATTGAGTGGAGTCCTGAAGCAAAGTAGGCATTTTCCCAAATTTAGCAAACAATTGTGGAGGCACCAGTCTTGGCTAGTTTAGACTATTCTCTCCCATTCCACATATATTCCTTTGCTTTGCCACATTCTGTCATGATAGTTTTGACCCAAAGGGTTGAAGGGGAAGAATGACCAATAGCTTTCATGAGCTCCCCCTTTAAGAACACTAAAGTCCGGTATTCACCTTTGGAAAAGCAGGCCTTTTCTCTTGTTCACACTATGAAGAAATTCTGGCATTATATTCTATGGAGCAAGGTGCGGGCTATTGTTTTAGACCAGGCAGTTAAGTCTCTTCTCCTGCAAAGTGAATTGGGTGAATGATGGGGGAAATGGATGGCCATCCTCCAAGAGTATGATTTGGAAATGCAACCCATGAAGATAGTCTGAGGCCAAGGACTATGTAGAGCGATGATAGAAGGAACTCCCGAGATTGATTGCCAAACTTACACAGTGGAGTCCATCACTCAAGACCCGTGGTATACCAACCTGGTATACTTGCTGTTGAATAATAGATTCCCAGAGGGGATTGCTCCAAATAAATGTCGCATCCTGCGGCTAAAAAGCACACACTTCATGATTTAAAATGGAATGATTTTTTGCAAGAACTACAAGGGAGTCTACCTCCAGTGCATAGATAGGGACCAAGCTTCAAAATTGATTGATGAATTTCATGGGCAATTTGGAACTGGGCATGACTCAGCTGATGCCACTGCCCACCATATCCTCTGGGCCAGATACTATTGGCCTGTATCTTTAAATATGTCTACACTCACATTAGGAGATGCCATACTTGCCAAACAATGACACATCATGAGTAGAACTCGGCCATGCCTTTGTAGCCGATCTTCGAAGCTAGACCCTTCACCCAATGGGAGTTTGATTTTATTAGGGAAATTAACCCCAACTCATCTGCCAACCACTGGTACATTTTGACTACTACCGATTATTGCACCCGGTGGTCGGAAGTGATTAATTGCAAAAATAAAATGACAGATGTAGTTATCAAATTCTTGGAAGAAAAGATAGTCACACGGTTTGGAATGCCTTTTGCTATTGTGTGTGACAACGGTCTAGAATTTTCTTCAGTGCAATTACTTGAATGGACCTACGACAGGAAGATTACTTTGAAGTTCTCCAGCAACTATTACCCCCAGGGTAACGGTGTGGCTGAATCAACTAACAAAAATCTGCTTGAGGTGATCAAACATCTATTAGAACAGAACCCCCAGGACTGGCATCAAAATATTAGGTTCACCCTTTGGGCAGATCGAATCAAAATTAAAACAGCCCTGGGGACTTCCCCATTCCATCTGGTCTATGGCCAGAATCTAGTGTTCTCGATTAACTTACAAATCTCGGTCTTACAATTCATGTAGGAATTGAGCAACCAGGATAACATCGTGGAATTTTGACTCCTGAACCTGGTGTGAATGGAGGAACAAAGAGACACAACCCTTGAACATTTCGCATGTCATCAAGAAGTAGTGAAAAGATGGTTTGACCGAAGAGCCCAGTATAAGGACTTTCAGATTTTGGACCTAGTCCTCTTGTGGGACAATGCCCGAGAAAAGAAGGGAAAGCACACTAAGTTTTAGCAGCTCTGGCTTGGACCATATCTGATATCCAAGATCTGCGGGGAAAATACTTATCACCTCAACATTATGGCTAGAGAAGCCATTCCATTGCCCGTCAATGGTCAAATTTTTAAGCACTATTTTGAATAAGGTATGGTGGTATGTTTGTCCAGAGTTGTACTATATGTAAAGTTCTTTCTTGTAAATATCTCTTCCCCAGTGCTTCGTTCGGAGTGCCTTGTCCTTATAAATAGTTCGTTGGTGGTCCTCTTGGTCTGTCTTTTCCTTTTTTTTTTGTTTTGGGTTTTCTTTGTTTGGCTTTCATTTTCTAGGTTCCTGGCTTGATGCCTCCTCTCTGTAGACAGGTATGTTTTGCATAACATCTAGTCTCTCGAATGGTGTCTTATGTATTTTAGGAAATTGGGAATCTATGTTACCATGGTGGAATTTATCTACACTTCAGAGTTGTTTTGTAAGTATGGTAAAAGGTTATGGGTAATCTTCATCCGGTTCACATCTTGATAGTCTAGACACAGTTAATAAAAAATCTAAGAAGGAAGTAATCGGACACCCTGAGGGCAGATCAGTTGCACTGGTTATTAACCAAGTCTGAAAATCATTAAGATTATCCTAGGTCCAAAATAGTCTCTCCTATTTAGCAAATTAAAATAAATGGTAAGGTGAAAGAAGTACCGCCCCAGAAATTAGCTAAGCTTAAGGTCTGAGGTGAAAGAAGTACCGCCTTTCCATCTAGAAAAGAAAAGAAAAAGAAAGAACTAAAGAATAGAGAATTCTGGTATCCAGGGGAAATGGGCAAGATATGATAACTTTGGTTTGATTTGTTTAGTGCCTCTTCTCTGTTTCTCCCGGAGGTCATCGGCTTGGTTTTCTTTCAAAGCACACACTTCACAATTGAAGAAAGACCAAAAGATTGAATCAGTGATGAGTTTGATTTTCCCAGATGCCTCACTCTTTGCAAGTAGAACACTCTAGGTAAAGATTAATTCTGGTCTGCAAAACTAGAGATCCTGAAGTTCTCGGATGCACTAAGGCATTCATCCCAGATAGTCACCATTTGTTATGCCCTGCATACCCATCCCTACATTTTGTAGGCAAAATGTTGGGTCCCCCTTTTCGCTTTTGCTCTTGCCTTGTTTTCTTTGTTTCCCCTCTGAGCTTTGCTTCCGCAAGGGTTTCTTTCCTTTGTTTCTTATCTTCTTGTGTGTCTAGGACCCTAGTCCCAGATTTTGTTTGTTTGTTATGAGTCGGCCTGATTCTAGACTTTGGGATTATCTTCCACCATGTCTTCTTTTGTGAGAAGGTATGGCTGTATGGAATCCTCAGGCCCAAATTCTGGAGGTTTGCTTGTTCTAGGGTTTGCAAAAAGAATGTAACACTTTTTACCCTAAGGGTATAAATTGAAGTTACCTATCATTTTCACATTTATTGCCATCAAATACTTAGAGCAATTTACCAAGAGTGATTAAGGTGATTCTAAGCGATTAAGTGCAGATTGCTTTGGAGATTAACAACGACTAAGAAAGTGGTTTGTAGTTCTTGTTCATGGTGGTTTGAAGATTAATTTGTTGTAGAGTGCCTCCCGTGCTCATATTTGAGATGAACCTCCTATTGTAATATGATGAACATACATGAAATAACAAAAATATAGAGAAATAGTAGAACTTAGAGTGAATCTATTGATCACGGGCCACTTCGAGGGGGTAACCTCCTTTGAGCAAGCTCAATACAATAAATTCATCGATACCCATCAAAGGCCTCAACACACCCTTAAATACAATCTAGAAAAGTAATACTACCTATGCATGTGGGATAATAAAATATACTCATGGGATGACTTACAAAGCATATGCATCCAACAACACTACGCTAACAAAATAAATAGAAGGAACACACAGGTTCCTAACATCCCCTCTCTCTTAGAAAAAATCTTTGTCCTCAAAGCTTAAGGTGTGGAAATTGTTGTTGAATCTAAAGAAGGGGCTCCCATGTAGCATCCTATGGTTGCATTCTGTGCCACTGAATCAAGACCTCAGAGATGGAGCGAGAGCAAAGTTGACGAGTGTGCTGGTCAAGGATTGCCTTAGGCTCCAGGATAATGGATCCTTCCTTATCCATTTTAGGGAGAGAAATTTTTTCTCTGACGTTCGTACCAAGAATTTTCTTGAGACAAGAAACGTGAAATACTAGATGAATGTGGGAAGGAGGAAGTTCTACTTTATAAGCAATTGAACCAATCTTCTGCAGAACATTATATGGCCCATAAAATTTTGGGGCCAGCTTATGAAACCCTTTAAGATTTAGGGAGGATTTCTTGTATGGCTATAGACAAAGAAAAACCATATCCCCAACTTGAAATGAGTGCTCAGAACGGTGTTGATCTGCCTATTGTTTCATTCAATTTTGGGCCATGTGAAGATTATCCTATAAGGTGTGAAGAATCTGATCCCTGGTGTGGAGAACTATGTCAACTACCTGGATTGGTGAGCTACTGGGAGTGTAGGGAAGGAGCACTAAAGGTGCCTGACCATAGAATACTTCATATGGAGTCATTTTAGATGCAGTGTGGTAAGAGGTATTGTACCACCATTCAGCTAGAGGAAGCCACTTGGTCCGTTGATGTTGTTGTTCGGAAGTGAAGCAGCGAAGATAAGTTTCCAAGCATTTGTTGACAATTTTGGTCTAACCATCGGTTTGTGGGTGATAGCCCGAAATCATCTTTAGTTTGGTGCTAGTTTGCTGAAACAGTTCAGTCCAAAAATGACTGGTAAAATTTGCATCACAATCTGAGACAATGGAAGAAGGGAGGCCATGAAGATGGAAGATCTGGTCCATGAAGATTTGTGCAACTGAGGGAGGCAGTATAGAGGTGGCTAAGGGCACAAAAATGACTATATTTAGAGAGACGATCAACCACAACCAAGATCACTATCTTACCACCTGATTTAGGAAGCCCTTCAATGAAATCCATAGAAATATCAGTCCAAATCCATGTAGGGATGGGCAAGGGTTCCAACAAGCCAGGAAGGAGGGTTGTTTCACCCTTGTGGCATTGGCAGGCATCACATTCAGCCACCATCTATTGAATCATCTATTTCATTCCTTTCCAAAAGAAGTTTCGCCTTGCCCAGTCATA
The DNA here is from genome assembly GCA_018584345.1 of Thuja plicata. Classification (NCBI taxonomy): domain Eukaryota; kingdom Viridiplantae; phylum Streptophyta; class Pinopsida; order Cupressales; family Cupressaceae; genus Thuja; species Thuja plicata. The sequence continues at coordinate 1,565,880 of MU225798.1, read as the reverse complement.
AGTTTTGAGGAATCTTGAGTGCCCTGCCAAAGGAGAAGCATGGAGTTCATAAAAAATAGTCTATTGCAGATCTGGATTCTGAGGAAGCACTAGATGACCCTTGTATCGGAGAGAAGCACCATCCCAAGAGTAATGCAGTACAACAAAAGGATTATTGGCCAACTGGTGAATGATTTGAGATAAAGAAGAGTCACTGACATAACCCTAGTGAACAGATGCTAACCAATTGGGAATTGGCATGGAAATGTCTAAAAGGGAAGCTTGATCATCAAATGTGCGAGAAAGAGCATCTACCACAATATTGTCCTTACCCTTCTTGTAGGTGATCTCATAATCATAACCCATGAGTTTGCTGACCCATTTCTGTTGTGTAGGGGAGGATACCCATTGTTCCAGGAAGTATTTTAGACTTTGCTGATCGGTCTTGATGCAAAAATGACTCCCTAGGAGGTATGGCTGCCACTTCTATACAACATGCAAAATAGCCATCATTTCTTTTTCATAAGTAGATAGGGCTAGATTCTTACCAGAAAGGGCTTTTCTAGTGAATGCAATAGGATGGTCATCTTGAAGGAGAACAACACCCAGTCCATTGCCACAAGCATCACTCTCAATACTGAAGGGCTTGGAAAAATCTGGCATAGCGAGAACAGGTGTACTGCACATAGCTTGTTTCAGTTGTTCAAACACATTCTCAGGAACATGGGTCTAGGTAAAAGCATCCTTTTTTAACATAGCTATCAATGGTGTTGCAATCTTCTCATAATTCTTGACAAACTTGCAGTAATAGCCAGTCAGCCCCAAAAAACCCCGAAGGCTCTTGAGAGTTTTAGGATGCGGCCAATTTTTCATGGCATCTATTTTTGTAAAATCCACCTGAACCCCTTGGTGTGCAACAATATACCCGAGATACTCCACTTCCTCCTGGCCAAACACACATTTAGACTATTTTGCACAAAGTTGATGATCAGAGAGAAGTTGCATTACAAGCTCTAGATGATGGAGATGCTTAGCCCATGTTTTGCTATATATGAGGATATCATCGAAGAAGACCAGAATGAATTTATGGAGGTATAGCCAAAATATTGTATTCATCACTGCCTAAAATGTTGAAGGAGCATTAGTGAGGCCAAAGGGCATGACTAAAAATTCATAGTGACCATCATGTGTGCAGAAGGCTATTTTAGGTATATCCTCCTCATTAACCCTAATTTGATGATACCCAGAATGAAGATCTAACTTGGAGAAAAAATGAGCGCCATGAAGCTCATCAAGAAGTTCATCAACAACCGAAATGGGAAACTTATCCTTTATGGTGAGATTATTAAGTGCTTGAAAATCAATGCAGAGTCGCCATGACCCATCTTTTTTGTGGACAAGCAGAACTGGAGAAGAAAAGGAACTAGTACTAGGGAGAATAATACCTTGCTTTAGTAAGTCATGAATGAGCATCTCAATTTTGGTCTTCTGATGAAATGGGTAGCGGTAGGGCCTGATGTTGGGCGGAACACTACCAAGAAGGAGATGAATACAGTGGTCCTCTGGGTGAGAAGGGGAAATCCAACAGGTTCAACAAATACACCTGAATACTTATCCAAAATTTGTTGTAGATCTGTAGGAGTACTAGAGACCACTGATGGCTGCATCTGAATGGAATGGAGCTAAGTGATGACACCATGTGAATTATTCTTAAGAATTTTTTCCATACGATGTGAACTGATGATGTTGAATGACCCCGACTGTAATCCTTTCAAAGTGTGTTGTTTCCCATTGGCTGAGAACTGCATCCAAAGTTAAGCAAAATCCCATAGAATGGGGCCAAGAGTGTGTAACCATTGGGCACCCAAAACCACATCACATCCACCTAAGGGCAAGGAAAACATGTCAGAGCATAGGTCATAATCTCCAATAGAGAGATGCACATTGTGACATTTCCCTTTGCAAGGTAAAGTGCCCCCATTGGCAATCATGACTTCAAAGCTAGAACAGGGATGGACAAAGCAATCAGCCTGTTTGGCTATCCGGGGGTCAATGAAGTTATGAGTGCTACCAGAATCAATGAGTATAGTAAGAGGGATCTTCTTGAAGAAACCCTAGACCTGCATGGTTTGTGGAGTAGTGACTCCTACCAAAGCATGGACAGATATCTCTGGTTGAGCTTCTGGCGAAGGAGGTTCAGGCTGTTGAGGCTCAACCTCATCATCCACTATTTCGTGAGCATCTACATATTCTTCCAGTTTAGGTGGAGAATTCAGATCCAAGAGATAGAGCTTTTGCTGAACACATCTATGGCCTCGGGACCATTTCTCATCACAATTATAACAAAGCCCTTTTCCTCACCGGGCCCGCATCTCTATTTCAGACAAGTGCTTGATAGCAGTAGTTCTGGGAGCTAGCATGACTTGAGGGTTGTGAGAACCCGTATTTTTGAATGGAACAAAATTGGATCTGGAATGTTGTAGAGCATTAATCTTGTCCTCTGCTAACTTAGCTAGCCCAAGGGCTTCCATCATTGTTGTGGGTCAGAACATTTTTACTTTAGATTGAAGTGCATCCTTCAGACCACTGACAAAACAACTACGGAAGAATTCATTAGATAATCCCTCTGTGTGATTAGCTAATTTTTCAAACTCTATCTGGTATTGTCTTATAGTTCCTATTTGGTGTAGTTTAGTGAGTGCTCCTGTGAAGTCATCAAAAGCACTAGGGCCAAAGTGCTCCAAAAGGAGTGTGCACAATTTTGTCCATGTTGGGTCTACATTAGCTTTGATGTACCAACGGAACCATTGAAGAGCTTCATGTTCCAAATGAAAAGATGTAAGTGGGACTTTGTTGTTATCCAAAGTATTATGCAAGCTAAAATACTGCTCTTCCCTATAAATCCATCCAGTCATATTAGCACCATCGAAGCGAGGAAAATCAAGCTTCGGTCCATGAAAACTACCTGAAGAGAACCCAACGTCTCCAGAATGGTTTCAGTTCATGGCTGAATGCTGAAGAGTGAGACCGAGAAATTTGTCATCCAGATCTTGAAGTTTGGTTTTGAGGGATGCAAGTTCCTCCTCCATGATTTTTGCTCCTGTATGTGTAACAACCATAAAGCAAAATTTTTTTATTTTTTTATTTTTTTATTTTTAATTTTTTTTGGAAATGGGTAGAAAACGAGAAACAAAAACTTTTTCAGTTAGGGCAAACTTGGATTTGGGAAAAACTCAGATGGTAAATGGGTGTTTGACGAGTGGTTGGACACTTTCTAATGAAAAGGGAAAAATAAAAATTAGGGTTTTAGGGTTGGGGAGGCGGAATGAGACAAGTGGTCCAAGAGGGACAAGGGAGCAGAATTAGGAATTGAACCTTGTGGCCTGATTTGGTGGCGATTGGATGAGAAGAAAAAAAGTTAGGGAAAACCCTAAAATTAGATAAATGAGGAATTTAGGGCTTCAATATGTAGAATTTGGGGTAGGGTCTACAAGGAAGGAAGTATGCGGAACAATATTTCAGGGGTTTTGAGGAAATTTGAGAGGAAACGGGAAGAAAGCAAGGAAGCTATGGTTAAAAAACAATATTTTTTTTTTTTTTAAAACAATCAACTCAGGGAAAATACTCAAACATTGAATAATTGAAAAGAAGTATTGCAATAACAAGAATTACTGGAGTTAAAATGAACCCGGATGAAAAAAAGGAACCTAAAGGCCATGACAGAAATTTTTTTGACGTAATTTCCACCCAGCGAGCCCAAGAAAGTGCTCTGATACCAGATGAGATGAACCTCCTACTGTAATATGATGAACATACATGAAATAATAGAAATATAGAGAAATAGAACTCAAAGTGCTTCTATTGATCATGGGCCACTTTGAGGGGGTAACCTCCTTTGAGCAAGCTCAATACAATAAATTCATCGGTACCCATCAAAGGCCTCAACACACACTTAAATACTAAGTACAATCTACAAAAGTAATACTACCTATGCATGTGGGATAATAAAATATACTCACGAGATGACTTACAAAGAATATGCGTCCAACAAAACTACACTAATAAAATAAACAGAAGGAACACACAGGTTCCTAATAGTATTTCCCATGTTCCCCATGTTTCTAGGTAGGCCCTCGGCTTTTCCCTTCTGGTTTTTTGTTTTTCTTGTTTTCATCAGTTTTGTTTTATTTTTCATTTTGTTTCTCTTTCATTTTTGTCTCCGGTTTTGTTTTATGTCGCCTCCCGTTGGTGGGTTGGCTTTGCCAGAGGGTTGTCTGCCCTCTGTGCAGTGCAAATTAGGTTTCTTTGTGCTTTGTAGGTTTTTGTGTAAATACCACTATAAATTTGTGTATATCTTTGTGTGATATGTAAATATCCCTTTGTACATTTGTATATATGTCTATTTTGGGCCAGCCAACGAGTCATGCTTCGGCCCTTGCGTGTGCTTTGGCTCTGTCTATACATATTCTATATAATCTGCACTCTACCTTGTGACGAGCTCGTCGCGCTCTATGCGTCAAAAGCATCTTTTTGTATCTCGTCTAAGAGAGATACCACCTAGTTCAGACTCAGCTCTTTGCTGGTTTAGCCATGGTGGTTTTCTCTCTCCTTTGTCAAGTCATTCTTAATGACGGGTTAAGTTTTCCATGTGTGAGTATTTAAGTTCAACCCAAGTGGCATCCGCCTCCACGCATGTTCAGAGAGTTGTTGACATAAATACCATTACTCCCATTACTACATGGCCACATCACACCTCATGTCAACCTAGTATAGCTCATTTTTGGTCTTGTTTTGTAATGATTAGTTTCCCAGACTCCAGACCCAAGTCCCTCTATGGTCATTGTTTCATTTTCATCACACAAAGATAGAATCCCTAGAGGCCCGGGTGATGGTCAAATTCCAAGTTGTTTTAATATATATACATCTTTTTTAGGTTTAGCTAGAACTAACATTCTTTTAGGAATAGATATGGTGTGGTGGTGAAAATCTCTAAAGTTTGGAGTAAAAGTTATGTTTTATATATGTACTGACAGTTGTCTTGTCTTGCACATTGCCAGAGTATCAAATTTATCAATCATGTCTGAGGCTTCTGCATCCTCTCCACTCGTGATTCTAGACCTCCCCACCACCACTGTAACTAGGGCAGCAGTCAGGTCCAAGGCCGAGAAGGCCTTGGAAATACTCATGTTGACCATAAAGTATCTTAAGGAGGACACTAGTCTGGGATCAAAGGTGGAGTCCAAAAATAAATGGATCACTGACACAAGTGTCGAGATGTGGGCCAAAATGTAGGCCCTAGTGAAGATGATGTATATTCAACGTACTACCAGAGATCCATTAGCTATCAATGTAGCCAACTCTGGGATTCTTAAGGCTTCTTGCTTCCCGTGCTCCGTGCAAGCTCCAGAGCTCATCCTCACTCTAGCAGAGCACTACAACGTAGCCATCCAGGCTGTCATGCTAGCTTCCCTAGTTCAAATCGGATATCCAACCCCCATGGTGTCTTTGGATGCCACAACCTTTAAGATGGGGCTGGGGTTCCCCCAATTTGATGACCCAATGATCCTCACTTGGTCTTTGGCCTTGGAGGAATTTCAGAAGCTAGAATTCATGGCCCAATAGTACCTCAACAATAATTGGCTGAAGACGCCAAATAAAGACTCCAAAAAGATGAAAATGGAGATCCCTCAGACTGAATTTAAGGAAACTATATAGATGGGGATCATTGCATTATGTAGGATCTTTGGATAGTCCCATGCCTAGGAATTCTCAGCATGGATGTACTATTTCTTGCTCAGCATCTCCTCTGGTGAGCAATACTTTGATTGGGCCACCATCATTGCCAATCACGTTGATTCCCAACTCCTCCAGGTCCTTTGGGCCCCTAAGTTCTACATGACATCTTATGTTTTATGGGAACTGGCACAATAATGCCCCATCATGAATGGGTTATTGATGGCTGGAGTACTCGGGGTTGGCCTAGGTCAAAATGCTCCATTGGATTATTTCCCATAGATCCAATGGGAGGCTAGTTTCCTCAATTTCTTCCAAGTAAATGATGCCTTCATTTACTACAACCTCCTCACACCTACTCGGGATGTTGGATACTGGCTCTCTAAGGAGGCGATGGATTTGGTCAGCTCTTATGGCCATTACTACATTTAGTTTCAGCAACATACATACATTCAGGTGAGCGGCTTCATTTGGAAAACCTACTTATTGCCCAAGCATTATGGGAATAAGATAATTCTTTTGGAACTTTGCACATAGATCCTAGAGCTGCATGCCCTCTTCACAGTGAAGAAGGTCACCAATGTCTCATTTCCAATCACTTGTGGGAATTACACTTGTATCCTAGCAACGGCCAAGGAGGCTGATAAAAAACTAAAAAGTCTATGGCTGGCAGAGTTTTACCTGGAGCAGAAGAACTTTGATCCGCTGGGAAAGATAGCGTTGGCACTTCTCCAGACTGCCCCTCCACATAAGCTTCACATTGAAGATTTTTGGGAAGATTTTCAAGATGAATTTGAGGTCCAGAATCAAAATTACATCTAGATGACTCATGGCATGATGAAGTGCCTTGAGCTTTGAAAGTTCCCAGATAATTTTTCAGATACCAGGTCCATAGAGGACCTGCAAGATAAAGAGAATCCCTCCATCCAGTAAACTAGGACACACTGGACAGGACCACGATTGAGGACATCACCAATGATGTTATTGAATGTAGTCATGCATATTTTCAAAGGGCATGCCCAAAGAGCACATGAAAGGCCAACCCACTTGTACAAGGTTCAACTTCTGGGGCTAGAACCTCCTTGCAGGGCGAGGATAGAGAAAAAAGGAAGATGGGGACCCCGTCCCAAGTTCCATTCTCTATTCCCATAGTGGAGAAAATCCAACAGTCGGTGGCAGCCTCCCAGCAGATGAGAGAAAATTTAATCACCTGGCTGGCCACCCCTACTCTCATGACTAGACCTGTCCGCCCTCCCACTTCCCCTTCACTAGTAGCATTATTTGTTTGAGCAACAGGGATTGGGGAAAAGGAAGAGTGGGTAGCCATGGAAGATGTAGGGCCCCCTTTGATAACCAGGAGAAAAATAAAAAGAACTGTTGATCCTCAGCCAAAGGTGGAGCCAGAGCTCAGGATGCCAAGCATCCCTGAAATTTAGATTGTCTCATGAGACTCCCCGGAGCTGGACAATCAACCCGAAGATCCCCTGGAGACCTCCCCTCTGCATGATGAATTCAATGACCTATTTGGGATAGATGAATTAGTGAGATTACAAGGGGATCTTGGGAAGGCAGTAGAAGAGATAGCTGCCTAAGAGGAAGTGGTGACCCCTCTTGAGAAGAAAACCCTAGAGAAAGAAGCTACAGCAAAGCAGGAAGTTTGGGCAGAACCAAAAAAGGAGCTAGAATAGGTAAATGTCTCCAATGTTCCAGAGATATAGGTTCCAAAAAAAAATACCATGGGGGCAGGGCAATCAAAAGGCAAGAGAATGACATCGGCTGAGGGAACCAGACCTATGGGAACAACCATAACTTTAGCTGCCTTTCTTCAGATGTCGCCTCTGAAGAAGGAAACCTTTGGTGAGGTGATCTTGGTGGCCACACATGAAAACTTTGGCTAGACACCTCAGCCACCTCCCGCAGATACTCCAACAAAGGAGAACATTTCGGCAGAAGAGGCAGATGTAGGACAACAACAACATCAAGATGAGGGGCAAAACCCCGGGGATACAAATGTAAAATCAGATGCTACTAAGGACGTGGACACCGGGGTGGATGATACCAATGCCACCAAGGTGGATGATGTTGGTGGTCTGAAAGATACAGGGAAAGAGTTTGGAGAAGCTCAGAATATTGGGGATGTGCAAAAAAAACCCAGTGGGGGTTTACATGATCAAAATTTGGCAGCAAGGCCACCCCTGCCCCCACCACAATGGCTGGTGGATGCGAGAAAAAGAAAGGCCCCAGAACAGGCCAAGGCCCATCTCTCTTTGGCAGAGATGATGGCACAAGCACAGAATCCTACCAAGGAAAAGAATGCCCGAATAGTCCATACCCTCTGGACTGGGCCGGGTGGAGACATAGTTGCGGTAGTCGCAACACCTCCCCTAGAGGTAGATGAGGAAATGACAAAGGCCAGAGATTATGCAATCATGGAGATACCTCTAGGAAAGAGGGGAAAGTAGGGTGAATTGGACTTGCTAAAGGAAGCAGCCAAAGCGGTAGAAGCCCGCTATGCGAAGGAAGCCCAGAAGCTCAAAGAGGAGAAGGAAAAGAATGCAAATCTTGTTGGGCTATTGACAGAACTGGCATAGCCCATCATTGCCATTCCCCCAGAAGCTTCCACGTCTAGAGAAACACTCCCAATGGGTGACATAGATGCGCTAAGAAGCATGAAGAAAAAGGCATAGGCATTCGATGAATGGGTATCTAAACAGGTAGGAAATGTCCAACATTTCCTAGTGGCCACACTCCCCGACCTATATGCGGCCAAAAATGTGTTGCATCGGGCTAAAAATTCCATTTCTATCTGGGAAGGGGAGATAGAGAAGTATGAGGCCTGGATAGGTGAGCTAGGAGAGCTCATGGGTCTCGGTGAGGAAATTGTCACTAAGGCCATAATTTTGGGAGAAGAGTCCTTTGACTTCGTCCAGGCCCAACACTCCAGACTGGACCTCACATTGGAGGTAACCAAGAAACTGGTAGGGGCCCTGTGGGACAAAATTTTGGAGATTGAATATTCTTTGAATTTGTACAAAGCATTGATTACAAGGGTTTCCAGAGTGGATCCCTTTAGTACCAAGACGTGTACTCTAGAGTACATTGTAGGAAAATTTGAGGAGCTAATGGAAGCTTGATACCAGTCCCTGGAGGGAATGGATGGAGCATTGATGTCAACTATATCTCAGATGGTGCTCTAGGGTCATGACGTGACAAAAATGGCCGCAGAATTCAAAGCAAAGATTCCAGATATGGGTGAACAGGTGGAGGCGCCCAAGTACTACCGGGATGACCTTAATGACATCGATGAAGATGGAATCACCCAACTCTTAGAGAAATTCAAAGGTGGTAAGGAGCATTGAGTTTCTCTAGATTCCAGAGATTTCAACCAACAAGGTGCATTCTTTTATTCTTTGAGCACAAGCTCCCAAATCCTAGAGTCCCGGATCCAACAATTTTGTATTCTTTCAGTGACCCGTGTCGAGGTTCCCCGGAGCCAATTGGTCACTCTCAGACAATTTCTGACACCCTTATTAAGAAGGTAACCCTAGCAAGGCATGTCGGCTCAGGAAAAGGTTCTGACAGGTGGTGTTCCCAAGGTGCCACCCCAACATTGAACACCTAGTGCATTGGAGACAGTGAGCCTTTTTTACATTGATGAGGCATGTAGCATCAATCCCCAGGGATTGTATTTCTTCTATTCTCCCTTTGGCTCTCTTCTCAAGGCCGATTCTTCCATACCTCCTTTCTTGTCTCATTCTTCTGACATGTCAGACCTTTATTCTTCTTGAGGTTGATGTAGCGTGGTGTAGGTAGTACCGGCAACCAGAAATCATATTTTATTGTTGAGTGTAAAGATGAGTCAGGGTAGTTTTTAGGGAAAACTTGTGTATAAATAATAAGTCCAACCTCATTCCAAGGGGGGGTGAAATTAATGATTTTGCAGTCCTTAGCAATAGCAATAGTATTTTAGCATTTCATTTTTCTCAGTAGTTGTAGAGCTCAATGCTCCTTAGTTCTTAGAAGTTCTCAGTAGATAGATGCTCCCTTGGAGCCACCATTGTTGTACACACCAGTGCTTTTGGAAAACCCATTAATGAAGAAGGAAGGATTCTCGCAATGCTATTGTTGGTCTTTTGATCTCTGAATTAATACCATTTTTTGTTGTATGTTTCTTATGTCCCTTGCTCTAATGTTTTAAGTAGATTAACGACCTTCTTTCCCCTCGCTATTGAATATGTATGAAGTGATGGTTTTGTGCGTATTCAGTATTTTAGTGTAGCATGTTAGAGCATAGTTTGATGTTTTAAATGTATTTGGACAACTATATAGAATGGTTTTTTTCTAACCCTGTCGTATCTTTTGAAGTTTCTTTGAGAATCCAAATGCTTTCAGGAAACCCCACCTTATCAAAATCCCCAGAGAAGACAAGCCAATAAAACCAACTATCCCCCTAAAAAAAATAGTCACAATGCCCAACTTAGCTCTCGCACTATCGAGACCTAACTCTTAGGTGCTTGAAGGCCCAGAGAATCTCATTTCTTTAGACAACCTTTATAGGTGAAGTTGGCCGGTACCCCCGTACCCGGTGACAACTTACATCTGTTGGTTGACTGGTCACAAAGTCTCATCAAAAACACCTTAATTATTATCAAAACTAGTTCCCCATTCTTTTTTCTTTTCAAAATTAAATTATCCCTTCACCTACGAAGAAAAGGGTGTCAATATAAAATAGTATTTTATGGTGTATTGTGAGGCTTTTCAAACTCATATAGGGAAGTTTGGATCCCCAACAAGAATACATTCAGATAAAGAGTCCTCATACTAAAATTTCAAAATTTTGAGGACAAAAAAGCAGTGTTGTGAGAAAGAAGATGTATGGATACTTTAGGAATTCTCAGAAGGTCTTCAACTCATTATCACTCAAGAATTGAAAAATCATTTACTCTTGAAAGTATTGGTCCAAGCCTGTGATGTTCTTATATATTGTAATTTTTTTACCGTGTTCTTTAGATGCACCTCTAATCATGCCAACGGTTAAAAATTTCCTTTTATTTATTTAATGTTGGGTGTTTGAGACTAGTTATAGAAGATTAATTGAGCTAATCTTTTCTCCTCTAAGATTTAATGAAGTGATCATTTAGATGAAATTTGGATTTATGATCTAGATGAAAAGGAAGCCTTTGTTAAAATGTCCATTAATTGCATAAATTGTATTGAAAATTATTTGGCTTGAAGTGACCAATTATTTTGGTTCAAAGGAAAATAGGTTTTGAAGGGACTTGAAACCCTTTACAAAAAATAGATTTCCAACAAACTATATAAAATACACTAAACAATATCTAAGAAAATGCTAACCAAAATTAAACCAAACATGGGTCAGCAGACCCTACCTCATTGCAAACTTTCAATAGTTCTTCATTCATCTAATAACACCAGTATTAATATTTGAAACCTTATGAACTATTCTTCTTGGGAGCTCTTGCCTTTATCCTTTCAATGAGTCCTAGGATAACGACCGAGACAAAGACTTATGGTCATATCATAGTACATAGCCACATCTTTCTTTTCTTTAATTTTTACAATTCATGAAGGAGAATCCAACATACCTTTGGATAGAACTTTAAGAGCTTGGGATTACTCATTTAGCTACCTAAACCCAACTATGTTGTGCATTGTTTCCCAACTATCTGCCACTACAACTCATAATTGTTACTACACCTTCTCTAGGGAATCTTCCAATATTCTTAAATCTCTCTTCATGAACCTCCCTAATAACCTTGACATGCCTAGAAACATTTTGAATTAGGGAGAGCATCTTATGAATATTCTCTGTAGAAAGATAATTTCTCACATTCCCTTTGTTTTATTTGATTTATCAATGAGGAAACTAGACCTCTCCTTCAAGGCATACACTTCTAAGAAAACCCACATGAAAAGACATATTATCTATTAGTAATATTTTTAACCATTTGTCTCATATCCCTTGTTTTTGTAATAGATTAGCCTTTTTCATTCAAGGTTCCTTTAGAATTCTCAACCAATATATCAATATGGATGTCCATACCCAGTGGGTGCACAGTCGAGGGTTCAAAATTGAGGCCCCATTTATCTTCTTTCTTGTCATTCTCTAAGACAATTTTCTTTTTGGATTTATTTACGCAAGGAGGAAGAAAGGACTTCTTGTCACCCCTTTCTAAGTGGGACAAGAGAACACTTTTCTTCTTCCCATTATTAGACATTTTTGAAGTCTCCCTCACCTTTCTTTTTCCCTTTCTATCAGAACTACGAGTGTACAAATTTGAGACATACCCATCGAAGGGAACATAATCAGAATCACCATAAACCATTTCAAAACCATGAGGCCAATTTGAGGCCATTTTATCCTATTTAGGGTGTTTATGTTTTCCCAAAGTGAAACATGCATCCTCATCCAAAGGAGCATCCTCTGAGTCTGTTGAAAAATCAGAATAGTGGTAATGGACATTCTATACAAAATGAACACCCTCTTTAGGAGGGGAGTTATACTTAATAAAAATGGCCTTCACATGTCCATAAAAAGAAGGATAAGGTCCTCATGGAGGACTAAAGTAGAGGATTTTTTGCAATGGATCTCTAGCTCATGATGCAGAGATGAGAAAACATAAAAAGGAAAGTAAATACATCTATCATGGTGGAAATGATTCAAAATAATAAAATGTACCTAAAAATAGTGGTAAAATAACCATTAAGAGTGAGATATCACATGATTATGTTTTCCAAATCCACCTAGAGTGGTTTTATAGATCATCTATCATAACCTCCATCCATTATTGTCTTCACCTTGTCCTACTCCCTTTCTTTAAAAAAATGTCAATGAATTCAATAGATAATTTCTAGTCCCTAAAAAATTTGATGCCTTACACCCACATATTAGGGACCTGAGAAATGAATTCTTAAGTGATAATAATTTTGACCCCATAAATATTTAAAACACCTGAGCATTCCAGCCCTCAAAAAAGGTCTTAGTAACCTACGGATCACAACCGTGTTGTTTTTCCCACATATGGTGTTAAGATACCCATAGATAATTCACTCCATATAAGAGGATTCACTTTCCATTTCTAGTAGTAGGTGGGTTTAACCCTATATTTATCACTACCCATAATGCTCAAAGATCTGTATGAGATAGAGACTAAAACCATGCAAAAAATGAAACTAGCCCAATTAAAAATGCTAATCTCTTTATACAATGAGACTTTTCCATTATACACCATTATGAGAAGAGGATAGTTCATTAAACTCCTTTGCACAATTTGAAAGAGTGAAGCCATCATTCGCTATAATTCCCACCACTTAAATGAATTTGCAATCTTAATCTAATAACAACTTTACATATGCCAAGTGGCGAAGTGGTTTGTCTAAGTTCCCAAAGGGATGACCACCTCATTAGTATTAATCTTAATCCACCCTTCCAGAGGATTTTTCCAAACCACTCCATCTCCAACTTGTCTAGATTTATGATTAGGTATAAAAAAATCCCACTGAAGCTTCTAATTATGCTCCACCTGAAGATCATATAGAGAAGCACAAAAAGGAGGACCTCAAGACTTAAGATTATGATAACCTACCAAAAATATTTTATTTATAAAACCATCTAGATTTTAAGATCCACCACCCCAATCATACAAGAAACATCCCTTAAAATGTGGTTATTCCTTTCTTTCCAAACTCCCAAAGCTACATTGGTCATGGTAAGAGACCAAAGTAGGAAAAGACAGTGATTCAAGGATGAGAAAACCCATTGAGAGCAACAACTAGAAAATGAGGAAGGGAAAATCCATGAGAGAGATCATAGATTAAAAATATGAGCCCAAATGTCACTGGAAAAGGAACAATCAAAGAGTATATGAAAATAAATTTCTACATATTTCCATAAAAATCTCTATTAGGAATAGAAAAACCTCTTTTACAAAGGTTTTTGATTGCTGGTAAAAACAGGTTTTATGGTGACCTGAAACCCCTTACAACCATTACAAAAAGATAGACAACATTTAAAAAACTAAATAGAAATAGGACTAAGACCTATCCCACAACACCCATGACCAAAACAGAAGACCAGAGAAAAAAGCCAGAAACCAGCTAGGCCCCCCGGCAACCAAAAACCAAAAAATGAAACAACACAAAAATAGGGGAACAACTGGAACTAGGAAAACTCCAGGAGAGTTCCTTTTGCTTCCCTCTTAGCCTCAAAGACCTTTATGGCAACATTTAAGTCCGAAAGCTCTAAAATCTTGTCTTGGATTTTCTTCTTCTTGGCAAAATGCGTGCGCTTGCTCGGGCCTGCATCTTCCATGTCATATTTTTCATCTTCAATCTTCACATTAGGGGAGCCAGTATCCAACTCTGATTTAATGGAGTTAAAACACTCCATAGTAAAACCCATGAAGATATTTTTATCCTTCATGTATATCTTCAAAGTGTTCTCTAGGATGTCAAATCTGTCATGAAAAGTCTTCAAATTATTTTTATCCTCCTTGTTCTCTTTACCATCAACCTCGACCGACCAGAATCCTGATTACCTTGAATAAGATCAACACGAGCAGACAGAGCACGAAAGATAAGATGGAATAATACCTTTGTAAGATGAGATTACAAAGGTTATCAATCGAATATTGTTTTGAACTTGAACCTAGAAGAAAACATTAACTTTATGGGTAATATCATTATTCATTCTAATCACATCCACGTTGTTGACTATACCTATTATGTTTATATTTCTCATATAGTAATTTCAATAGATTCCAAATGAAGATATTGGAACTTATTATCCTTAGAGATAAGGTCTCAAAGACCTTACAAATATTGGATTTCAACTCTTTACTCAGTGATTAAGTTAGTCCATTAAATGTAGGATATAATACATACCCTTTCATGCCTATACTATGATGGATTAGCATGAGGTGTTTACATCCTCCATTAAATTCAAGGATAAATATAAAATTCCTAGTTGTTTTACTTAAAGCTATATAACTTCACTATTTCATCTTGACTTTCTTGAGATTGTACCTTGGTTTCTTCTAGCTTACTTTCCCTTTTCTCTATGTTGTTGTTTATGAGAAGATAGCTAGATGTTAATTTTCTTTGGGCTACATCAATGAAAATTATTTTGTCTCTAACCCTAACCCCTAAAGTTCAATCCTATTGCATGCATTTGTTAATCCTTAATCCCCATAAAGCTATTCATTTTATTTATTACTAGGTCAAGATGGGATATAAATAGGTCTCAATGGTTTTGAATATATGTTTCTCTTACTTTTTTTGAGGCCTCGGAATAATTTCTTTTCTCTTTCTCTTCTTATTTTTCTTAGTTAGCTATCTCTACGAAACTTGCATTTACTTACTAAATTGGTGAACACAATTGATCATAGTATTTGTAAATGGAGAATAAGTCCATTTACCAAATAGGAGTATTAATTTGTCTATTGTGAAGTAATTTTATTGGAGCCTTACTTGGTAATTGTGGGTTGACTCTTAGTGGTTGTGGAGAATGGAAGTACACCCAAGGAATGGAAATTAATAGGCTAAGAAGGTGCATAAATGGAATTATGTGTAAGGAGAGTGGGAATGAAGGGTGATTGGGTACTCATAGTGCCTTGACAAAATATGGAAATCATATCTTACACCACCTATAAATCTTGTTATATCCTTTACTTTGAGGGTGATTTTTTGGGTTAGATTTTCTACTGCATACTATCTTTGATTATATGTGGTTTCTAAGTAGGTGAAGATTTGGTCATTCTTATCAATAAATCTTATCATAGTTGTGACAAGGTTAGGATCATTCATAGTCGATTAGAGGTAATTATTATGGGCTTTGGTCTCTTGATCCTTTTGAATAGATTGAGGATGTGGACAGGTGGTCTTAGAGGACCCCAATGATTGATGAAGTTACCTCAACCACATTATTAAAGGATGGAAGGATTCACCAATATTAATAAAATATTTTTATTAAGTCATTAAAATATTTATTTATTGGCCTTGATAATTATCTCTTTATATACTAAAGCAAATATAACCTACACTGGTTTGAAATTGGCTCAATCCCAAGGTTTGAAGAAAGTATGGATTGAAGGTGACTCATTAAATATTATCATCTATCTAAAGAGGATTCAAATCCTGAGTTGGACCATTCAAAGTTTGGTTATAGATAGTGTATCTATTATTGTTTCCTTTGGAAGAGTGCCACATTACATATATTTTCAGGAAAGATAATATTATGGATGATTTATTTTCCATTCTCAAAGTCTCTTTAGGCTACAATAAAATGTGGAATTCAATGATCCTTTTTCCTCATTGTCTTGAATTAATATTTAACCATGAAAGTGTTAATTTCTAATTTGGCATCCCATTGCCTATTTATAATGATATTTTTCTTTTCATGATTATCTTCTCATAGATTTTGGGTGGGGTTTCCATTCTTACTTCACTTTGTTGAAAGAACCCCTATACTATTTGGCTCTTTTGTATTATATATTATTATCTCTCAATTATTCTTATGCTATGTATTTTTATCTTTAACTTGATGGGTGGTAAAAGGATCCGCGTGGATCCTAGCTCTACTATCAGATGAGAGAGTGATCCCAAAATCAGGGGAAATTTTTTTATTGGTGGGTTTACTTATTTCTTCAAAAATACATGGTGTTGATCCTGTGGCTACCACAAATTTTATCAAGAGTTTGAATGATTTGAAAACTTGTTGTTGCATTTTATGTACTTAGTTTTTTATCAAGACCAATAGTCAATTTAGATAGGATAGAGACAGGATATGGATAGGACAAGCAAGATCAAAGGTGGGAAAATATGATGGAGGAATGAAAGGGTAAGATAAGAGATATAGACTGAGTGTGTGGATGAGGATAAATAGATAGGATGTGTGATAATCAATAAGATCCTCAACCTTGTCAACACCAAGGTGGAAAAGGAAATATGGATGTAGAAAAGGAAAATGGGGATAATTATGGATGAAGGATTTAAAAGAAAATGGAGGATAAGACAGCATACCTAAAAGTTTCCTCCAATGGAGAGTGTAAATAGAATATGAATGATGCTTTTTTTCTAGGTTTTCATCATGGTACTTGTCCAAGGTGCCACCAAGGTGGTTTTCACACATGGAGGAATTTATTTCTCTTTACTTTTTTCATTTTGTTGACTTTTTTTTTTTGGAAGAGATTGGATACATAATAGGAGATGAAAGAAGAACTCAAAAATCTTTCCCTATTGAAAGTTTTGCTTGAAAGATCTACTATCTAGAGCATGGCCATTTCAGGTATCCTCAAAGATGTTGATAGGGTGATGGTAAAGGGAGAAGAAATGAATGATAAATGAACCATGGATAAGGAATCATAAAAATGATTGGATAAAACAAGAAGAAGGATAGAAGGTAATTGTTGCATAATATAGGAGAGGATAGGAAATAGGCGTCGAATAATGAACGGGGTGCTAGAAGATTTCTGTGTGATTGGATGGAAAGGGTGACAACATCAACATTAAGAAACACCTTGAAGGATGGTGGAATGCTGGAGAAAAAATGTATTTTAAAGTTTTAGATTTTGATGGAGAAGCGAATGTGGATTTTGGGATATGAGTACCCAAAATAAAGTAAGGGGGTAGAAGACATTTAGATGGAGAATTAAAGGAAATCCTTGATGTAGCAAGCTTGAATGCCAATTTTTATTTTTATTTAGTGTGCAAGTTTTATACAATAGACTTCAAAATCCACATAGCTTTTGATTTTTCATGTCCTTGTGATTATTTAGAGTACATTTCTTCAACAAAATATTTAGGAATCCAGACAACTTTTTATTTTCTTTTCCTACTAATTCCGTAGAGCACATTTCTTCAACACAGGATATAGGAATTCACATAGTTTTTTATATTTATTTATCTTTTTTCTTTTGTATCAAAATTTTCTTTGTTTTGACATTGTAATTAGATTGGACATGTTGTTCCTTGAATGCATGTGAATGTGTGGATTTACAATTTTTATGCTTTGCATTAAATTACTTCCAAAGGTGTTGAAGTTAATGGATGGATATTAATAATATGGAGGATTTTGAATGAGTTCACAGAGATAGGAGATTGGAAAGTTCTCAAGTGTGTGCACCTTTATGACCTTGACTTATGATAGGGCAAGTAGATGGAGGGACATAAGGACCCAAAATTGATGGAAAGAATTAAGGCTTACGTTTTAGGGTATAGGGACCCAAAATAGATTTGGAGGACAGGGAATGCATATTTTTGTGTTTAAATAGAGGAACATAGCATGTATTGAAGGGATAGAAATCTCTTGAGTGTGATCTATGTAAACATGGCCATCATAATTAGGATTTTATTTTATATCAAGGAGTTCATTACTGGCTTCCATAGGAGCAATGGTAACTTGAGGAGTGATGGTAACTTGAGGAGGATTAGGATCATGAGGGGGGATAGGAGAAATGATAGGTTTTCACTATGAAAATGGAGGATTATGATAAGGAATGATGAGATGATTTTATCTTGACGTGGAGGAGGATCATTGGATTGAGTTGAAAAGGTGCTTGAAAAATTAGATTTTAAATAGGTTCATTAGATATCATGTAAGGGATATCATGGTCTTTCTTAGAAGGTAGATTAGAAATGGAACTTGGAAATTTATTTTTCTCATGAGATGGAAGGGAATAATATTGGAAGAAGTGAAAAGGTATGAGGGGATCATCATGATGTTATTAGGATACAAGATCTTGGTCAAAATTTGGATGGATTTTGAGTGTTTTGGTATCTCGAGATTGATCTATGTTACGAATATTTTCTTCATTGTTTATATTATCCTCCTAAAATGGAGCCACTTCTAAGGATGAGGTAGGAGTCTATATATTCATGGGAGATTCTTATTGGAACTTGATGTTTGATCATGATGAGGAAACATTTTGAATATGACTTTCTAGAGTGGGTATGTGTGGAATCAAAGTGCATGATGGAATAGGATCTAGTAGTTTGGAAGCATTGAAGGTATTTTCATCAATATTGGGATTAAATTTGATTTCCATAGTAGATATTACTTGAGGATCAACATGTAAAGTGTCAGATGGTTTTGAAGAAAGAGCCAGTAAAAAATATTAATTTTCAGGATTAAACCAGGAAGCTAGGCTTTCGCCCAGAAAGGCTAGACTTCAGGATGAAATTGAGCAGAATAAGCAGAAGCCACAGTATAAGAACCATTAGAGGAGCCTTCCCAGATCAAAAAATCTTGGTTCTAGGAAAGCAAAGTGGCGTTGAGAACCTTGAGTAAAGGAGATAAATCTAGGGAGATGGAAGCTAGGTCCACCCAAGAATTACCAACCCTATCCCCAAAGTTCAGGGTGCAGTCCTCTTTCCACTAGTTGAAATCTTCAATATCTTTTAGTAGTTTAGTCAGAACCCAGTTGTCATTCCAAAAGCTGATACTGTGGCCATTAAAAACTTTCCATTTCCCTTTGGTCTTGGCCAAATCTTTATCTTTAAGAAGGCCATTCCAAATACAAGTGCGTTGCGGGATTTCCTCATTTTCAAAGAAGAAACTTAGAGCGTCATTGAGGAGGTATTTCTCCTCGAAGAAGTCCTACCATTCCCCTTTTCTATGGAAGATCCTCCATATCTATTTTACCTAGAGTTCCCTATTAAAAGGCTTGATAATTTTGATACCCAGTCCCCCTTCCCTTTTGGGAAGACAAACTTTGTCCCACGCAATCAAATGGATACGCTTGTGTTCTTCCACCCCCGACCGCAGAAATCATCTTTGGATTTTTTCCAAGGCATCAGCCACCTAAGCCAGGATGGATAAAAGGATGGGGGCATAGGTGGGGAGGTTTTGGAGAGTATAATTGACCATCTAAATCTTTCCTGCTTGGCTAAGAATAATTCCCTTCCACCCTACCAACTTTCTCTTAAATCTGTCAATTAGTCTATTCCAAAATTCTTCTGGGGGTTTAGCTCCCAACGGGAGGCCTAAGTAGCTGGAAGGGAAGGAACCAATGCCACACCCCATAATATCCACCATTATTTTTTGTCTAACCTCATGGGTGTTGATGAATTATAAGGAACTCTTGTTGTAGTTGATATACTAGCCAGTGGCCCTAGTATAGGAGTCCAACAAGTTTCTGACAACTTTAGCCTCATTTACAGATGCTTCCCCTCCTAAAATGGTATCATCAACGAACTGTTGATGAGAGAATATGGAGATACCAGAAGACGTCCTGATGCCTTTTAGCTCCCTAGTAGACCTATGAGTAGAGATCAATCTTCCCAAGCATTCCACCAAAATAATGAAGAGAATAGGGGACAAGGGGTCCCCTTATCTCAGACCACGTGAAGCACTAAAGAAGGTTGAAAGGGATCCATTAACCATGACTGAGAAGGAAGGAAAAGAGATAAGCTAGTTAATGATGAGACAAACTTTCTCATTAAATCCATAAGCTCGAAGCACTTTCATGATAAGGGACCAGTCCACTCTGTCATAAGCTTTGGATAAATCAAGCTTGAGAAGGAAACCCTCCCAATTCCCAGCTTCTAAGGAATGAATCACTTCATGCACTACCATAATAGAGTCTTGGATCTGTCATCCTGGGACAAAGCTAGACTGTTGTTGAGAAATAATGAGGGGGAGAAAATGAAGAGTCCTGATTGTGATGACCTTAGAGATGATCTTGTAGAACGAATTACATAAGCTAATCACTCTGAAAAGATCCATGGAATCTGCTCCCAAGACTTTCAGAATAAGCACAAGGAAGGTGGCATTAAGTTATTTAAGCAGATTCTTGGACCCAAAGAATTCCTGCACGGCTTTGACCAAATCATTTTTGATAGTATCCCAGAACCTGTAGAAGAAAAACATGGGAAAGCCATCGGGGCCTAGGGCCTTGTCCCCTGCAAGAGAGTCCAGGGATTTTTTCACTTCCTCCATATTAGGAATAGTGCAAAGGGCTTTATTATGATGATCAGATATGATTGGGGGAAATATTGATTAAGAGCTTCTCCTGGTCCTGATCAGACAGGTTAGAGTCTTTCAAGAGGAGGGTTTTGAAAAAACCCACCATCACAATAGAGATACCTTTGTCTTCCCGCACAATCTGATTCCCACTTTTGATGCTACTAATTCTATTGGATGCCTTGTGTTTCATGGTAGATAGGTGAAAGAAGTGAGTATTTTGATCCCCCTCCTTAAGCCATATGGATCTAGACCTTTGTTTCTAGTACATTTCCTCCTTGCCTATCACATTATGTTATTTTGAGAGCATTATTTTTCTTGATTTAGGTTATCCTCATCATACCCATCTCTTTAGATAAATTATTGGATAGATTGAAGATCAGAGATGGCCTTTTCTTTGGAAGCAAATATGTTGCTAAACTCCTTTTTGTTCCAGAGCTTAATATTGGTTTTAACATTTCTAAGTTTCTTGGCTATTTTGAACATAGAAAAACCTTTGATGTTGATATTCCACCATTCCAGAATCTTATTGTTTATGTTAGGGTGAGTTATCCACATTCTTTCAAATCTAAAAGGGAAGTTCCTATGCTTGGTAAACGGGTCTAGGATAAGAGAGAGGGGAGAATGATCCGAGCCAATTCTCACCAGAGTAGAGAGTTTTTTTTATGGGAGGTCCACCAGTCAGTCATAATCAATGCTCTCTCCAATCTAACTTGAATAGAGTTTGTCCCAGTTATCTTGTTGCTCCATGTGTAATTAGCCCCTTGAAGATCCAAGTCTAAAAGACCTTGATCATTGATAAAGTCCATGAGATCCTACCTACTTTCCCGGTCAGGGATGATCCCACCCAATTTTTCCCCTTCTTTGAGGGGGTGTTGAAATCCCCCATGATGATGCATTTAGAGAGATCCAACAAGGATCTAATATTTCTAAGTTTGTTCCAGAATATTTTTCACCCACATTTTGAATTAGGAGCGTAGATATTCATGATATACCAACTTTCTTTAGAGTTAATGTTAATGAGATTGAGAAGCAGAATATTACCTTCTCCATAGATAGCATCCATAGTCCAAAGAGAGGAGTTCCATAGAGTCATCAACCCTCCAAAGGCTCCCTCTGAGTTAGTTGCGAATCTTTCCATAGACTTACAAAATTTGATTACTTCCAATTTATCCTTTTTCATCTTTGTTTCCTGGATAAGCATAACATTAGGTCTATGATCCCTGATCATATTCCTCAAAAAATCATGCTTGTGTGGCCCATTGAATCTGTGAATATTCCATGATATTAGCTTCATTTATAACTTGGAGTACGGGAAGCCTGGATGGTCTATTGGGTTCCATCCGTAATGTTTTTGCAGGCTTCTTCTTGCTAGATCTAGGACAGATATTTTTGCCCTGGCCCTTTCTTTATACCTCCCAGATCAGCTTTGATCTTTCTTCTTATTTTTGCTGGGGAGACCAAGGATGGGTCTCTACTAATTTTTCTATTCTTGAACTTTGTCCATTCCCCCTCCTTCCCTTCTTTGTATTTTGTGAATATTCCTTCCATTCTGGTGAAGCTTCCCAGAGTGATAGAGTTAAGAAGAGCTTCCAGTTCCATGTCCTGGTTCTCAGGTTTGGTGTGAGCTGGTGAAGCCGCACCCTTCAAAGAGTTATGTGCTGGCGAGAAAACCCCAATCTCCCAGGAAGGTTCAGGGGATTGAGGAACCACCGCTGAAGGGGACGGAAATTCTTTATCACACCATTGATCCTCAAAGGACTTAAGAGTACTCCCTTCCAAAACTGGTTCTACCACCACAACAGGTAGTAGGTCTAGACATTTAACCTTTGTGGGATGAATCTGATTAGGATCCTCTATGAAAACAAAAGTCGACTCAGCAGCTCCCCCAATCTTACTAGAGAGGTCCGAGGAGGAGTCCTTTCACTAAACCTGAGCCACAACCAGGGGGTTCCCTAAGATAGAGGCTTCAGGGAGTTGATCTTTGAGTTTCCCCCCATTCTTTTGGTCTTTCTTTGCTTTTTCCCTAACCAGAGAAGGGAATTTCCTGGCCATGTGTCTTGCCTTCTTGCAATGGAAGCAAGCAAAAGACACATTTTCATATTCTAGTTTCTGTATCCTTTTTCCAAGCTAAGATTGGATTTCAATAACCTCTGGCATATTTTTTCCTTCTTCCACCCCTATAAAAATTCTTGCATAGGTAAGGCGTTGCCTATCCTCAGTCACTGGGTTAATCGAGAGAAGCTCACCAAAGGATTTCATGATTCCAACAAAGATGTCTTCAAACTAGAACTCCAGAGGGAGCTCTGGTAGCCTAACCCAAACCGGAGCTTGAACATAAAAAAATAAATTTAGGTCCAGGTTAGGAGTCCAATTTTGCAAGGAAAGAGTGGATTTTCCAATATCCCATGCCCACGCACAAAGAATCTTAGCATAGTCTTATGGGCAAGAGAACTTTAAGGACAAGAAACCTCTAGCCATAGCTTTAATTTCTACCTGACCTTTTAGTTTTTATTTCCGTTTGGCAAAGGATCTAACAATATCAATATTTGGTTTGGGACCAACAAATTTTCCCACCAAGGTGAGAGACATTGAGGCTATGTTGTGGTCAATGAGTTTGTCCGGTAATGAAATAGCATATTTTCCTTTTTACTTATCAGATAGGTCTTTTATCTCTAGAAAAAGGGACTTTCCTGAGGGTTTGATCCTGAATAGAGTTGACCAAGGTTGATGCCAACCTGAATCCTCCTTGTCGCCTTGTAGGGCATATCTAGCTGTTCAAAGCTGCATCCTTTAGATGCCACCTCCTCTTTTCATGGATCTCTCTATCTTTCACGTGGGACCCTATCCTTGTTGGTAGTGTCTTTCTTATCCTAGTCTGCCATGGTTCCAACATCATCTCCTTCCACTACAGCTCCCGACGCCTGCGAGGATTATTTCTCGCCTACATTCAAATTTGGAATTCCTCCCGCTCCCTCCACTCCCGTTTCGCCTACCATTGGTTACATGAATCTTTCATTGTTGTCTATTGAATGCATGACTAATTATTCACAGTATACATTACAGTCCAAGACAAAAATAAACCAGTTATGCACACGCATTGAACAAAACTTTGAATAAGTAGTCATGTTGTCATATGTAAAATCTACCAATACATATGACAACATGACTACCAATTCAATTAATGTAATGAATGTACCAATTCAGCACAAGAGAATGATAAACTACAACATGAAATAATTAAGTAATTGAATTGTTACAAGTACCCTAAATTTTAACATGAAACTAAATTATATTTTGAACGTTCAAATAGATTCTAATGTCTAAGTATAACCTGAATCTAAATAATCAAATGAACATGACTTCATAATGCATACATTCAATTATGTTGGCAACTACCAATTCAATTACTATAATGAACCTAGTAATTCAGCAAAAGACAATGATAAACTACAACATAAACAATATTATTAAGTAATTGAATTACTAAAATGAGTGTAAATTTTAACATGAAACTAAATTAAGTAATGAGACTTTAAATGAATAAATGTGATAAAGAAAAAGAAATCAATAATAAAAAAAGCAAACAAAACAAGCACTCCATGGTTTCATATCCTTAGTAAAGTCAAAAAAACTTTACGTATTTGCAGTCGTTTCAATGTTCTAGCTCTTCACCTGTCAACCAAGGATATGTGGAAGGGTCAAATTAATAAAACATGTATATAATAACAGGAAAGAAAGCTATATAATGTCATAAAATTAAATGTTCCCGATTAAAATTGGTGTGTTGATAAACACATTTTAATAACAATTAAGTGAGAGTGTTGTCAAACTCTACCACGTGACCTTCATCCATCACCCGATGCTAGACAAGTCTTCTCCTAGTAGCAGACCTACAAAAATTTGTAACAACTGGTGGAAGTAACTTATTCACAGAATTTATCATTCAATTAATGCATGCAGAACATAGAATCAAACATCACATGATTAAACACCGCATATACTAAAATTTGTGAAATTATTGCAATATATATACATTGTGAAATTAGTGCAAAATATGTCACTGAAATAGGGAACATTGCAAAATATGTCACAGAATTACAAGAAGAACATATGGTGTTAGAAGGGCCAACAATGTGTCTGCTTGCACCTCCAAATATGTGACACACAATTGGTCCTTCCAACACCTATGCCCCTATTGATGAGTAGAAGGCGTGAATATAGAAACATACAATACAACAACTATAAGAAGAGAGCATCAATGAAGGCTATAAATAGCACTGAGAATTACAGATACTTCCTCACAATTATACAAAATTGGTCATTTAATTTGTGGTTGTTGTATTTGGAATTCAAATAGTGGTGGGAATGCATCAGTCATTTCATGCATAAAAGCACAAGCATTTGCATTCACACAGTGGATTGAATAAGTACATATTTGAATACAGGAACTTGCATTTTTAAATTGAAGTATAGGATCATAGTTCACTATAGGATCATGAATGCTACATTATCCACCATTAATACATACATATATACATACACACATCGACAATGTTCCCTATTTTTGTCACATATAAAAATATGACTTGTATGTACATGCAAGTATGAAGTGCAAGGGAATACAATAAAAATTGTTGTTTAGAGTGGGAGATGGATATAACAGAAATGCATACATCTACAATGTTCCCTATTTCTGTCACATATAAAAATAAGACTTGTATGTACATACAAGTCTAAAGTGCAAGGGAATACAATAACAACTTTTGTTTAGAGTGGGAGATGGATATAACAGAAATGCATACATTGACAATGTTTCCTATTTCTGTCACATATAAAAATAAGACTTGTATGTACATACAAGTATGAAGTGCAAGGGAATACAATAACAACTTTTGTTTAGAGTGGGAGATGGATATAACAGAAATGCATACATCGACAATGTTCCCTATTTATGTCACATATAACAATAAGACTTGTATGTACATGCAAGGGAGTACAATATCAACTTTTGTTTAGAGTGGGAGATGGATATAACAGAAATGCATACATCGATAATGTTCCCTATTTCTGTCACATATAACAATAAGACTTGTATGTACATGCAAGTATGAAGTGCAAGGGAATACAATAATAACTTTTGTTTAGAGTGGGAGATGGATATAACAGAAATGCATACATCAAAAATGTTCCCTATTTCTGTCACATATAACAATAAGACTTGTATGTATATGCAAGTATGAAGTGCAAGGGAATACAATAAAAATTGTTGTTTAGAGTGGGAGATGGATATAACAGAAATGCATACATTGACAATGTTCCCTATTTCTATCACATATAACAACAAGGCTTGTATGTACATGCAAGTATGAAGTGCAAGGGAATACAATAACGATTTTTGTTTAGAGTGGGAGATGGATATAATAGAAATGCATGCAATCAATGTCCAAAAGATGAAATGAAGGAAAATGCACATAATCCAATTATGTGTGTCAAATAGTTTAATGATACAAATATGACAACATGACTACTTATTCATAGTATACATGGTTCTATGGTTCCCTGTGGATAGTTATTGGGATGGGATATTGCTATCATGAAAACCAGTTATGCACACACAATGAACAATAAGCAACTCGTGAAATCATTGTTATTTGTGATTGGAGCATCACATGAAGCAGAGAAGAGGCAATAATATATATACACACATACATATATATAGAAACACACACAGATATATATATATATACACACACACACACACATATACGTGTATGAAAAATAAATAGAACATCTTGTTATTATTAAAAGGTTAAATTCAAATGTTGTGGCTATGTGTGCATAGTTACATTAAAGCTGATCATTTTGCATTCAAATACACCCGCCCCACATAAGATTAAAAGGTTGCATTCAAATGTTGAGGCCATGTGTGCAAAGTTTCATTAAAGAAAATCATTTTGCATTCAAATATAGCTGCCCCACATATGATTAAAAGGTTATTGCCAAAAAGTGAAGGATGGAATAAATATGTTCGAGGAATTGATCTAAAGATGACCTAGTTTATTGAAAAAAATGCCTACTCTAAAGAAGTAGTCCATCATAACATTCTTATATCGTCATCAGTGAAAAAATCTTCATTGCAACAATGAAAGATACTCATTGTATAGTCGGAAAATGGAAGCACTTCCATTGTAGACGTGTTTATCCTTCCAAGTAAGTGGTTTGGGGTCATGGCAAGCAACTTGAATGGGTTCCTAACTTTGATAAGGCTTCCTCCCTGTTCTGTTCCTCTTTCCACTCCTGTTTGGCCTGATTTCTGCATTATGGATGGCAGACTGATGATTTTGGGCTTTAGGGTCAAAGTTGACATTTTAGGTCTATGTCGACCTCGACCCTGACCTAGGTCAAGGTTGACCTCGACCTTGACCCAGGGTTTAGATCCCGGGGTCTTGCAGTTTTCGGAGGTCAGCCTTTGCAAAAAGTATTTCCCGCTTCTGGGTCGGCTATTTTGGGTTTCGAAGCATTGATTTTGAAATTATATTTAATATAGGTCCTCTCCTAGGGGTAAAGGATTTAATGGGATTTAATTATCCTATGTAGCCCTCCTTGGAAGATTGTGCCCTAATTTCATATAAATGGGAAGCTTTCTCTCTCATTTTCTCTAAGTCTTTTAACCATCAAGAAGTAAGATTGAGAATTATCATCAAGCATTCCTAATTGAGATCAAGAATTTTCAAGTGAATTTCAAGAAAGCAATAAAGAAATATTTCAAGCAAGCATTCATCCATTTCAAGTATCCATTTCCATGAAGGAGATCCATTGGAGGCCATTGAAGGATTGAAGCTACAAGGTGCCCTTTTGGTGATCTCTCCATCCACCTTCTTCTAAGCCTATTCCAAATTCAAGAACCCATTCAAGACTTGGTGTTGGAGATCTACAAGCAAGAGATTGAAGACATCCTACCTTCCTACATTCTACATTTGAAGCATACTTGTGGATTCAAGGATTCAAATCCGCCACAAGGACTTTTTCAAGCAAGGTGAATTTATGCATTTTCCATTTCTACAATTTCAATTACATATATTTGAGGTTAATTCCAAAACCGGGGTTTGACCAAGGAAAACCCCTCCCCCACAACAAAACAATCTCATTTTTCTTGCAGCTACAGGTACAAAATAGTGGATTTGAACCCAAATCTAGATACCCTTTTTGGCAAACTTTGAGGATCTGTGAACAAAGTCACTTTTAGATCTGTGCAGGTCAGGGTTGACATTATTGGGTTAGGGTTGACATTTTTGGGTCAAGGTCAACCTTTTTCATAAGGATGAGATCAGAACAAAAAATAATTTTTGGGTTTTGTTCATCTGTGCATTTCGGTTCGGTATCAACAGTTATTTTTTCCAGAAACTATCTATAGACCTTAGAAAACAACATTCTTTGATCTGCAACATTTCAAGGTTAGTGCATTTTTCCCACCTCTTCAATTACTATTATATAACATTTCTATACATATAATTAACATAATTTAAGGTATTTCCTTTGTCATTCTCCTCTCCAAATAGTTGATTCATTTGTGCATTAACCCTTCTCTTGGGTTGATCAACTTGGATCTCCCATTTGTGCAT
>MU225798.1:1518385-1532310 GCA_018584345.1 Thuja plicata | reverse complement strand
AAGGTGCCCTTTTGGTGATCTCTCCATCCACCTTCTTCTAAGCCTATTCCAAATTCAAGAACCCATTCAAGACTTGGTGTTGGAGATCTACAAGCAAGAGATTGAAGACATCCTACCTTCCTACATTTTACATTTGAAGCATACTTGTGGATTCAAGGATTTGAATCCGCCACAAGGACTTTTTCAAGCAAGGTGAATTTATGCATTTTCCATTTCTGCAATTTCAATTACATATATTTGAGGTTAATTCCAAAACTGGGGTTTGACAAAGGAAAACCCCTCCCCCACAAAAAAACAATCTCCTTTTTCTTGTAGGTATAGGTACAGGTATAAAACAGTGGATTTGAACCCAGATCTGGATACCCTTTTTGGAAAACTTTCAGGATCCGCGAACAAAGTCACTTTCGGATCTGTGCAGGTCAGGGTCGACATTATTGGGTCAGGATTGACATTTGAGAGTCAAGGTCAACCTTTTTCATAAGATGACATCAGAATGAAAAATGATTTATGGGTTTTGTTCGTCTCTACGTTTTGGTTCGGTATCAACTGTCAGTTTTTCCAGAAACTATCTACAGACCTTAGAAAACAATATTCTTTGATCTGCAACATTTCAAGGTTAGTGCATTTTTCCCATCTCTTCAATTACTATTATATATCATTTCTATATATATAATTAACAAAATTTAAGGTATTTCATTTGTCATTCTTCTCTCCAAATAGTTGATTCATTTGTTCATTAACCCTTCTCTTGGGTTGATCAACTTGGATCTCCCATTTGTGCATTTGGGAATAGAAAAGGAACATCTTATCTTCTCCTTAATCACAATTGCAACACTTAATCAACTCAATTCCATTAAGGCTAATACAATCTAGGTAATTCAAAGAACAATTTACATCCCCCATTTTCATATCTTACATTTTAGTAACATAATCAATTCTTAACAAACAAAACAAACAACATCTAAATTCTTTATACAACATCTTAAATTATTTATGTTACACTCATAGAAGCATAGTTATCATTAGCGCATGACAGCTTGAACATCTCCCACACATCCACCATTTTATTTTCAAAGCCAGCTCTATTACCAAAAATAGAGCCAAGCCTACCAGAGATCATGTTTGGATTGTTCGTTTGAATCCCCTACGCAACTTTTTTGGAATTGTGGGAAACAACCACATGCTTAACCACCTTCAAGACCAATTCAAACCGACCAGTAAATTCAAAGAGAGTAGAAAATACTAGTTTATAGATGACCCCATCATGTACATGCAAGGCAGTAGTATTATGTTTCACAAGGTAGAGAATAGCCTGTTTGATGTCATCATCTCGCAAGTTAAATAATCTAGAATATTGTTCTTCCAAGGACTTCAAATGGAAACATTCAATACCAAATGTTCTATCCATTGAGAAGACCTAAAACAGAAATGCATACAGTCAATGTTCAATAGATGAAATGAAGGAAAATGCATTCAATCCAATTATGTGAGTCAAACTGTTCAATGATACCAATATGACAGTATGACTACTTATTTATAGTATACATAGTCCTATGGTTACTTATTACTTGTGATTGTTGAATCACATGAAATAGAGAAGAGGCACGGAGAGAAAAAAAAGTTATCGATGGGCACTGAATGGGTAACCTAACGTCAATTATGTGATAGTGCTTGGATAGTAGTGGTTTCAATGTGATTTTTTGTGGGGTCATCTGAGGCTAAGTGTGGTCATCGATAGGTTATAATAGCATGTTGACACAAACAATTAAAGTGCTAGAGTGAGAATTTTATAATCACCCATAAACATTCATGAAAACAAGGTGTGTATTGCAAGGAAATCATGAAAAACAAGTTATATATATATATATATATATATATATATATGCACACACATACATACATATATATACATATACACATATATACAAATACAGTCTTATAAAGAAATACAACATCTTCTCATGATTAAAATGACAATGTTCCCTATTTCTGGCACATATATTCCAATAATTAATAGAAACCCTCGACACCCAGAAATGATTATACTCGAAATATTTAACAGAGAATTGATTAAGCCCTAGAAGTAAGTCAGAAAAATGATTCAAACTACAAATACACTGTATTAAAAATAATTACAACATCTTCTCATGATTAAATTGACAATGTTCACCATAGTTCATTACATGGTTATGAATATTAATTTAGAAGCTTATAATGAACATTAATAAGCCTATAGTGAACAATGTTGTCAAGCCTTTTTAAAAAACATTACAAAGCATGTGTAGAATCTTAAAATAGAAAAACAATAAAATAATTAAAAGAAAAGAGCAGAGAAAAATTTATAAAAAATATGAAATATTTGGTACCAACCTTAAATTGGAAAGAGCAGAGAATAAAACAGCTCTGAGTGCAGATAATAATATAGGTCTCAATAACACCACAACATGTCATGATTAAAATGACAATGTTCCCTATTTATATCACATATATCACAATAATACAACAACATCTGATGATTAAAACAACATTGTTCCCTATTTCTATCACACACACACATATATAGCTCATTACATGGTTATGAATGTTAATTCATAAGCTTATAAGGAACATTCATAAGCCTATAGTGAACAATGTTGTCAATCCTTTTAAAAAACATTGCAAAGTATGTGTAGAAGCTTTAAACAGACAGACAATAAAATAGTTAAAAGAAGATAGCAGAGAATAATTTATAAAAATATGAAATATTTGGTACCAACCTTAAATTGGAAAGAGAAAAGACTAAAACAGCTCTGAGTGCAGAGAATAATGCAGATCTCAATAACACAACAACATCTCATGATTAAAAGCAAAGGGAATTTCATTTATAAAAGCAAAGGGAATTTCATTTATAAAAGCAAAGGAAGTCTTTTCAAAGGTTTAAAATAGGTGGTCGGAAATGGCACCCAGATCTGTTTTTGGGAAGATTGGTGGGTGGGGGAAAAACCCCTCAAACGGAAAAAGTTTGGACTCATCAAGGATAGATTGATTTCTCACTTTGGAGGTAAATTCAGTGACTACATCTCTCAAGGTAAGAAATGGAAAGTGCTCGTTGATGCTTTTCAGGATCAGACTCAAGTGCCGCCTTATATAAAAAAAAATCAGAAGCTTATTTATGGTGTCAGGATTCCTATATCCCGGGTTGAGGACAAAGCCATTTGGTTTCATAACAAATCAGGGGAAATAATGGTGAAATATATTTATCTAACCAACTTAAACACTGTGGCAGATGAAAAGAGTTGGGGGAAGTCTAGATTCCCCAATTAATCCCCAAGATCAATTTCTTCTGGTGGACAGCCCTCCATGGTAAAATTCTTAGGCTGGATAACCTCCAAAAAAGAGAGGTTCATTTAGTCAATAGATGTGATCTATGTAAAATACATTCTGAGACTATCAATCACATCCTCATTCAATGTCCTTATGCGACTATGGTCTAGACCAAAATTATGAGTATTATGAGATTGAATTGGGTATTCATGGAGCACTTGGACCAATTCATTTACAACTTGGGAAACCTCGCGGAGCACCCACTTATCAACACCCTTTGGAGGTTGTTACCCCCACATGTTTTTTGGAGCCTATGGAAGGAAAGAAATAATCAAGTGTTCATAGGGGAGGAAAAAGATGCTGATGGGACAACAAGACTGGCTGTGAATTTGTTGAAGGACAACCTTAGTACCTGCCACTGGAAAACCCCCTCTTCCCCCCCCCCAAGGTTTTTGATTGTTTGGTGGCTAAGGACTGGAAACTGCCTCCCTCCATCTATGAGTTTGACTGCTCTAGGATTATGGTGAGACAGAATACCAAGTGGTCGCCCCCAGAGTAAAATTTCACCAAATTGAATTTTGACAGAGCTGCCTCCACAGGATCTGCTGCAGGTGGAGATATCTTTCAAGAAAAAAATGGCAAAATGATCATTGCTTATGCAATAAATCATGGATCAGGATTAAATAATGTTGTAGAAATATCTGCTCTCTTTTGGGGCCTAAAGGTGGCAGTTACATTAGGAGTTAAAAGGTTGGTCATAGAGGGGGACTCCAAAATCATTATTGAAATGGTTAAAGGAAACTTTAAACCTGGTTGGACGTTGTCTAATCTGCTATAGGACATCTGGTCGCTACTCCCTAGATTTGATGATTTCAAATTACAACACATTTTCTAGGAGGGAAGTGCAGTGGCTGACAAGCTGGCAACCATGGGGCTTAAGAAACAAGGTCTAAGGTGCTGGAGAAACTTGGGCTCCATTTCCAAGAAAACTTCCTTTCTTGTCAAAAAAGAAATTATTTAACCTATGGAGTACAAGGACATTTTTGATTGGATGGGAGAGGCAGCGGACAGGATCATGAGGATTGGGAAAAATTCAAATTTTTAAAAAGTCATAGGAAAGGATTTTAATATTATTAGAATTATGAAAAGACGGGCTCTTAATTCCAATTTAGGAAAAAGTATGAGCTTTTTCAAATTTGGAGCTGATGTGGGGAAAAGCATGAGGCCGAGAGCACTTGACAAGATGGATGAGGTTAAGTGGTGCATTAATCATGGGAAAGGCAATCATATCATGATATGTGAAGGCTCTGCAATTACTCCAGTTAACCATGTGACCGGTACTTGCCAATTCATTAAAATGTTGGATATTACTGCCAACTGATTTTTTGCCTTGTGTATTTCCGCCCACTAGTGCTGTGTTGGTATCTTCATCAAGACTCTGGTTAAGTGGGTGTTGGGCAGAGGTGTGAAGGGTGGAATGTCAGTGGAGATACAAATAGAGGTGAATCTTGAGTATAGCTCTGATATGGATGGCAATATGGTGAGGGTGGAACCCCCTAAGATCAAGGTGGGTTTTCTCAAAAACCAGTGTGCGGTAACCTATCTGAAGGAAGGTGGGTTTTATCCCTTCATAGAAGCTATGGGAAGATGCGATGAAATTATCTCCATGTAGCTGGTAAAAACTTGGACAGAGTGCAAAGTTACAATAAATGGTATTACCTTTGAGGTAAATGAAGAATTTATAGCCCAGGCTACGGGGCTTTCCACAAATGGGAAGAAGTGGACAAAGATTATGAAGAGTCACGATAATTTTGGTGAAGCGACATTATTCAATAAATCGAAGGTCCCAGTTCCAATCCATGAAGGATTTAAAAGGGAGGAGCTGCCAGGCCCATGGAATGATGTATGCCTCATCCTCATGAAGTATATTACCCTGGAAGGCTGCTTCGACACCTTCTACAACTACCACTTTCCACTGTTAAACCATTTCAGGTACAATGATACTATCTCTTTCCCCTTTTACCTGCTTCACTCCCTTGAAGCTATGCTTTTGGACATGAGGGAAAAATTAAAAGCCAGGCAGAACTTTTGCATTCTCCATCAAGCGCTTATTCTCTACCTTTACAATTTCCACCTTGCATTGTTGCCCCCTAGAATTTTTTCTTTATAGGGTATTACCACGCTGGCTGTGAAGGGCCCTAACGAGGTGATGGGTGACCATTCTAACCCCTCATCTTCCTCCAAAACCCCAAAACAAGCTAAGAAGATAAATGCGGGGTCCACGGGTGGTACCCAAATCACAATTGAATCTGAGGGGGAGGAGGAAGACAATGATATAAAAAGGAGGTCCCACATAATTGCTAACACCCACTTCAAACAGAAAGTGGTTAGGAAGTGTTACATTGAAGAGGAAGAGTCAGAGAAGGAGGAGGTAAAAAATATTAACACCAGTGGGAACACTAAAAAGGGGAAGAAAAGAAAGATCAAGGAGAAAGAAAAAGGAAAAGACCCTTAAGATCTGGATGGGGATAAGAAGAGCCGTGACTCTCCCCAAATTTTATCAAGCTTCACTCTGCCCACCATGGACCTCTCCAAGAAGAATTTGTTTGAAGAAAATACTGAGGACTCACAGCCCACATCCCCATTGTCAACGGACCCCCATGTGATGGCTAAGGAACCCAAGGCGAAGTGAGAAAATAAAAAATGAGACCCTGGAGGTTAAGGAAGCGGCGACCGAGAGAATGAAAAACACGGCGAATGAAATATCCCAACTCTAGAAGGATATTAAAGCTCTTCAAACTTCCTCCCTGCATTTGGTCTCAAAGATGGATCTGTGGGAGGTCAAGGAGGAAATAAAAAATCTGGGTGAAAGTTTTAACAAGGTGGCTGGGTTCACGGTCAAGGTTATGCATTCGACGGCTACCACACTCCAACTTCTGCAAATGGTGATGGCGTCTACCCAGGGGGAAGAACACAAGGATGAGAAGTTGTTCTAATTCCTCATGGAGGATTGGCTCAAGTTATTGCTGGAAAGTGGGGGTAAAAATCCCAATTAGCCTTCTCTTTTTCCATCGTTTGATTTTTTTATGGTTTCCGTTGGCTGGCCAATGAGGGCCTTGTTGTGGTTCTGATGAACATTTGCTACTGGTTTATATTTAATTCTTGCTTTACTATTAATCATAATTACTTTGATACTTACTTTCATAGACGGGTTACCATATTGAAGGTGAAGTTGGGGTGTGTTAGGGATTGCAGGCTGGTTACCAGCTCCAGGTTTGAGTTGGGGCCTGTTAGTTTTAATTTTTGGTTTGTGATTTTAAAAAAGAGTATTGGATGAGGGTGTATTGACCTCTGTGATGTGCTGGTAATCTACTAGTAGTCTAGACTTCTCATGCTGGTTGTGTCTATTCAGGTCAGCCCCCTTGTCTTGGATACTTTTTAAATCAAAAACATCTCATGATTAAAATGATAATGTTCCCTATTTTTGTCACATATATTTCAATAATATAACAACATCTTGTTAGAATAGGTAGACACCTATTCTCCCAAGAACACCTGCATGCATAACACTGTCAAATGGAAGAAGCAAAGAATAGAAGAAGAAAAATCTATGGAGGCCAAAAGACCAGAGACATCATATGCACATGAAAGAATATATTATTAACAATATGTTTCAATCTGATACAATGCGATGTGAAAACCCCTTATGAAATGCAAAGAGGTGAATCCATATAAAAGGAATCATGAAACCCTAAAAGGGAAAACCTAAGGTTAGCTTAAGCAACTAGAGTGAATAGGTGAGTTAGTAATTAGATCATGATAATTTAATTAATAACCCGAGAGACTATTACTCTAACACCCCCCCTTAAGATAATCTTAGGGAGAAGCAAAACCTAGGAGACTACTACAGAAAGCAGGAAAGAAGGGTCCCAACAACAAGGCCTGATCAGGTACCCAATACAAGAAATAAACTAGACAAAGGAAACTAAGCCTCCAATCTAGGGAAAGTCTCAAAGAAAGGAACAAGAAAGAGCAAGAATCATCTCCGAACCATGAAGCTACAAACATTGTCAGAAGTAACTACTGGAACACCCACTGAGATAGTGCATGACCAAGTAGAGAAGACAAAGTCTAAAGAGCTGATCAATTGAAGAGGTGACCTCCAAAAGTAGGTATGAACGAGTGTCTATATAGTAGATGATCCATCTCACCAGAATGCATAGGTGCCTAGCCACTACATCCACCTAGTACATAGGAACAAAAATAGAATACGTAGATCACTCAACTGAACCAAGGAAGCACTAGAGCCAACAGGTGAACCCCCCCATAATGCTGAATAGGGAGAGGGTGACAAGAACATTGAAATGCAATGCCAGAAACATCTGCAAAAGAAGAATCAAGAAAACCAATAGTACAATAAAAGTACAAGTATAGGATAAAGGGCGGTGTCACTGACACACATCATGGGCTAATGTCATGGAAGGTACACTCACTTGACAAAGGTGGATGAGCACAAAAGGAAAAATATCATAATCCCCCCATGACACTTTATAACTGAGTGCGAGTACAAAAAACACACAAGGTGCTCAAATCCCAGATATGCAAAAGCAAGCACTTTATCTCAATGTGTTTATAGAAAAAAAAATGCTATAGAAGAGAAGCATACAATGCTCAGAAGTCAGAAAGAAGAGTGAGCTAGAAGAACAGAAGAAGAGATCCCAAGACCTGTAGAACCTAAGTAATCTACTAGAGTGTGAAAGAGAAAAACTTGAAGGAGAGAGAACCTAGAGTAGAATCTAGAAAAAAATACCCCTACAACTGAAAATCTCATTGATTCAGCTTTTCGATGATATCTAGTTTGCCAAAAATGGAGTCCGAATGAGCAAGATATGGCTCCCGGAAGGTAGAAAGCAGACATCAGACTTTGATAGTAAAAAAATATCAAAATGGTAGAGCCTAAAACCCCAACCTCTATCATCAGAAAGTTCTTGGAAAGAGCTTTCCAACGATATATGAAAGTCAGAAAAATACCCCCGTATGCTCAAGATAGAGCAAAAATAGTGCGGGAGGGTAAAAAAGGCCACAAAATCCAGGTTTTAAGCCCCTGGGGCTGAAAAAAATGCGCCCCTAGGCGCATGGCACGCGTAGGGGGATAGACTTGAGCCCACAGCCACCCATATGACCTCTGTGGGGAGCAATAGGCCCATGGGGCTTAACAAAATGTCGGGTGAGCGCGGAGCGGCGCAGAGGCAGAGAAGAGCTGGCAGAGCGGTGTGGGGCCACTGAGCGGGTAGGGCTCGTGGGGCCGGTGGAGCAGAGCTGGCGGAGCGGTGGCCGGTAGGGCTGGGAGGCAATGGGGGCCGGGTGGTGGTAGAGAGGTGCTAGTGGGAGCTACTGAGGAGGGCAACTGATGGCGGGGGCCGTTAGCACTGGCCGATGGTGATGGAGCGTCAGTGGTGCGGCGACGGTGCCCTATTAAAAAAATTGACTGCGTTATTAAACGCATAAAAAACATTAAAAATAATATTTTTTTATTTTTTTCTCAGTTTTTGTGCCCGTACGACACTAGAAACTAAAATTTTTTTGCCTCAGAGGCAAGCTGTCCAAAATGGATAAAATTTATATGGATTTTGGGGTTTTTGGGCACTCCAAGCGCAACGGTAATGTCTGTTTGAGCCCAAAATGACCAAAAATAAAGGTCCCCCCTAAATCCACATAAAAAACTTCTGAAAAGCCAGAAAAACCTCTAGCTTCTGATACACTTCGACAAAGCATGAACAACAAGTAGCAAGATGGCTCTGATACCATGTTAGAATAGGTAGACACCTATTCTCTTAAGAACACCTGCATGCATAACACTGTCACATGGAAGAAGCAAAGAATAGAAGAAGAAAAACTTATGGAGGCCAAAAGACCAAAGACATCATATGCATATGAAAGAATATATTATTAACAATATGTTTCAATCCGATACAATGCGATGTGAAAACCCCTTATAAAATGCAAATATGTGAATCCTTATAAAATGAATCATGAAACCCTAAAAGGGAAAACCTAAGGTTAGCTTAAGCAACTAGAGTGAATAGGTGAGTTAGTAATTAGATCATGATGATTTAATTAATAACCAGAGAGACTATTACTCTAACACCCCCCTTAAGATAAGCTTAGGGAGAAGCAAAACCTAGGAGACTACTGCAGAAAATAGGAAAGAAGGGTCCCGACAACAAGGCCTGATCAGGTACCCAATACAAGAAATAAACTAGATGAAGGAAACTAAGCCTCCAATCTAGAGAAAGTCCCAAAGAAAGGAACAAGAAAGAGCAAGAATCATCTCCAAAGAATGAAGCTACAAACACTGTTAGAAGTAACTGCTGGAACCCCCACTGAAATAGTGCATGACCAGGTAGAGAAGACAAAGACTGAAGAGCTGATCAATTGAAGAGGTGACCTCCAAAAGTAGGTATGAACGAGTGTCTATATAGTAGATGATCCATCTCACCAAAATGCATAGGTGCCTAGCCACTGCATCTGCCTAGTACATAGGAACAAAAACAAAATATGTAGATCACTCAACTAAACCAAGGAAGCACTAGAGCCAATAGGTGAAGCCCCCCATAATGCTAAACAGGGAGAGGGTGACAGGAACACTGAAATACAATGCCAGAAACATCTACAAAAGAAGAATTAGGAACACCAATAGTGCAATAGAAGTACAAGCACAGGATAAAGGGCAGTGTCATTGACACACAGCATGGGCTAATGTCATGGAAGGTACACTCACTTGACAAAGGTGGATGAGTACAAAAGGCAAAATATCATAATCCCCTCATGACACTTTATAACTGAGTGCGAGTACAAAAAAAACATAAGGTACTCAAACCCTAGATATGCAAAAGCAGGCACTTTATCTCAGTGCGTTTAGAGAAAAGAAAATGCTATAAAAGAGAAGCATACAATGCTCAAAAGTCAGAAAGAAGAGTGAGCCAGAAGAACAGAAGAAGAGATCCCAAGACCTGTAGAACCCAAGTAATCTACCAGAGTGCGAAAGAGAAAAAATCAAAGGAGAGAGAACCTAGAGTAGAATTTAGAAAAAAATACCCCTGCAACTGAAAAGCTCACTGAATCAGCTTTTCGACGATATCTGGTTTGCCAAAAATGGAGTCTAGATGAGCAAGATATGGCTCCCAGAAGGTAGAAAGTAGACATCAGACTTTGATAGAAAAAACACTATCAAAATGGCAGAACCCAAAACCCCAACCTCCATCATCGGAAAGTGCTAAGAAAGAGCTTTTCAATGATAAATGGAAGTAAGAAAAATACCCCCGTATGCTCAAGATAGAGAGAAAACAGTGCGGGAGGGTAAAAAAAGCCACAAAATCCAAGTTTTAAGCCCCTGGGGCTGCAAAAAATGCACCCCTGGGTGCATGGCGCGTGCAGGGGGTTAGACTTGAGCCCACTGCCACCAATATGACCTCTGCGGGGAGCAATAGGCCCGTAGGGTTTAACAAAATGTCAGGCGGGCGCGGAGTAGCGCAGAGGCGGAGAAGAGCCGACAGAGCCTGGCAGGGCGGAGCAGTGCGGGGCCGCTAAGTGGGTGGGGCCGGCGAGGCCGGTAGAGCAGAGCCGATAGAGTGGTGGTCGTCAAGGCCGGGAGGCAGTGGGGGTCAGGTGGCGACGGAGAGGTGCTGGCGGGAGCCGCTGAAGAGGGCGGCCGATGGAGGGGGTTGTCAGCGCTGGCCAGCGGCGATGGAGCGCCGATGGCGCGGCGGTGGCACCCTATTAAAAAACACTAACTACATTATTAAAAGAAAAAAAAATATTGAAAATAATTTTTTTTTATTTTTTTCTCAGTTTCCGTGCCTGTATGACACTGGAAACCAAAATTTTTTTGCTTCGGAGGCAAGTTGTGCAAAATAGACAAACTTTATATGGATTATGGGGTTTTTGGGCGCTCCAAGTGCAACGGTAATGTCCGTTTGAGCCCAAAATGACCAGAAACAAAGGTCCCCCCTAAATTCACATAAAAAACTTTTGAAAAGCTAGAAAAACCTCCAGCTTCTGATACACTTCGACAAAGCATGAACAACGAGCAGCAAGATGGCTCTGATACCATGTGAGAATAGGTAGACACCTATTCTCCTAAGAACACCTACATGCATAACCCTGTCACA
Source organism: Thuja plicata (assembly GCA_018584345.1). Taxonomy (NCBI): domain Eukaryota; kingdom Viridiplantae; phylum Streptophyta; class Pinopsida; order Cupressales; family Cupressaceae; genus Thuja; species Thuja plicata. Next base: position 1,520,836 of record MU225798.1, on the reverse strand, counting down.
TGGAAGAAGCAAAGAACAGAAGAAGAAAAATCTATGGAAGCCAAAAGACCAGAGACATCATATGCACATGAAAGAATATATTATTAACAATATGTTTCAATCTGATACAATGTGATATGAAAACCCCTTATGAAATGCAAAAAGGTGAATCCTTATAAAAGGAATCACGAAACCCTAAAAGGGAAAACCTAAGGTTAGCTTAAGCAACTAGAGTGAATAGGTGAGTTAGTAATTAGATCATGATGATTTAATTAATAACCTGAGAGACTATTTCTCTAACACATCTCATGATTAAAATGACTATGTTCCCTATTTCTATCACATATATTACAATAATACAACATCTCATGATTAAAATGACAATGTTCCCTATTTTTGTCACACACACACACACACACACATATATATACACACATACGTATATGTACATATATATACATATGATTAAAATGACAATATTACATGTTTCTGTCACATATATTGCAATAATTACAGTGGATAATGTAGCATTCATAAGCCTCTAATGTACTACAGAAATCACTGCAGGGAAATTATGAGAACAAGTGATGCAATGCAATGAAATCATGAAAAAAAGTTGTGCACATGCATTAGAAGAGAACAGACAAAAACCCTCGATAGCCATAAATGATTATACTTGAAATATTTAACAGAGAAATGACTAATCCCTATAAAAAGGTCAGCCAAATGATTCAAACTACAAATACAGTGATAAAGAAATACAACATCTTCTCATGATTAAAAAGACAATGTTCCCTATTTCTGTCACATATATTCTAATAATTAACAAAAACCATCGACACCTAGAAATGATTATACTAAAAATATTTAACAGAGAAATGATTAAGCCCTAGAAATAAGTCAGCCAAATGATTCAAACTACAAATACACTGTATTAAAAAGAAATACAAAATCTTCTCATGATTAAAATGACATTGTTCCTTAATTTTGTGACATATATTGCAATTATAGAACATCTTCTCATAACCCTAAAATGACAATGTTCCTTATGCGTATGTATATATAAATATACATATAATTAAAATGACAATGTTCCCTATTTTTGTCACATATATTGCAATAATTGCAGCGGATAATGTAGCATTCATAAGCCATCAATGAACTATGGAAATCACCATAAGGAAATCATGAAAACAAGTTATGCACATGCATTATAAGAGAACAGACAGAAACCCTCGACACCCAAAAATGATTAAACTCAAAATTTTTAACAGATAAATGACTAAGCCCTAGAAATAAGTCAGCCAAATGATTCAAACTACAAATACACTTTATTAAAAAGAAATATAACATCTTTACATGATTAAATCGACAATGTTCCCTAATTTTTTCACATATTTTGCAATAATTACATGAAAACCAGTTATGCACACGCATTGAACAATAAGAAACTAGTGAAATCATTGTTACTTGAGATTGCAGCATCACTTGAAGTAGAGAAGATGAGCAGAGATGACCGTTGTGAGATGAGAGAAGGCGTGAGAGAATAGAAGGCAGCAAAATGGTGAAAAAAAAGACTCCACACGGTTTTAGGGTATTCGATGTGTATTTAATGGGTAACCTAATTCCAGCTACGTGGCATCGCTTGGATAGTAGTGGTGTCAATGTGATTTTTAATGGGTCATCGGTAGGTTATAATAACATGTTCACACAAATAATTCAAGTGTTAGGGTTATTAAAAGGGGTCATCGGCAGGTTATAATAACATGTTCGCACAAACAATTCAAGTGTTAGGGTGATTAAATGGGGTCATTGGTAGGTTAGAATATCATGTTGACACAAAAAATTAAAATGTTAGAGTGATTATTTTATAATCAGCCCTAAATGGATCAATGTCAAAAACACATTGGTCATGGGTGCAATAGTGATCGGTTATTGGGTCTAAACCGATTTTGTTTTGAACATTTTATTGTCACATATTGGGGGGGTTTGGGGGTGGGTACTGGGTGCCACTTTTGAAATGGCACTTTTTAACCACTTTGCGCTTGACGATCTCTACAGAGAGATTGACGAATACCCAAAAGTTGAAACCTTAGCTTTAAGCTCTGGACTCACCTACGGAGACACACCGAAAAAAATTGAGGAAATTTGCTTTACAGTTTAAGAGTTCTAGGTGCATGAAGTTAGCCTGGGTGGCTACTGAGTCCTTTCCCCTATATATTTTTAACTGGTGAACTTCCAATGTTCCCTTTTTTTTAAAAAACAAGAAAGCAAATAAGTATATATAAAAGAGTATATATTTTGATTCTTCCAAATTATTCTTTTTTTTATTATATTGAATTTAATTTTTAATTGCATAATACTATCTAATTGACAAGTATTTCAAAAATGATTTCTTTCAAATTTTTTAAACGTATATGCTCATAAGCAAAACTTGTATGTTCATATGCATATCATATATATATATATATA
>MU225798.1:1456327-1475875 GCA_018584345.1 Thuja plicata | reverse complement strand
GTATGTAATTCTTTCCTTGCATTGCTTAGATCCATCAGGATCTAACCATCTTCTTTTCCTCTCTTTTGTGCAGATTTTTGCCCTAAGGACCTGAATGATGTTGGAGACTTGGGAGTGACCTAGAATGCAGATGGGGACCTGACAAAGCTACCAGCAGATACAAGAAAAATACAAGGCAATGCATGGGACCCCTATTCCATACCTCAGTTGTTTACTTTCATTTGCAATGTACTATGCTTATTGAAACATGAAATATGAACCAAAGGACATTTGTACTACATTCTTATGAATGCACAATGTAATGATCAATGATGAATTTTGAATATGTAATGATTTGATCAATACTTAGACTACATGAAAATCTGATAATAAATGTAATAAGTGAATGCAAATCATCAAAAACTATAAAATAGTTTTAACTGGGTAACATAAACATGCAAATTTCTGTTTGGGTGCCTATTTTGTTGTATGATTGGATTTTGGATAACAATAATTATGGAACAATTTTCCAATTGTTACGTGAATGTATTGCCTTTTTAAAGGAACTTGTCTTGAATAAAATATATCAAACATTTTATCTTTGATCTCTCATGGAGATAACTTTTATTTTCATCCTTAATTCCTTGTTAAGAGTGCAAAGAAAAGTAACCTTTCATACCACTAGCCTTATAGATAAAAACACCTTTAAGTGGTCACTAGTTAAACTAACAATACATTCCATTCTAATCTAACAGTATGCACTACTCCATATACATGTTAATATAAACATCCATCATTTCCTTTAAATCATATCCTAGAACACCTTAAACATCTATCTTAGGAAAGGTATATTTATATTTGTGGGATTTACCCATATCTAAGAGAAAATATTAAAGCACAATAGAAAATGAGAGCCCAAATTTGACCTTCCATTAATCCATTAACTGACCCATTGAATTTAATTGAAATATCAAGTGTACACATTGGTGAGAGTGTCTCCACAAAAGGCGGGATGGACTCCTTCAACCTAGAGTTCTAGAAAAACTACCCAAGGAACTAGGATGAGGTGTCAAAATGGAATCAATGCCTCTCTAATAGACTCCTAAATGTCAACAGCTTCATGAAAAAGTGTCAAGTAAGCATGAACGACTAAGTATGCTCAATAAACATAAGTTTAATTAAATAAATACACTAACACACCATCTTAAGCATAACTTAGGAGGACAAGATAAAATATGGGTCTTGGCTACTAGCCTAGTGAAATACCCATGTAAAGTCTCTCATAAAAGGCAAAAGATAGAAAACTCAGTGGGAAAAAAATAAACCTCCAAAAAAGAGATAAGAAGAGAAGAGCTCTAAAGCATGTTGAATTTTTAGAATGTGCTAATGATGGACTCTTCTTAGGTGGACATGAAAGATATGAGTGTTAGCTTATCAAGATATGTGGATCAAGGTTTACTGCATGAGTGAAAAGATAACACTGATCAACAAGTGTAGACAAAGTTGATCAAACTCTGTGAAGTTTATGATTTAGATAGTACTCGTGATGAGGATTACTTGAACCTAAAATTGGTCCACTGAATCAATCCCCCATATGAGAGATCAAAAAAGGAATTATTGTTTATGTCTTCGAAAAGAAGATTCTACTTCATTAAATGAAGCATTGCCATACTAACATATTATAGTCCCCCCTTGATTATGTTTTTTTATCCCCCCTTAGTATGACACTTTATAGAAAATAGTACAACATACCACTCCAAAAAAGCATAAAAATAACACTTTATATCATGAGTGTGTGACTATGCTTAAAGGATTCGTGGTGAAAAAACATCCACTTTCACAAAAAATGACACTCAAATTTGAGTTGCCTAGCAAAAATTATGGCCAAAAGAAGTTTTTTCAAAAAAACACTTTGATAAATTTTCTTTAAAAAAATAAAATTTGATAAATTATTTTGCCTCTAAACACTAATAAGAGAAAAAACAATAATAAAAAGAAGGATTACTAGAAGCTTTTAGAAATATTTTTTGCCCCCTTTATTGTGAGGCAATAGGATGAAAACACATCCCACACCCCTCAATGAAAAAGGTTTTGAGGACCCCTCCCCCCCCCTTTTTGCAGATTTTTCTCGATTTGGCACTTTTGACGTTGGAGATGGTAGATAAGTTCCTGAGCCTTTCATTGCTCGTGGGGAGCACAAAAGATCACCCAATAATGAATTTGATTGTATCCCTTGTGCCGCCATTGGAGAAGCTGAAATTTCCCAATTTTCTCATGGGAATTGCGGACAAAGATCTGATTTAGGATACTGAGATGGAATATTATGACACCATGAGAAAATAAGGATATACCATGGAGACCAAAAATCCCAAATTCTCCTACTTCCTCCGCTCATCTCGGACCACAAATCCTAAGTCCTAAGCTTGCAAGAAAAAAAATGTCAAGGGCTGCTGAGAAGTCCAATCTGAGGGCTGACTCATAGATGATGTGGCATTTCAAAACCGTAGAGACACCCAAAGAATCGCATATCATGCTATTCCTTTTCACGAGTACTAACAGATACACTGCAGAGGCACTAGCTATAGGGGATTCAAAATGCACCCACTCCATTATTTATAGAGTAGAAAACACAGTGTTGCGGGTGTCAAAAAAAAACACATAACATATTTACTAAGCAGCACTGTGTGTTTAAATAATGTTGTCTGTTTTTACATCCAGTATCACTATGTTTTCTAATAATGTTAGTCAGCGCAATGTGTTCGAACGGGTTCATTTTGGCCCACCCATAACTAGTGCCCACTGTAGAGAGGGCTACAGACTACATATAGGACTCTGCCCATGTAAGTTCAAATCTTGTCATCTAGGCCAGCTGCAAACATTTACAGCAAGCACATGAGAAGAGAATATCCCAGCTTAAAGAGGAATTACCAGTTGATCATGATGATGGTCCAGTTGTCTTAGTTTTTATTTATTCTTATAATTTTTTTTGTCTTGAGTGAGCAAGTGGTCTAAGCAATGATGATTTAGCCTCATGAAAGTTTAACATCATTTAACAAAAGTAATCAAGACAACATTGGAGGAGTTGTGAGCATGACAAAGATTCGTTGAAATCTTTCACTTTTTTGGAAATGCTAATTTTCAGTTTTGAAACCGTTGAAAGTCATCTTGTCTCAGGAAACCTTGACCTATTGGAACACAGTGCACTCACTAACATTATTAGAAAATATAGTGGTGGGGGTGTAAAAACACACAACATTATTTAAACATACAGTGCTGCTTAGTAAATATGTTATGTGTTTTTCGACACCCTGCAACACTGTGTTTTCTGCTCTATAAATAATGGACTGGGTGCATTTTGCCCCCCCATAACATGTTTGAATATTTTAATTACAAAAATCAATTAAATATTCAAATAAATCCTTTCTCAAGTTCAAAATGGTAGGTCGTGATAAACTTTTCAGTTTACTAAACATTACCTCTTCTCTCCAAGTTGAAGAGGTGGAGTTTACTGGTTGCTTCTCAGTTAACTAAAACATTATCTCTTCTCTCCAAGTTGAAGGGGTGGAGTTTACTAGTTGCTTCTCAGTTAAACTAAAAAATCACCCTTTTTCTCCAAGTTGAAAAGGTGGAGTTTATTGGTTGCTCCTCAGTTAACTAAAACATCACCTCTTCTCTCCTAGTTGAAGACATGGAGTTTACTGATGACTTCTCCAGTTCCATTTGATCTCAACCATTCATTCTCTAATATTTGGTATCAATCTCAACCATTCAAATCATTTTCCATATTCTATATAATCAACCCTTCACAACCATTTAAAGGATCCAGGATTTCAAGATTTCGTGCGCCCTTACTTTGTATGATTCTTGCTAGAGGCATTCAAAGAATTTTTGTGATCAAAATCAATATCATTTCTCGACACTCCCAAGTCATAGACGTTGCCTATACCAATACTGATCACCACACACACAACATTTTAGAAGGAGTAGAGAGGGGCAATAGAAGATTTGAGCTTTGTTGGTTTGCATCCGTTTGTATTCCTCCTTGATTGATTGTTATTTTATTTTTCGTGGATTTGTTCTTAGTATTTTCAATTGCTTAACCCCCATTGCAAATCGGTGCTACTAACCCCTCGTTAATTCAAGATTGTGGAGCAGGATTGGACCTACACATTTTGGTGAACCCGACGTGAATCAAATGGCCCAAGAATCGCTTAAAGAGGACAAACATGATTTTCTAGCCTCGGTCGTACGACCACAAATTCTCTTTTTTGTTAATTTTTTGATAACATTGTAATTTCACAATCGCTGGTATTTTGCCACAATTGACAAAAAATTTGTCGCAATCGAAAGGTTTAATGTCGTAATTGATTTGAGGGTTTCGTGATCATTTCTATCATTTTCAATTCTCTATTTCTATTATTGTACTGCAATTGGAAAAAAAAAATCGCAATTGATAGCATATTGCCACAACTAAGATTACATTGCCGCAATTTACCGATCTATTTTGTAATCACCAACACATTGTCGCAACTAAGAGTATATTGCCGCAGTTGACAAAACTTTACTGCAACTGACAGAACTTTACCGCAATTGCCTGAAGTTTTCTGTAATCGACATAATTATTGCACAATTGCTTGAAATTCACTATTTTCTACTAAAATCTGACATTTTCTTGGTTTCTGTGCAGGAGTGAACAAAACACCATGGACAGAGAAAAGTGGGCTACTGTGAGTTTTAAGAAATTTGAAAGCATTTCTTAATTACATATATTTTGATTGTAAGGTTTTCGATACGAACTTGTCATTTCAGCTTGTGGTGTGGAAACAGGTCTAATAAAGAAACCTAAAATTCATTTATTTGTGTTTTTAGTGCTTAAAAAGAACATTTCATGCAAATATCACAAATCTCACTTTTCCATTTTGGTACTTAAAATTGACATGGTGGTTAAGAATTGAACAAAGGCAAAAAAAATCTTTCAATTTGGTGCTTTTAAAATCAAACAAGCAAATCATCATCTACTTTGGGCTTAAAATTGAACACTTGTGCTTGTATGGATGATTAGCTTAGTTCACACTTGAAATTTTGGTGTTTAATTGATTAACCTTGTGTCTTGAGTTTTTGGTGCACTTGCACAAATCTTTTATATTAAAAACCTTTATACTTTTTTAGAAAGGCTTGTCTGGGGAATGTGCTTCTTCCTTGGAGAAAAACCTTAAACTGTTAATCCTTCTGATCAGTATACAAACAAGACGTGAGCCATTTAGCTCCATTTTATATCTAGCCAAGCTCGAGCGAGGTGTGTTGATGATAGCCTAGATCAGGTGAATATCCCTAAGTAGCCAACATGATCAACTAGGCTCTTAAGTGAGTCACACACGTACAAACTGATTGGATAGACTCCATGGACCCTATTACAACCCATTAAATAGAGACCATCTCCCATTTCACCTCCGAACAAGTACCTTATTATAGTGCAAGGGGTTGCATAATTTCCCTCCAAGATCCCCAACATATGTTCCAGGATATTGTGTTAGTGAAAGAGACACTAGTACATTTGAGGCTAAATTTTGATGGCTATCTGTCAGAATTGCAACACCTATTTGTTGACCATTTGATAGATGCATCCATCGAGGTTATTTCGTTGGAAATTGTGACGGAAGTGGTAACCATTGGTATTCTGACTAAGGACTCCATCAGAAATCAACACACTAATAGAAACTTGCTATGTCATTTCTTACGGTTCATCTATCATAATGTCGACGAAATGTGTGGACTCTCTGACAGACATATTGTTAGAAAATAGGGGTCTCCAATGTTAAACCTGTCAGAGTATCGATGGATATGGAGTGATTGACTGATAGGAAAACTTGTCAGACGTATAGAAGTCTTGTCGAACAATTCTACATCAAAAATGGAGTATGTCTGACACTATACCTGTTGGAAGGGCAATGGACATGCAGTGACTTTCCTACACAACAACTCGTCAAACGTATAGAACTGTTGTCGAACATAGCTGTCGAAACTTGAATCTATCCAATGTTAAACCTATCAGAATGCTGACGGGCATGCAATGACTTTCCAACAGGAAGGCCTATCATATGTATAGAACTGTTGTCAAAGCAAATGTCATAAGCATCAAAATAGAGATGGCCTGGCACACTAAAGATAACAAAGCTCAAGAGACCATCATAGAGAGTCTCCGTCTTTGGTCCATATTACTAAAAAAATATTTTATATTTCATTAGCTCATCAAATACTGGGATTATTTTCATGATAACATATTGTTTAAGTTGGCATTGCATGAATTGATTTACTTCACGCACTTGTAGACTAAAAGGACATCGATAAATAAATATATCCTCTCGTGGCCTACATTGCTCAGGCCACGGGAGGGGATGCTTCATTCTCACCATCCTTGTAGTCTATAAGTGCACGAAGTAGATAAATTAGTGCAACGTCAACTTAAATAATGTTTGTTATCTATAAAAATAGCATCTTTTAAAATCTTTCAGATCCCCGCATTTGATGAGCTAACAAAATATAAAACATTTCCTCAATCGTATGGACCAAAGACGGAGACCAACTATTATGGTCTCTTGAGCTTTGTTATCTTTAGTCCAGATTCTGAGAAGAGGTATGAGTGGAGGCCAAAGAAGCAATATTTGTGAAGGTTTTATAGAAGTAGGTTACTGAATCATCATCTTTGCACTGGTACTCAATCTGGAAAGCCTCTTCCTCACTTGTGTCTCATCTCAGCAGTAAAGAAGATATTCTCTAGAATTTTAGACTTCTAGAAAATCTCCACAAATATCCCTTCTATCCTCCACTGAATATACGTCTTCTCAGAATCTAAAAACTCTCGATCATTGATTCTCATCAATGTACAAATAAAATAGACTCAAAGCATGGAATATAATAAAATATTAAGAAACAATTCAAATAAAATAAATAAGATTATATACTAAACCTATCAATTTTCTAAAAAAAATTTCAAAAATTTAAGTTACCTATATTTATATATTTGAAATGATAAAAAACTATTAAAAAACTACCTTTAACTATTTAAGAATGGCGATGACAAACCCATATGTACAAACGATTTCATAATGAAATATATGACAGAAGATTTGCATGATATTTATCCAATACATGAAGACAGGATACATATAATAATGAAGTAAGATTGAAATTTTGAGAATTGAGGAAGGAAACCTATTCTTTAGGTAAGAAGCTATAGAAAAAATTGAGGAAGGAAATCTATTCATTAGCTAAGAAGCTATAGTCCAAAGGTATTGTAAAACTTGTTGGTTCGCTGTCCAAAGGAAGATTTGTTCTGATGGTAGTGTTGAGAAGCACAAGGGAATTGATTATGATAAGTTTCTTTTATGATTGGTAAGATTTGTCATCCAGGTGATTCTTATTGTCTATTGTGACAACTATTGACCTTGAGATTGAGCAAACAGATGTGAAGAAAACTTTCATGGTGATTTGGAGAATCGAACCTAAAACTTGTAAGAGGTGCAGAATAGGATGCCATTTATTGTTACAGTGGGATCAAATACCCATAGGAGAAACTATTGTAGTCCACACATTAGTTAATTGGGTCACTCCTTAAGGGTGTAGTTAAACTTAATATAAAAAAAGATGGTTCTAGTTGTCACACATTTAGCAACTCTAATGATAATTAAAAGATAATTAATATAAATTGTTAATTAATAATTGAATACAAATATGATCAAATGACAAATAAAAGATATGTAATATCAATTTCCAATTAATTACATTGAAGGCATTTATTATTTGAAAAAGAGGACATGATTGTTTCATCTAACCAATATTTCAGAGAGAAGCAAGACTATCAGAACAATCTAACATGTTCATTCTTTCCATATAATTTTATAACATTGAAGTTGATCTCCCCATGGCCTTCAGAGGTTTCAAACTAGTGATTTACAGGATAATTTCCATGTCTATCTGCAACAAAATATTTTCCATTGATTTTTCCCCTATGAAGACCACAAAGGCACAGGTTACATTTCATTCAACTTCCTATTGCTTATATTAAGTTAAGATTATTATCACATCTTTTCGGGAGAGCGTTGATCACAATGTTCCATAAACAATGATTAAAAATAAAAATTAATCGTAATCATTGTGTGGAGTAATGCCAAAAGGAAAGAAAATTTGCTATCAGAATTGTATGAGGTGGCACAACATGAACACTCATTTCTTTGGAAAATGTCCAAATCTACATGAAGTGAATAAGAGGCATTGATTGAGGACAGACTCTTGAAATAAAAATCAAGTTGTTGAAGGGACATATTATTCTAATATGAAACCTTCCAACTGTACACATCTTGATGTAGATTGGAAAATGAAGTACTAGGGACAACATATGTAATTATCAAATATAGGATACTGAATGTGAATCATCATATTTTAGATGCTATGAAAGGTGTTGTATCAACCATCTGAGAAAGAAACATGTATTATGAAAGGATAGATGACCACTGTAATAGATTAGGGAGAGAAGGCCATCAATATAGTGATCAAATCAGACATATACGATGAGCACATTCCTGCTAAAAGTTTCAGCAAAGTTTACTTGTGAGTAAGGGGTAACCCAATGTTTCCAAAAATCATGTGGAGGACAATCAAAAGTACATTGATTTGTTGCAGAATCAAATTTAAGCGACAAATATTTAATGGAGGATACAATTTTTATGTATGAGATTGAAATATTAGAGTACATCTGTAGAAAAAAATCAATGGAGTCAGTTGTGATCACTGCATTCATTATGAAATAGTAAGCACAAGGTGAGGTTATAAAGAGACATAATATGAATCTTCAAAATGAAATTAAGCTCATCATTACTGAAGACAATGGTCAAAATGGGTGAGATATCTAGTCATAGTTCAACATTAGGAGAATCAAACATGTCTCACAAAACCCGTCAACATAAGTCACTGTTAAGATGACACAATTGGAAGCTTTAGATGCAAAGTGTGATCAATCTAGAAGTGCAATTTTTCTAAACAATATCTTCATTCAATAGGACAACTTCATATTATGTAGTTTTATTGTAATTTTACATTGTGACAGCAATAAGATAAGGTTCAAATTTATGATTCCACCAAGAGATCTAAAAGCAAGTTTCAGGTGCATGTAAGGTTTTTTTATGTAAGAGAGAGGATTGCAATTAATGAAAACAGTCATGAGAGGTTGTTTTAGATAGAAAGCATGGTTACAAGGTCTGCAGGAGGAGCATAATGGTTACTTCAAGGGATATATATTATACATCATGTGCATGAAGTAGGACCTTGAATCCATTTTTAATACTGGTAATCAGCAATGCAAGAGGGACAATCATTTTAATCCTATTTTGATAGTCATTTACCTCTACACTGACCAGTTATCAACATTCAAAACTACAGTTCTTAAGAAAGGAAGAGCATGGTTTCATAAAGGAAAAATGTTCATATCCAATGGACAAAAAAATGATGTTATAAAGTGATGTGATATTCAGAAGGAAAACTACAAGATATTTACAACAAAGTTTTAATCCTTAAGAAACCATGTCAAAGAGTAGTGAAAGTATACAAAGTAAAGACTAATTATTTCAGCATTTGTTTCATCATAGGAAGGTAGTAATCATATGACTCAAAATAAAAAGGTACATTATGAAAAATTAAATTTCATGGAATGGTGATCACAATAATTTTGAACAAAAGCTTTATATGGAGAAGGACAATGTGAAACAGACTAGTCTGATTTTTTCTATCTTCTAAATTTATGATGAAACTGTTAAGGAAAAGAATGAAGATAGTAAAAGAGTCTACCATTATCAAGTGTATTAAATTCATGAAGAAGCACATCAACTATAAGTAGCATGAATAGTAGATCATTACAGGGATAGATATTCATTTAGAGACATTCACATCAAACAAAGCATGAAGCAAAAGTAATGTAGTAGACTGCAAGTATAAAAGAATCAATTACTAATCCAAAAGTAATTTTGTAGCGATAAATATCATGACAAAAATAGTGAATCATATTCAATGAAGAGCTAAAACTATAAGGGAGGTAATGGACATTCAAATCACCAGTATCAAAACCTTCCAATTCAGTAAAATGGATTTAAAACAGCTATCATAAGGATGTTTCACATGAGAAATATTCAAGGGGGTTGTTTTATTAAGAAAATAGAGTTACTCTACAGAGTTAGTATGTAATGAAATCCATAGTTTACAAAAAGCATTGGTTTCAGATTCAAGCAAAGAATTATTTTCAAACAAGAGACATTATAGTGTCAAAGCATGTGCATACATGAAAGAGGTCATTTTTCATGGGGCAAACTACAGTTTTGAGAAAGATCTTGTGATAGATAGCTCTTTCTTTTATTTTAGATTGTTTCATTAAGGAGGATGTGTTGTTGTTTTAAGTGCATTGAAATAGTCATAGGATAATAATAATAATAAACCAACAAAAAAATATACATTATAGGATAATAAATCATGTGGTTTTAGCAATAGAAATCAAGAATACATCAGTTGACGAGTGAAAATGCAGCGTGACAAGATATCAACAAGTAAAGAAATCGATATTTTTTAGAGGATGAAGCCAAAAGTGCAGCCAATAATGTTCACTTGAGAATATTACAACAGTGATAGTGGCATTGACATAGGTGAGTTGTTATAGTATGTATACAACCCAAGGATATAGGTTAGGGAGTAGTTCATATTTATATTTAACCTAGAGAAATGTCAATTAGAAATATGAAGGGTACAAAGGAAATAGATTTCTCACAAGGTCAAGAGCCCCAATGTTACAAGGTGAGTTTCTTGAACTGCGTCAAGGTCAAACTCAATAGAAAATGGAGCATCATTGTTGTTTTTGGAAAAAACAAATCAATGCTATCAAAGGCATGAGAAAGAGCTAATATCAAGTTTTATGGGTCAAGGCAATGGCTACAATCAATGTCCATAAGACAAAATAAGCCTATGGGACAGTAAACCTTATTATTTATGCATTCTAAAGTGTTGATCTTCTGCATTTTAGTTTAATAGTGAGCCCTCCAAATTTCTCAAACCATTCTTCATTAGATAAATCTTGAAATGAGGTTGCTATTAAACCATTTAGGATCCAACAAGCCTTGCAACAATCCAACAATCCTTGCAACAATTTCAGCACTCTCTTGAATATGATGATAGAGAGCAAGATCAAAAGGCTGATAAAAACAAAGAGAAAAAAAATAATCAAACAATAGATAAAATCCTAAACTTATGTTGACAGTGCAGAACATTTACATAATAAAGAGCCTAAAAAACTCACCATTGATATCGTTCAGTGCAGATAAAGCCACATCTTTTGCCTCTTCCTCGTACACATGCTCTGTTGGACAAGAAGGACAAAAAACCCTATCTGCACAAAAAAAAATTATAATTTCATCACAAACAAAGAAGAGTGTAAGTCCAATGTGGAATTGGAGAATACACCTATAGGTGCTTATTGCAAAGTGGAAAGCTAATATTAAATAATCTGGTTTGAGAATTTCAATTGTTATTGTACTTCCCAAGATTTGCATTTTCAGTTCAAGAACTTTTACCATAGTTGTGGTTTGGAAGAGTGAAATTCCAATATTTATATTCTAGATTGCAAAATTTACTTTAATTATGCTTTGAAAGAGTGAAATATTCATTCATATTTGCAAACCAAGAATTTAATGATAACCGTGCTTCCAAAATTTAAATTTTGATTAATATCTTAGTAAGAAAAATGTAAATTTTAATTCTATTTTGAAGAAAAAAGAGTAAAATATGGAGATTCATGTTTCTTGAATTATAATGGTGATTTATTGCTCATTAACTTCAATTTGTCTTACCAAGTGTAGATCTAAGATTGGAATTCTGATAAGGAAGCTCAATCTACGTTGGACGCTATTGTGTCGAGAGTTTGATCTACCAAAATTGTCATTCTCGATTAGCAACGAGACTAAACATTATTCACTTACTATTTTCTTCTGGAGTCCTCCCGAAGCGCTAATTCAGGAGGAATTCTAAACTAAACCCTATTCTAGCCTTGTTTTAGATGGTTTATATATCATATGATACTTTGAAATGAAACTCATAATCATATGTAGAATGATAAATAGAAAAAACATGAATACTGTTTAAACTTCTGACTTAAGAAATTTTCTTCAGCAATCTAGAAACTTAACAACTACAATGAAATTAGTGGACCAGAATGTGCTTGTATTAATCAACCACAAATAAAATTTCCTTAAATCTTGAATACCAAGTTCTCACACAATTAGAAGGAAAAGAGCGACGACTTCATGAGGACTAAAGCACTAAAAGAACCTAGCAAGAAATGTATCAAAATGAGTGGAATATCACTTGATATTATACAAATATTCCTCCACAACCTACCTTGTTTCAACTGATTGTAAGGGTCAAGTCAACCATATGATCAATGCTCAATTTTATAAAGGACTAAAACTTCATAAAAATGATGTTTTCAGGGTCGAAACTCCTAGATATGGTCATAATTAGGTCTAGTAACTGCCAGAAGGTATCAAGAACATAAAAGAGGGTCACAAACACTTTGATTAAGACCAAGGAAGTATGATTACATAAAATTATCTAATCTTATTACTTTTTTCCATCCAGATCATCTTTGCATATTATACTTGCTAAGCTATCATCATAAACAAGAAATGCATTCAAGAAAACCATATGATCAATGTTCAATTTTGCATAACCTCTTGTGTTTTACCAATAGTTGGTGTACCCAAGTAGGTTCATTGGGAGTGATTGTCCAAACCAACCCAAAATAGAAACTTGAATCATCAAGTTTGGATGCTATATTGAAGTTAGAAGTTGTTTCAAAGGTGTAGAGCCTATAGTTTTCAAAGGTGTAGAGCCTATAGTAAGAGATCTACTTGAAAAGTTGAGAGATTCTATCCTAGAGGACAAGTGAAGCTATAAGCTCTACATCAAGTGGTATCAGAGCTTGATAAGAGTTCTTAGGAGAAAGACAAGATGTCAATGGGAGTTGGAGAAACCAATATCAGAATACCACTTGAAGCCTTGCAATGGTGAGAGTGGGATAAAGGCTACATTTGAGACCCTAGATAAGGAACAACCTTATTGAGCTTCACTTTGTTTTGATAATAGTTTTATATTCTATACTAAACAGGGCCAACCACGTGAAGGTGGAAGCTCATTTGGCCCCACCCCCCCTAACATCACTCTAAATTCCCCGTTAACATCTAATTAACATTTATTCATTATTTCATCCATTAATAAAATGTAACATTCATTAATTATCACATGATAACATTCATTAACACATTATAAAATTTATGAACATTCAATAACACATAATCAAATTCATTAGCACATAAAAATCAGTCATTATCAATTACGGTGCATAGATGTCTCCCCTGTCATTATCATTTCTTTTTTTTCTTTGGTTTTCTCGGTTTTGAGAAGAAATCACTAAGAGGAGCATCGATGTATCCCTTGTCATCATATCTTAGTGCAGGCCTAGTTCTCTGTTGATGCAAAAGGGGGCCATCTATAATAAAATATAAAAGGGTTAAATTAAAAACATTTTATTATAATTTGTTACAAGTATTTCAGTACTTTAAAGTACATAATCGTATAACTCTTTACCTGATCAGGTCACATCATCAACTTCAAGATCAGTTTGTCTAGCCTCGGCCTCAACCTCAAACTACTCATTAACAGCAGCCTCTACACTCTCTGCAACTACAATACAAATTGTAACATTAATCCAAACACCTATTGCAATTAAATTTGTATTACTACACCAATTAATTTAAGATGTTTACTAGCTTGTATTAATAATTACATATAAAAAAATTGAATAGAAAATGTATACCTCCATTACTATGATGTGTATCCAAACCAACATCATCACGCACAGGTTGTGTACCAGAATCAGAAGCCTGCATTCATGTTATCATTGTTTTCTTACTTAAAACAAATATACGCACTTTATGTTGGAACATAACATCAAATAAACTAATTGGTAAATAATTAAATTTGAAATAATCATCATTTAGCTTACTTACCGTGATGGATCCATCAGTAGAACCTTGTGCACTTCTTATTCTTTCTGCCATGACTTTATAGCCTTGTTGGAAGCCAATTTTCTTGTCCTCTTCTATGAGACTTATATTGAACTTCGCGCCCTGCATTTTTGCTTGGTATCGTCAAATTTTATTTCACTGTTTCATCAAAACAAAAAAGATTGCAAAATATAAATAAATATTATAAAGATCAAATTATTATTTTTAGTGTTAAAGCCATCTATATATTGATTTTTTCCTCATATAGATCTGATAATATTAACACTTACAACTCATGCAACAAGTTTGGAATAACAACCAGAGCCTAGCTTGTGTTACCCGTGCTTTTGTAGTCTTGCCTTTGTTGGCTTTGATGTGTCAGGCAATCTATGAAGAGATTGAAATATGTTATTTCATATAAATATGAAGAGTATTTAGTACACAATTACATTCTTAACAGTATCACATACCTTATTTTGTTGTCTGGTAGTGTAATTCCTTTTTGTATTTCATTTTTCTCATTCGCATCCATAATAAGATGTTGCCACTCTAAATTAGGAATGCAAGGGGGCGCTGGTAGTTTGGGTTTTTTGATAATGTACACCTGTATTGGTCCCTAATATACATCAAACATAACCCATCTTTTTGAAGGATCCTATTCTTCTCAAATACACGAGGTCCAAATAAGTTTGTCATACTCTCTACAAAAAACAAACTTTATATCTTGGACTTTTCACCTTTTAAGAAAAAAAAAACTGTTAGATTCAAAAATGAAGTGAACTTACCTTTAATATAGTTTAAGAAATGGATGTAATGATAACTATCCTAGCAATGATATGAAATCAAAATAGTGGATTGGGGTTTTAGTTTGGATATGATGTTCCACCATGTATAGATGGTGGGCCTGAATATCCGCAAACACCCGTCATTAAGTTTATCATAAAAATATCATTCCCTACAAAATAATCATGGGATCATTAGTCGAAGGATGTAATAGTATAAAATAAGAATACAATAGATGTAATCTTCTCATATTGAATGTAAGGTGTAATTAACATATGATTGTATAGAAAAAAAAAGAGGTCCAATCTTTAAAGTACCTATAAGTTTTTCTACTTTCAAGGGAACTCCTTCGTCAATCACAAGAAATATGAAATCATTCACCGTTCTCATACTAGGAATACAAGTACATCCAGGAAATTCATCATCATCATGTAAGGCATCTCCTTTTGCATAAATTGAATCCATTGTGAAATGCCCCTAAGAAAGAATACTTCAAGGGAAATAAACACACACAGATATATATATATATATATATATATATATATGTGTGTGTGTGTGTGTGTGTGTGTGTATATATGTATATATATATATATATATAATGACAGAGAAAATAAAATCTCCATACGAGTATGTGGTGCCATAGCATTTGTGGCCATGCTACGCATTGCCAACATTGCAACAGGAAATACAATTGAGCCTATCATCGTACGAGGCGGTGATAGTAAATGATCATTGACAGGTGCTGAAGAATAAGATTGTTAGAGCATAATAAAAATAGTGATTATCATGAAAAATATTGTCAGAGCGTAAATAAAAGATAGTCCAACATGCAATCTACATGAACCACCTGCAGTACCCTCATCATGGCTAGGAGTCTCAAAAATATGCAAAAAAAATGTAAAATCAACACATCCATTTATTTTTTAATGACATAAAAGACTAGCATAACATAAAAACTATTATTGAACTTTTGTTATAATTAAAAATTACATTAATACTTGCTCTGTAATTTTGATATTGGTGCATCAATGCAATTACCCTCTTTTGTGACTCGGGAGTCGAAGGGAATATAGATGTCAATTGAGCCACTCTTTGTGAAACTCTTTGGAGGCATTTTTTAATTGCAGAGGCTGGATCATCACAAATACTGAAATAACCATCTAGGTCCTCATCAAAGGACTCCTCCTGAGGGATTGCGGGTTCCTTTCCCTTTCTCTACTAACCACATGTCTGTGACAACAATATTACTAACACTATTAGAACTAATCCGAAACAGTGATGAAAAGAACATAATAAAAAACACTATTTAACATTTTGATTCTATCTAATTTGTGGTACAATAACAATGAGGTTTACCTGCTGGGAAGAAGTGTCTGCAGGATCATCATTGTCCCCTCTATGTGGCTGCTCCATATTGTGGTCCTGTGTTATTATTTAATGTTAACCAATAATTAGAAAGGACTAGATTAATAAATTTCATTAGAAGATGATGATGTAGATGAGGTGGATGGTGAGGAGAATCTCTAGATGTGGCTGGCAAAAAAACTCAATTATTTAATGGTACATAGTACCTACCTGCACCCCTCATCATAGTGACATCATTTGTATCTATGTGATTCAAATTTTAATCAATAAGAAGCTCTTCCCCTGCACATATTGATTTTAACACACATACAAATACATGATTTCCCTCACGCGCCTCAAATATGCAATTGGGTTGCTTAATAGTTGACAGAGGTTGTGTACTATTTATAAAACCTACAATATTCCCTGATGCTTTTGGCCTTCCATCAATGTATATAGCCACTCTTTTACTCTATTCATTGTATTTTTGTTGAATATAATTTTTCGAGAGTGCATACCTACACATACTTTTTTTATATTGAACAATTCGCATCCAAGTTTTGTAATCGTAACAAGGTCCAACATACTCCATCAATTTGACAAATTTGTTGTAAGAGACCTTTATGCCATCCATGGAAAATAGGCTCAAATCATGTATTGACGATGGTGCAATGTGATATATCTTGCCTTTAACACTAAAATCAATGTTTATTAAGGAAGTTCCTTGGGGAACCATTGTTTCTGTAGATATTAGTACCTAAAGGGCACCTTGATTTCGCCTTTGCTCTCATCATCATAAGAACATGACCCCCCTTGAGCAAGGAAAAATTTCATGTGTTTATTGAATTTCCTTCTAGTATTTCGAGCTCTAGTTGATCTTCCTAATTCAGACAGACTACATGACTCACTTTCTTCTTCCATTCCTATATTTCCTTCACTCAAGGAAGACACATCTGACAAATACCTATTTGCTACTACCTACACTCCATCAAATGAGAGAGATAGCAAGTAATGTGAGATATTTTTCAAATTGTGAAATACATTAATCTCTATAGGGTGTATTGACTTATACCTGTCGATCCATGAGATTGTGTGGGATGCTCGTGAAAGGGGTTCGGGTACCTACATATGTACATTTGTTGCAGGGTAAGGTCCCAATAGTGCTTAGGCAAATCTGCATGGTGAAGGTTGTATATGTTGTATATGTTGTGTGTGTGTGTGTGTGTGTGTGCGCGCGCGCGTGTGCGTACGCACGCGGATAAAAAAGGGGGCGTTTATCTTTGATCTTAAAATGAAAAATATGCCTATCTAATGCTTTTTGAGGGTGTAGGGAACAACAAATGGAGGTAACTTGAGGGAATATAGAACATGGATGTAATCTCATAAAATAACAAGATGATATAATCATATAAGATTGAGTTTGCGATGATACCTTCAAAGGTTCAGTTGATGCTCAATTTTGATTTTATACTTGCTATTCAAATTAAGTACAAATTTTATAGCAAGCTCTGTTATTTGATCCTGAAAGAAAAAATCATTGCAAAATAAAAAATAGTAGCGTAAGTTATTTTGGAGAAAAACCTACACTATCTTTTCACTTCATTCCATTATAAAATTCACTAAATCCTCTAAATATTCTCATAGCATTCATAAATTTTCTAAAAAAATTGCAAAAAAATATATTACAATAGTACATTTGTTGTCGGGTAAGCTCCCAGTATTGCTTAGGCAAATCTGCATGGTCATCAACTGTGCATATATCTTCTCTAATCAACTCTTATATATAGGTGAAGGTTGTATATTTTATATATTTTGTGTGTGCAAGTTGTTGATTGAGGGTGCAGGGAACAACACCCGTTACTAATGAATAACCCACCCTTGAAGAGAGAGATATGGTACTTTCTCAATGTACAAAGTGGAAGTATGGTAGATCATCTATGATCCCTTGGAAATTCTTTTCAGGTAGTAAGGGTAGGATATCATATTTATGTTCTGAAGCCTCTTTATCCAAAGGGTATCAATGGCATTTCTCTCTTCATTGGAATTGAGGGTGCAGAAGATGCTTTGCATCATTTGGGTATACCACTCAATTTCTATACCCAATGGATGCAAAGCAACCTTCTGCACCCCTTATTTGATTGAAGATAAAGGACATTGACCTCCTTTTGATAAAGAGTCTTAAATAAAGATAGATGGTATCCTATTGTTTCAGCTACTTGAAAAGCATTCCCAAGGGAGAAAGAGAAATCAATGATTAGTAGTAAAAAATGGTAAGAAAGAGCAACAATTACAAAAAAACCATAGTTACAAATACAGTAAAAGACTTCTATTACAATGTAGGACAATAGTCTCAAAGAAGATATAATAGAGCCACCATTTTTCAAATAAGCGATATCTGAGCATGTATCAACAAAAACATTTACAAATAAGAGTATCTAGGTTTGATCTAAAGATGACCTAGTTTGTTGACAAAAATGCCAACTCCAAAGAAGTAGTCCATCATAACATTCCTATCGTCACAAGTGAAAAAATCTTTATTGTGACCATGGAAGATACTAATAGCAGCAGTCATCATTAGCGCAAGATAGCTTGAACACCTCCCACGCCTCTACCATTTTATTTTCAAAGCCAGCTCTATTATCAAAAATTGAGCCAAGCCTGCTAGAGATAATGTTTGGGTTGATGGTCTGAATCCCCTGTGCAACTTTTTTCAAATTGTTGGAAACAACCACATGCTTAACCAGCTTCAAGACCCATTCTAACCGATCGGTAACTTCAAAGAGAGTAGAAAAAACTAGTTTATATATCACCCCATCGTGTACATGTGAGCCAACAATATTATGTTTCAGAAGGTAAAGAATAGTATGTTTGATGTCATCATCATGGACATTAAATAATCTGGAGAACTGTTCTTCCAAGGACTCCAAATGACAACATTCAATACCAAATGTTCTATCCATTGAGAAGACCTAAAACAAAGTAACAATAATGAAGATAATGAATAAGTATGCCAACATAATGAATAAGTGGGCAAAATACATTGTTCCAATAACAACAAATACATTATAAATGCCAATCTCACGGTCTCAATGAAATAAACAGTGTATAAAACAAGATATGGTGCACAACAACAACAAGCATGCAATGATAGCAATAACATTGCATGATACCCGAGCTCAAATTCAAAATAGTAAGTGTATTAATGTATGATCTAATAGCAACAACCTCATTGATCATTACCTTTGACTCCTCCATCATTATAGAAGAGATAACTACCTACAACTATATTTCATAATTCCTCCTTTGAAGTCATAGGTTAGTTTAAAATGGAGAAAGTATACAAACA